>CAOLHI010003171.1:0-392507 GCA_948474755.1 Ctenosaura bakeri | reverse complement strand
TCTTATTTCACTGTGCAACTTCCACATTTTGCAGGTGTTTTGCCATTGGTCTTAACCATCACCTCACCATCCAAAGACAGCCACAGTGGTGACATGAAACCATAAACAAGATCATTATTATAATAATCATTATCACTGGAAGAGAAGAAAAAGAATTCATGAAGAAAAATAATTTGTGTACTCTGTCTCTCCCATACAACCATGGTTGCTTGTAAAAAGTTCATTGTCTAAACGTGTGGGAAGAAGCTATCTTTTAGCTGTTTGATGACTTCCTCAGTGTTTCACCATGAAATAGGTGAGAGGAAGTTATAAGAGAATTGGATAGAATGTATGAAAACACGGCAAAGAAGCTTGTTTTTATTTTGGAAATATGATAATACATGTATGTAATGCGAATAACAATTGTTTTAATTTTATATATATATATATGTATGTGTGTGTGTGTGTGTATATATATAAAAAAGAAATAGGTATGTAATGCTTCATTAAGTTTCTTCTCAAAAGTGGCAATGAGTAATTTCAGCATTTTTTTCCTAATGCCAGAAAGTGTTCAGAAGCAAGCAGTTTACAAAGGCTATTTGTAATTTGAGGCCATTTCTGCACTACTCTGTTATAGTGCTATTATTCCACTTTCAACATCCTATGGAATCCTGGGGTTTACAGTTTAGGGAGAGAGCTCTTTGACCTCAGTAAACTATAAACCCCAGAATGCCACAGGATATCGAAAGTGGAATAATAGCGCTATAACATTGTAGTGCAGAAGTGGCCTGAGACTTACTATGCACAGAATTTGCACATCTTAATTTTGATGGAAAAGACAACATTTTCTGTGCAGAAAACAACATTTTCCATGTGGAAAATAACATTTCAATTAGATATATTAAATCATGTGTAGAAAACAATATGTTTCCTGTGCAAAACAACTACATGTGAATTTTTTGCAGAATAAATCCCCCATTGCAGCATCTTCTGTGCAGAAAACATTTTCTGTGCAGGAATTACTATTTCTGTGTTGAAACATTATTTTCTATGCAGGAAACACTATTTTCTGTGCAGAACTTCCATGTGTGAATTCTGCACAGAATAAGTCCTGGACTGTGAAGATTCTCATCAGTCCAAGATTCTTCTCAGGAGGGTTTCTCAACACTTGAAAAACATGTTTTTAGGCCAGTTTTTGAATATTTTCAAACATCCTTTCCATCCCTACTATATAATGAGTCTAACCCCTGCCCCCCACCTCAGGTGTTGTTGTTGTTGTTTTTCTGGGGAAACCTTCCCTTCTCAGAAGCCACGATCAGGCTGTGCACTCCTTTAAAAAGCACCTTTGCTTCTCCTCTTCCTCTACCCAGGTGCTGCCTAGTCAGCTCAGGATGGCTCGTAGCCTGATTTCTTAGCACCACAATCCCTCTCCTGGTGCCTTCTACACCCAAGCATTAAGGGCAAGAGAGAGGGAGTATAAGGCCACCATGTCAACCCACCACTTTCCTTCTCCTTTCCCTGACCTGCTTTGGACCCTGGGTGCCTGTTCCCCCACACCATGTCTTGGCCCTGTTTCGCCCTGCCACACACACATTTTGATATTTTTGATTTTTCAACTTTTGCAGGGTTCTTGCACCCTTAACCCTAGCGAATGTGGAGGGCCAACCATATTTTTGTTCTTCCCATTCAAACAATGGCATAACCATCACAAAGGAATTCACATAAGAAGTCCATAAGCTCTTTCAGGAGCTGTTGTGTAACTCCTTGCAACTTGAATAGGCTAGGAACTGCTTGTGCTAGTCACGCAAGCAGTGCTTTTGCAACCCCAAGCAGTATATCTCGTCTACTTTCCACTGCAATCCCAACATTGGATACAATCTGATAAAATGCACTGTATAACAAATAAGTAGAATTATGTCATCTCAGGCAGAAGTGTCAGCTCCAGGCTTTCAAGTATCATAGCCTGAAAGGAGAAACACTAGAGACTGAGAGACCGCAGCTGAAGAGAAAATCAGTCTTGAAGCTATCTGCATTATCCTGTCCCAGAGTTCAAAGGACACCTCATCAACCCAAAAGGAACAAAATCAATTGAAGTTGTTGACCAGATGATCTCAAAAATTTCAAATTCTTTCTTTAAAAATATATTATGAACCTTAGCTAATCCTTAGATTTAACACTGCTTCTTGTTTCTAGGTTAATGAAGATGTTCTGCTAATTCTGGAAAGCAAATTCTCAAAACAGGTCAAAAAGCTGGTGAGGGTAAGTCTGAAATGATCCAGCACAAACTCTTTTGCAGCTTTTGCAGAAGAGAATTTAATCAGAAAAAGGCTCTCCTCTATTGATATTTTATATCGTCTGTAATATACATGGTTCCTTAAAGCACGTCAACAAGAGAAATGTAATATAAATTACTCTAGGAAGACAGCAACACCATTAGCCATATAAATGATGTTAAAGCTAAATCATGTTTTATCTCATTCATAACAGCCTTTGGGTGGACATAATCCTAAAATATACAATCCTGCAATCTATTCATCTGACATAATTTATAGTAAGGTGGCCTTTCAATGACTTCTGATTTTGACTCTTGGTTTTCTATTAATTAAAGCATCCACTTCTATGGCTGTAGACTCATCACAGAGAAGTCCATATTCTGAAGCTCTTTAATTACATTAATTGGTACAAGAGGTTGGTGAGGACTTTCTTTAATGTCACATTTAAGATGAAGAGTCTTGCAAGCTTTTTGCAGCAACATCTGATGTTGTTTCTGCAAATATGTTCACAGCCAAATTGATTTACTGTCCTCCCAGAATTCCTAAGAGCTGTTTTACAAATTGCACAGCAACAAATACAAGTTTGGCCTCAAGGCAGCAGAGCCAAATCTGTTTCTCTAATAAGCTAACTTATACAATGGGGGTTCAGATACCTATGTGGCCATATTTGTAAGTAGACTCCTTTTGAATCATGTGTCTAGATGGGACATTTTAATTTCCTAGAACCACATTTAGTGGGAGAATTCATATAAAACTAGACCTGAGATGATGGCGTCCTAACATATGGTCCCCTACAGAATTGTAAATAATGACTTGGATACAGCAAGACATGGTCCTGATGCAGGTTCAGGAGGCATACATCTGATACATAGCTATAGGTGTAGCTATATGGCCTGGGCCCTTTCCGCACCTTACCTTTTTCCAGCGCTGGGGTGTGGGGATCACGCGAGCAGCCTCTGGTGAGAGGCTCTTGCGTCCCTGCTGCTTCAGCTCTGTATGAGCTACCTGCCCGCATGAGAGCCCCGCCTCTTCCTTCTGCAGTGCAGCCTGGGACTTTCCCAGGCTGCGCTGGGACAGGAAGCATGACTGGCGCGGCTTTGGAGGCCCCGCACGCCAGGTAACTGCACACAGGGCCCAGGAGCACTGCGTAATCGCACACCATTTTCGGCTTCCAGCTGAAAATGAAAAAATGTACGATTGGTGCCTGCCAGCCTCTGAAGCATCGCACGATTGTGAGTATGTCATGCAGATCGCTCCTCACAATTGCGTGATGCTCCAGGCACCCTTTCGCATGGCAAATGCCATGTGGAAAGGGTCCTGGTGTTATCTCCACAAAACCCATTTTTTAAAATGATTCTGCCCTCCCCACAGCTATTTCTGTGTCATTGGATAGCAGGGGAATCGATCAAGATGAGATACATTTTCCTGTAGCTGGACACATTGCAACAGGCATCTGCAGGGACTTCACAGGAGTCTTCAGCTGGTTCGTGAAGTTTATATCCCTGCAGTACATCCAGATATTTGAATGGCCATGTGGAGTGTGCTTCACTGAAATGTGGGGTTGGTTGCTGCATAGATGGTTAAAAAAATAAAAAATCTGACCAATGATTAAAAAGGTAGGTTATTACAGCATAGGTTGGCCTTCCACTATTGCAACTCACTAAAAGTATGCTATCAAGTGTCCCAAATTCCTGAAATTTGACACATGGTGTTTTTTTTAACCCTTTAAACAACCAAACAAAAAATAGTCAGGACAAAAATTGTCCCAAGAAATCTATTTCTTTTTGCCATTAGACTTTTACTTTGCCTTAGGCAGTGTACTCTATTAGGGCAGAATAAGTTCCATGCCATTTTTCAGCAAACCATGATGCCAAGAAGCAGAAGTGACATTTTGGCAGGTCGGCTGCTTTGGTGAGGTGCGAGTTGGATTGAAATTCCCAAAGTCTTCAGGAAATCAAGAAACAAATATAAAATCCTACTATCAGCCACAAGGGTATTTCTATTGCTAGCTATGGTAAAACTGTTTCCCAAATGTCTCTATTCTATGAATTTGAATTATGAGTTGAGAATTTTGAGAGGTCATTAGTGTTGAGCTTCAGTCATAGTAAGTATGCTATTTGGGTTTGACAAAATAGTCTTAGTCTTTTCTTTCTTAATATTTTCTGAGTTTTCCATGTGGCCTGAAACTTGATGGTGGACAATATGGGCCTGTTTACTAACTTGTGATGAACAATCTCCAAAAGCACTGGGATTCATGTCTAACCCCATCTGTTTGATTATGGCTGAAAGGAACAGTTTGTGCAGTGGAACTGGATGAGAAAGAAATGAATCAGCTTGGAGCTGGCTGGAAAAGAATGTTAAAAGGTCTCTTGTCTGCAAAAATATTTTTATGTATACAAAGCCTTAGCTTGTGTATATATTGGGGTGCTGGATGGATACTATTTTAGGACAAGTATCAATTTACTTATTTCAGATCTCAACTTCCAGATTTCTTTATAAGCAGATACTTTTCAAATCCTGCAAATATACTATTTCCTAAAAAGAAAGAAAATATGTCCTGCATCCTTCACTGCATGTATGGATTCGTAACCTAGAACTGCAGATCCATAGCTGCTCTGTATTCATTTATGTTCCGTATTCATGATCGTGGAACTGCTATTATGGTCATAAATGTCCCCTAAATCCCACCTTAAACCCCAGGGAGCCACTCCATGTATTGGAAGTCTATGGTACAGTCAAATGGATATGATGATGTGGCCAGCCTCTTTCTGCCCCTGAGCCATGGTACAATGTTCTTCTCATGGAACAATTGAGGGTTGGAGGAGGCTGGCTGCATCAATCTGAAGTGCCCCCTTGACTGAATCTTAGACCTCTGTTGCATGGCTGCGTGGAATTTAAGGTAGATTCCAGGGATCAGTTCCTTAGATCATTCATAGCTACATCCATGTAGATACTAATGCAATGTAGCATCCTGGTCAATATTGTTTTACTAAGTGAAAATCAAAAATGCTGTCAATGAATCCAAACCAGAGTTAAGCACAGCACCCATGTGCCAATGATTTAACTTAGATTTCCCTAAAAAGGATGCCTTCTGGAGGTACTGAACGATGGCATCCATTATCCCCAGTCAGCAGGGCTGATAGTTGATGAAGGCTAGGAGTTGCTGCACAAAAATCTTGGAGGACATAAGGCTGGAAAGGTGAAACATTCAACTGAAATATTTACTCTTTATTGATTCATTCAGTAGACTTAGGCTGCAATCCTGTGATTCCAGGAACACACTCAAGAGACATAGGAAGGAATAGAACTTCCCTATGACATATTTGGGGACACAATGATGCTTCGACCGCAGACTCCCTATCCCTACACATACTGCAAGGTTTTATGGTGGTCTCATCAGCAGATCAGAATTCAGACCTTCAAAAAGAGCATTAGGAGTATAGGAAGATAGGAGAGAAAAGACCTAAAGTCAACAGTCTGTTGGACATTGACCACACACTAGCATAGAGTCAAAGTTAGACATGCCTTATAGCAGATCCAACTGAATTCCTTTTGTTGTTGAAAGCAGAAAGAAGCCCCACATTCAGGAAAATAACATGGAAAATGGCCTCAGGAATTAGTCTGGGCAGATCTCAGCAGGGCTTTGGATGAAATATACCTTCTGAAATGGCAGCACTCCTTCTATCCACCTGCTTGTTGTTGGGGTTCTTTCCTACGATAGCAATCTGTAGTCTGTAATTTCAGAGTGATTTTAACCTAGAATCGAAATTTGGAAAGAAAACTGTGTAAACATGGTCAATTGAACACAATCTCTGTAAAAGCCTCTCAGAAATGTGGCTTGACAGTCAAAGGGTATTTCAAGCCCCTTTTCCAACTTCTCTTTGATGTTGAGTGATGTAGTCCAGGTAAAATGCCAGTGCAGTAAATGTTTTTTTTTCATTCCCTGTGCAGAAAATCCTGTTTTCTGTACAAAAGTAACTCATGCAAATTTTGTGCAGAGTAAATCTTGAACTTCTCATCTTCTTCTCAGGCCAAGATTCCTCTCATCAGGGTTTCTCAACAGTTGAAAAACATATTTTCTTTTAAAAAAAAGCCATTTTCAAATATATATATATATATTCCCTATTTCTGAGTAAGAACATATAGAGGTGCACTGCCAATCCTTATTTTGTTCTGCTCTACAAGAAAAGCAGAAACCCATCAACCAATTAAGGTCTTGGGATTTTGGTTGGGATGCTATAAACATTCATCTTGTTATAGCCTTGATCTGAATTGGCATGTAGTCCTGCCATGCTTCCAAATTTGGAATTTGGCATCCAAGATGAAAAGAGTTCCCCCACCATATTCTGCATCCTTCTCACTCCTCCTTCTTATTTTTCTCATTCCTCTCTCCCCTTCTTCCCCCTCCGTCTCTCAATTTATTTCCCATTCTTCTTTTCCCCTTCCTCTCCCTTGTTCTTTTTATAACCTACCAATTCTATCTCTTCTTCTCTATTTACCTTTCTTCCTCTCCACTATTTTCCCCTACATCCTGGGGCTGCTGATTATGAGGTTTGAGAATATATGCTCACAGCAGCAACCACATTCTTGTAAAACATCATATACATAGGTAGCATAATAAAAAGAACAACATCAGAGGCAGAAACTTTCCTAGCAGTAACACAACCACATCACCACATATGTGATGTGAAAATCCTTCAAGCGAGCTTTTCATTATTAAAAATAAACGAATCTTCCCCCCGAGATATAAAAAGCAAATATTTAGGCAGAAGGTAGGAGGTTTTTAAATTATTTGGCATGAGATACACACTTCTAACTTCCAAATACTCCAGTCTTCCAAACTAGCTATTTGATATCATATTTTAATTAAAATCTGTTTTAAAAAGATTCTAACCAGAAGGAAAAGCGGGGGGGGGAATCTTTACACACCTCGTCCAGGGATTAGTGATTTATATTGCTTTGAGCATCTCACAAAGACATTTTATGAGGAAATCTAGTGTTTGTTTTTTATTCCCTTTGAAATGCAGCTTTGATAATCATTATTAAAGCACTGCACAGCTTAATGGCTTAGCAGTAAAAAAATAAGAGTACAGTGGAGAGGAAGAGAGAGATTTATTGAGACTATAATACAAATAAATAGATCATTACAATATTTAGACTATTATAAGGCATCAGCATAATCGTTTTTTATTGCCACAAGAAAAGGGACCCAATTCTTGGTATATAAACAGATACAATATAGTGCTAGCGCCTCCCTTTTTCAAGGCAAGGGAGCAAATTTTCACTGATCATCTCTTATCCTCCACAGGGCCCCACAAACTTTGGAAGAAACGTCTCCTTATCTCGCGGCTCTTCAAAACAATATGGGCTATAGCACATTCCAGTGGATGGGGCAGAGATCTTGGAGAAGACCCAAAGAAGCGCATGCAAGGCCTAATATAACTCTTGCCTGTTTTCCCACTGTAACAAGTTTTGCAAATCACAGATCAATTATGTGCACATATTCTCAATGAAAAACCTTCCTAATCCTCAAAGCAGAGCCCCTGTTTCATACAAAACCTCCCCAGTCAGTAAACGAAGCCCCTGTTCCGCACAAAGCCACCCCAAGCTTGAAGCAGGAGCTTATTTCCTAACAAACCCTTCCTAGCCTTTAACTAGTTGCTTATCTATAATGACTAGTCAGAGATAATAGCAGAGGAAGCTTCCACACAGGCCAGATGGAGAATCCCACCCCTCATCGGCTGGGTTAGACTTTCTGGCCCAAAGCTTCATCTCCTCTTGCTTTAGAGGGATGTGGTAGGAAAGAAGGAATGCCCAAAATGTGTTGCACCACCTTTAGGGCTGCCAAACTGGTATTCCTGTAACTTAATACTTAACAGATCATTAAGTAGGGTGAAGCTTTACCAAGCTATCAGTCCTCCCTCACTTTCCGAGCCCTGAATTTCAGCTAAAGCTGCCCTCTCCCAACATGGCTATTGTTTCACTGGAGTGAGGTGCAGTGGAGAATCCCACAACAAGAACAGAGCTGGGTGTTCCTCTGTGCCTCTTCTCACTGCCTCCTCCAAGTAGGCATTATTTGTCTTGCAATGAGATGACTGCAGATGAAATTTAAGGTTTGGAAGGCAGTGGTGGAGCGATGGGGGGCAGAGAGGGTGGTATGCCCCGGCGTCATTTTTTGGGGTGTGCCATGGGGGTGGGGACCCCTGCCTTTGTTTGTCACATAGCCTGAGGAAGGCCCTTCACTCAAGTGAGGTGGAATGTGGAGGTTGATGTTGCCTGCTGCAACACACCATGTCCTGCCTTTGGAGGAGGTGCCTCTTTTGCTGCTAGGTGGTTGGAGATGCAGCCACCTGTCTGTTCCTGCTAAGCCGGGCCACTGTTTCATGACAGCTGGAGACTACAGAGTACTGCTGCCACTGTTGAGGTTACTGAGAGTCCAGGGTTAGGAACTCTCCCCCAGGAGAGATCCATTAGATTGATCTCTCCCTCCTCCTTTTCTTGGGGTTCAGGATTTACTAGCGCAGCAGCAGCCACTGCCACTACCAGGAGGACTCTGCTCCCTGCAGGGCATTGGTCCCCCCAAGCAAGGGAGAGAGAGAGAGTGAGAGAGTCTTCCGGCTCCTTCCTCAAAGATACAACAGTGGCAGCTGGCTATGGTGGAGTGGAACAAACCTTGGAGGGATGGGGCAGGGAAGGGAGTCTTGTGGAGAAGGGTCTTGGGGTTTCAAGGGTGTTTCCCACCCCCATTTCAACCCTCCGTGAGGAAACATCAAGTTGCGCCAAAGAATAGCTTCAGGAAGAATAGAAAAAGGAAGGGAAGGCAGCTTTCCCCCTAATTCCTTCACCTGTTAACCCCTTCCTTTTATGTCTTTTGGTGTCTCCTTTGTGTGTCCACTGACTGCTGGTTGGAACTCTCCTAGAGTTCAAAGTACCCTAAGGAAGCTCATACTTCCCAGGAACTGTGTCATCAGCAGACACAGAAGTGTAGGGCGTAGGGCAGCAAACTGCCCCTTTGGAGAGCTCTGGGTATCTTCCTCCTGCAAATCTTGTCACAGGGGAAGGGAGAAGTTGCCATGCGTGCCATAGTAGGTAGGGATGAGCAAAGGAAGCCGAGAAAAATGGTTTTAGTTGGAGATGGACAAGGACAAAGGCAAGAATGCCTGTTGAGAGCAATGTGAGTTCTCTGCATATCTATAGGGAATAATGGAAAGCATGAATGTCAGTTCACACATCTGAGCTCAGTTTGCAATCTGGGGTAGCTGCAAATAAAGAATTTGTGGGGAGAATGGTATGGGTCACAGAACTCAAAAAAGAAGGAAATGGTTCCTGTTCTTTATTTTACTATTTTAAATCTTGTTTCATTTTTATCTTCTGGAAGATAATTATACTGTATTTTGAAAGATAATTTAGTAAGTCTGTCTGTGTGTGTGTGTGTTAACTACGTTGGTGACGAGGTATGGCAGACAGTAGCAGTCAAAGACTGGAGTGACACTAGATCTTCAGAGAGCTCCCATTGCTCCTAAGGGGCATTTTTATAATTTCTTTGAGTACATCCTTTATAATTTGAGAAAGATTCAAAGCATTTACTGATAGTTTTCTGTATTGCCATAGAATGAACTAGAAAAAGGTTATAGGACCTTCTCAAGTTGTGGAGAGCTGTTCATTTTACTTCAAAAATAAACATAGTGTTTTAATTTATTTCCCTATACATGCCTTTGACTTTTTGTAGTATTTTTTTGTATTGAGGAGGTGGCAAATTCAGAGAATGCCCCTGGGTGGCAAAAGCTCTCACTATGCCACTGTTGGAAGGTGAGGGAGGACAGGTATCTTTATCCTATTTGGTGGAGCCTTACAGTACCTCATCCTGCTCCAAGATGTGTTAAAGTCACACAAGCCCTGTCCTGGACTAAACCTGACAGCTCTACTCACTACTTATCTAGTGGTATAATGTGTGCAGTGTGCCAGGAAATCATCGTCTCTGTTCAACCTACTGATGATAGACTGGCATTTGTGGAGGTATTCCAATTTTCTGTTTCTCTTTCTAATGTTACTGCATAGGATTTGTTGTTGTTGTTGTTGTTGGACTGCTGTTCTGAGGTCCAAGATGGAATGTCCAGGAGAACTGAAGTGTCCTGCTACTGGGTTTTGTCTACTCTCATTCCTAATGTCTGATCTATGGCCCTTTTTGCATGGCATCTGCCATGCGAAAGAGGGCCTGGAGCCTCACGCGATTGCGAGGATTGATCTGCATGATGCTCTCGCAATCGCGCAAGGCTCCAGGGGCTGGCAGGCAGCAATCGTGCACTTTTGCATTTTCAGCTTTAAGCTGAAAATGCTGCACAATTGCACATTGCTGCCAGGCCCCACACACACTTACCTGGTGTGCGGAGCCTCGAGAGCCGGGCCGGTCATGCTCCCTGTCTCAGTGCAGCCTGGGAAGGTCCCAAGCTGCACTGCGAAAGGAAGAGGTGGGGCTCTTGCGCGAGCAGGAAACTCGTGCGGAGCTGAAGAAACCTGAATGCGAGGGCTTCTCACAGGAGGCTGCTCACGTGAGCACTGCACCCCAGTGCCAAGAAGAGGTAGGATGCGGAAAGGGCCTATGTCTGTTTATCCTCTAGTGTAGAGGCTGAGCTGTTTACCCAATGTAAAGTGCTGAAAGGCATTGTTGACAGAGGTTAGTACACATGACATTACGGGATGAGTAAATGAAAGTACAGTTGGCCCTCCACAGTTGCTAGAGTTAGGGTCTCAAGACCCACGGAAAAATGGAAAAATTGCAAATATCAAAATGTGTGTGTGTGTCTGTGGGAAGAGGGCTGAGGCGTAGTAGGGAGAATGGGCAACTAGGTCCAAACCTGATCAGAGAAAGGAGAGGAGAAGGGGTTGGGTTGGCATGGTGGCCCCATAATTCCTCACTCACCCACTCCTTCTTTGGGTATGTGGGGTCTGTTGGGAGAAGGTTCATGGTGCTGAGAAACTGGACTGTCAGCTTTCCTTACCTGGCCAGGCAGTGGCTGGTGGAGGAGGACTACAGGTGTGTTTTTAAAGGGGTGCATGGCTTGTTTGGAGCCCTGGGATGGTTCCTCTGGAAAAGAAGTCCCTGAAGGGGAGCAAGGTTTGAAGAAACTATGGTCAAATCTGTGAAAGTCAAACACTCAGATGTGAAGGGGCCAACCGTACCACTAATGTTGTGGGTGATATTATTACTTCCCTTGATGACATTTCCTGAGTAGATGTGTGAGCAGAGTTGTACAGATTACAGAACAGACTGAAAACAGGAAATGGCAGAACATCCACTAGTGCTCACATTCAGCTGCTAACTGAAATCAATCAGACATATCAAATGAACTACAATCCATTTTGCACAATAATCTCAGACAGTTACTTACCTATAAGAGGACACACAACATGGATAGGAGGACCTGGGCATACACACAGATACTGCCTCTGCCCACACACCAACTCAGAAAATGTCATCACAGGACCTAATGATATCACCCACAATATTAGAGTTGCTTTTTTTGCTTATCCTGTAATATGATATATGCCATTGTGTCATAGGGTAGCACTTCCTCATCTTTCACCCTGTGTTAAGTCATCAGTCAGAGTGCCTGAGGTCATTTCAGTGTCATGATAACCTGTTTCCTCCAAGAACGGCTGAAAATGTTCAACCATCACACATTCAATCAGTTTGCCCAAGAAAGGGATGTCAGAGATGCGACCAAATCTCTGGATCTAGGGAGGTTTTCTTCCATTAATTTTCTTTTTAAAGGAAGCAAGAAGTAGTTTCAACAATTTTCTTCCTGCTTCAAGAAAGTATCTGAAAACCATGCAGTTCTGAAAGTCTGTTTGCACTTTGTACAAAATCCTCACGTTGTCTATGCGCACGAAACAGCATTTTCTGTGCAGAAAACAAAATTTTCTGTGCAGCAAACACAGAAATATTATTTTCTGAACAGAAAATGCTATTTTCTATGCAACTCAATCATGCACAGATTTTGCACAGAATAAATCTCAATTTCTCTGTAAAACAACCACATACAAATTTTGTGCAGAATGCATTTCAAACTGTAAAGATTCTCACCAGTCCAGGAATTGTCTCATCAGGGTTTCTCAACACTTGAAAAACATGCAATTCAATTATTTTTCAAATATTTTCAAATATTCTCTCCATTCCTATATTTCCACTTCCTCCAAGACAGCAGCCTCACCTCCCTGATAGGTTCGCTATCCTCTGGACCAACACAATTCATCTGCACTGTCTTTTGCCAGTGAAGATGGGCAAGAATTATGCTTACATATGGTGGAATGAAGAGGTCATGCAACAGGCAGACTTAAACCATTTCGAAAATAAGACAAAAATCATTTTCGCCGTAGTCATTGTCGAGACTGCTCATGGCCCATATTTCCCTGGAACATTGAACAATCCCCTGGGCTCCAAAGCACTAGTATGGTCACCAAGACTTGATCCTGTTGATGGTCTATCAAAAATGTCTTTCCACAGTGTGAGTAAAGCTTCAGGAAGATTATTTCTGTTTCTAATTCTGTCTATTGGAAAATTATGTTTTTGTACTGATTATATACATATATATGAACAAGACAGTATACAAAAAAGTAAAGTATTGGAAAGTAAAGTGTTTTTTTTTAAGTTAAATTATTTTAGAGATATGTAAAATGAAAAGTCAGGGGAAAAAAACTGGCCATTAAATGCTAGAGCCTTGTTTTATTTAAGTTCACTTTTCTAGCTGACTCAGCCAGAAACATTAAACAGTCAGTCTTTTGTTTGTCTTGGACCTGTTTATTTTATTTCTTTCAGAAAGGGAGAGAGCAAATGCTTTTATGGATGTAAACCATTCCTCACTCTATCCTTTCCAGTCGCCCAAACTGGTCAGTAAGTAACTTTTGAGAGCTAATGAGTAATATAATATGTAGGCCTCCCATAGTGCTGATTTCAGTGGTGCCAAGGTGAAAGATCTCCTGACCCTAATTCTATAAACTGCTCCCATATTGTCGGAGCTTATTGGTAGAAACAGACACTGTGTGTCTGTTCAGTGTCATAAAACAACAATGGTCTGACAGATGTTAGTTTGGAAAGTACTTCAGTAAGACAATCCACAGCAGGTCTCCATTTCTGAACATTTTTGTCTTTCTTCCTTAACTAAAATAACTTAAAATAGTCATCACCATTTTATAGAATGGTTTGCCAAGCTAGAATTATTCTGATTAGTTTTTTCAAAGAATGTCAGCCCAACTCTATTTTATAAGATGAATGGCGATATTCTAATATGGTCTGGGCAGCTTCTGATCCTCTATATATTGTTGAACTGCAACTCCTAGCATCCCTGGCTATGCTGCCTAGATATGTGGGCAGCTGCCATCCAACATCTGGACAGCCACTGTTTGCCCACACCTGATCTAGTACATATTATCATTACATAAGAGTTGGTACCAGGCCAAAATCTTTTCTTCAAAATTCAAGGGCTTTGTTCCTTGTAGTCAATGGGATTCATAGTCCAAAATATTTGGAAAGTACATGGCTAGGAAAAGCTGCTGTAAGAATTTTCCTTCTAACATAACAGCATAATTATCGTGTCATAAGATTTTAGCTGGGCAGTTCAAGTACTTTGCTTATTCAGTATTTCAATATTCAGCAGCATACATATCCAAACCTAAAAATGAATGAGAAGTTATGCTTTCATGAAAGAAGCAGAATTATGCAAGAACAGCTTTGAATGTTCATACGAATTTTTAGCTGAATGGCAATATATACACACACACACACACACTACCAGTAGATTGAACAACTTAAATTATCCTGTACACTTACAAGTAGTGTCTTTATTCTTACCCATTTTCCAGTCATAGAAATTATTTAACTTCTGAATCATAATGTTTAAGTAATTACTTACCATAATTACTTTAGGCAATGAAAGATATTTATACCTTTTAAACATCTAATCCTTAATTAGCATATTTTCATTAATCAGAGAAAATGAATAATTTAAAAATTGGGTAACAGATGAAATATTTGGAAAAGGGTTTTGTCTGGAAATAACGCTTTATACAGGCTCAGCATTGCAGCTAGCTTGGCTTAATCCCAAGAATTATGTAAATATTATATAGGGTCCCCCCACAAAAACTTCTGACTTATGAGCAATCAAGATAACAGGAGCACTAAGACTGAAGCCACTGTTTGCTATTGTCCAGCTGATTTCTTTCTCTCTCACTGTTGATATATGGAAGAATCTAAATTTTTAGGGATGTTTGTGTTTCTTGTGCACAGGAACAAGACATCTAATTGCAACTGACCGATTATCCAAAGTGGCCTTGACATAATTAAGGATATCTTAACAGTGTCCAGAAATGGGCATACTCATGCTTGACTGGGAACACAGGGGAGGAAAAAGAACACAGAATGCATCATATATAGAAGAGAACTCTGCCATGCACCTTTGCTTTAGGCTGAGTAAGACAGCTTTCTAGGGGGTCAGATATGGGAGTGGCAGCAGCAGGGGAGTACTCCCATCACCTCACCACCTTTCCACCAAAGCTGCCTAGACAGTCTCTACTCTGGGAAAGGAGAATATCCTGCATAATTCAAGCTGTCTTTATAATTATCTAAGCTGTGTGATGGAGGTCCCTCTCCGAGTAGCAAAGTTACAATAAGATGCAACTGCAAATCCAGTTGGTTTCTAAACTTGCAGTTGAGGCAGGTACCATCTTGTTTTTTGCCTATCTGAAAGACCGTATTTCCCTGTACAAACTGGCTAGAGCTTTAAGATCTGCTGGGGAAGGCTTTCTCCTGGTCCTGCCACCATCTCAGGCTCGCCTGGTGAGGACACAGGAGAGAGCCTTCTCAGTGGCTGCTCCCATGCTATGGAACGTTCTTCCACGGGAGGCAAGGCCAGCCTCCTTCTGCTTTCCTTTTGCTGGCAGGTGAAAACTTTTCTTGTCAAACATACTTTTACATAAGCCAGGTAGTTCTATTTAGTAATTTGTTTTAATAGAATGTTGTTTCAGGTTTTTATGATTTTATACGTTCTTAATGTTTTTAATTGTTTTTAATGTTTTGCTGTTTTAATCTATTGATGGAAGCCACCTTGAGTCCTATGCTTGGAGAAAGGTGGCATACAAATATAACAAACAAACAAACAATTTACTTCAGGTAACAAAATGTCCCTGCACCAAACTCACTTATGAGGTGGGTCTTGTGGGGTATGGACCTAGCAGAATTATATATTCCAAGACTCTTCACATCTGCTATTGTAGCAGCATTAAGGTATAGAGGGAAAGCAAAATCTTTTTGCTATCTTTCCCTGTGACTGTTTAAGGATGCCAATGATGATGGCAGTGACAAAAAGAAAAAAGAAAAAAGAAAGAAAAGTACTATCAAATACTTGTGCTGACAAGGCAAGGTTGCAAATAGTGAGTAGAATTTGAGGGAGGCAAAAGGAAGTTTGCATATCACTAGCTATTAGTTTAGCAAAAGCAGGCCTGTTCAATGCCATATTTCAACCAGCACTACCAGGGGTCAAGAAATATGGTAGTTGTAGTCCCCAACATCTGGAGGATTCTATGTTGCTCACCCCTGAAGATTTTAAGCCATTCATTTTGACTTCTGGTAGGCTAGTAAATAGCAGCTCCTGAGCTGCTTAGTGGGCAGGAAAACCTTCATGGTAAAGTGCTGGCCAGAGGGATCTCTGGCTGGATTTTTATCTGACTTTAGATAAAGGGAGAGCAGAGGAATACCCATTCAGATCCAGAATTCCCATTATATGCATTTACTTTTTAGTAAATGTGTTGAGAATGGGAAGGACCGAGGGATTAACATGTTGCCCTTGCCATGAAATGCAGCTGTTTAGATTGTAAGATCTGATGGCCCTATGCTGGCAACCTGCTTTCTTAAAAGAAGAAACTTCAATTAACTTTGGAAGTCATAAAAGTGAACAACCCTTCTGATTAAGATGGATCAAAAGATCCCCTTGCAGCTGTATTCTTCTTGCAATCAATAGTTAAGTAAGTGTTCTTTGCCTGATGAGATTGGGATAGTTGGATTTAAAAATTGGGGTTGACTTTTTTAAAAGAAAAGAACTAAGTGCATGTACTTTGTTAACAGATTGAATTGTATTTCACTTGCAAAAAGCCATTGAACACTAATAAGGAAAACAAAGGAAATTAAAGTGTGAGAAAGTACTGATTGTTATCTGCTGGTGCTTTTTTAATATCCTCTCTATCCATATTCCAGAGAAGCAAATTGTTGATGCCATAATTGTGGGACTGAGTGAAAAAAGAAACCTGCTCCAGAACAGATAGAGGGTCTTCTACAGGGGATAATGGAGCAAATACATGGTGATTTTAAGAGCATGATTGACATTACAAAACAAGAATTCAAGGAACTGAAACAAGAGATAAGATGGAGTGATAAAGAAGAAGGTAGAGAGAAAGAGATGAAAGTGGGTATGGTAGTGAAATAAGGTAGAAAGCAGGCAGTCAGGCAAGAAGAAACAGAAGTAGAGCTCAATGGAAGAGTGATTGCTTTTGGGCTGATTTATGACTAGGAAAATCTCACCTCAAGAAGGAGAACGGGGAATGAATTTAATTGGGAACTTTATACAAACTGAACAAAATAAAAAACAAAGAGGATGTTGTACCAAGACTGTGATTTTTTTTAAAATGTCATGTGTGAGGTTTGATTTACTCTGTGAAACTAAAAGAGAAGGAAACATGTCTAAAATAAGGGATCTAGCTTAAGATAGTGTTTTACTAGAAATTGTTTTTAAAATGCTATGTGAGAAGAAACCAGGGAAAGGATGCTATTCTTTGAAGTGTGGCATTAAATTTAAGATTAAGATTTGGGTAAAAATAGCTTAATATGGCTATAGATTAGGGATGAAGAATGGACTGGTTTATAAATTTGGTAATGGTTTTTAGACTATAAAGTGATATAGTTTTATTTGGGATATGGATACATTTGGAACTATTAACTAGGAAAAATAATAAGTACAGTCAGTCCTCCATATTGGCATATTTGACTTTCACAGATTTGATTATTTGAGAGTTTCTTCGACCTCTGCCTACCCCAGGTGCTTCTTTTCTGGAGGAACGTTCTAGACAGCTCCGATCAGGCCATGCAGCCCTTTAAAAACTCATCTCTGATCCTCCTCCTTCTCCACCACCAGCTGCTCCCTGGCCAGCTAAGGATGGATTGCAGCCTAGTTTCTCTGTACCACAAACCCTTTGCCAGTGCCCCCCAACATCCAAGGAATGAGATGGGCAAGAAAGAAATAGTATGGGGCTCTCATGCTGACCCACCCTGTTTACCTCTCCTTTCTCTGACCTAGTTTGGATTCTGGAGATCCTTTCTACCCACCATGTCTCAGTCCCCTTCCCTCCGACACAGATGCACATTTTGATATTTGTGATTTTTCCACTTTTGTGGGGGTGCTGCACCGCTAACCCTAGTGAATGTGAGGGGTTGACTGTAATTAAGTTAGTTATCAGTATTTAGAAAAATTAATTGTGTTATTATTTAGCAATATTAAGGTTATCTACTATGCAAGTCTTTTTGTTGATGAAAGTATGTTGTAGCAGAATGTAACAGAAGGTAAAAGGACTATGGAAGTTCATAGAATCATAGAATTATAGAGTTGGAAGAGACCCCAGGGGCCATCAAGTCCAACCCCCTGCTATGCAGGAACACCCATCAAAGCATTCCCAACATACGACCATCCAGCCTCTGCTTACAAACCTCCAAAGAAGGAGACTCTATCACACTCTGAGGCAGCATATTCCACTGCCATTCAGCTCTGACCATCAGGACATCCCTTCAAATATTTAAATATGACTATTGTGTCCCCTCTTAACCTTCTCTTCTGCAGACTAAACATACCCAGCTCCCTAAGCCATTCCTTATAAGGCATAGCTTCCAGACCCTTCATCATTTTGGACACATTCCAGCTTGTCAATATCCTTCTTGAATTCAGGTGCCCAGAACTGGACACAGTATTCCAAATGAAGTCTAACCAACGCAGAATAAAGTGGTACCATTACCTCCCTCGATCTAGACACCAGACTCCTATTGATGCAACCACATTGGCTTCCTTGGCTGCTGCATCACACTGTTGACTCATGTTCAGCTTGTGATCTACCCAAGACTCCTAGATCCCTTTCACATGTACTGCCATCCAGCCACACATTCCCCATCCTCTATTTGTGCATTTCGTGTTTTCTGCATAAGACCTTACATTTTCTTTGTTGAAATTCATTTTGTTAGCTTTGGCCCAGCTCTCCAATCTGTCAAGGTCATTTTGAAATTTGATCCTGTCCTCTGGGGTATTAGTAACCCTCTCTCAATTTGGTGTCATCTGCAGATTCGATCAGCATGCCCTCTACTCCTTCATCCAAGTCATTGATGAAGATATTGAATAGCACTAGGCCCAGGACAGAACTCTGTGGCACCCCACTAGTCACTTCTCTCCAGGATGAAAAGCAGCCATTGGTGAGCGCCGTTTGGGCTTGGTCGGTCAACTACTTACCAATCCACCTAACAGCAACCCTGTCCAGCCCATATTTTACTAGCTTCTTTGCAAGAATATCATGGAGAACTTTGTCAAAAGCCTTACTGAAGTCAAGATATGCTATGTCTACAGCATTCCCTTCATCTATCAAGCTTGTAACCATATCATAAAAGGAGATAAGATTAGTTTGGCATGACTTATTTCTGAGAAATCTATGTTGAATTTTAGTGATTACGGCATTGCTTTCTAAGTAATTACAAACTGACTGTTTAATGATCTGCTCTAGGATCTTTCCTGATATTGATGTCAAGCTGACTGGGCAATAATTATTTGCATCCTCTTTTCCCCTTCTTCATGATGTTAGTCATGTTAACAAAATAATGTTTATATTTTTTATCATTTAGATAGTATGAATTAGGGGAGGGGGAAAGAAGGAAAAGTTAGATATTTTTTTTTAATGGCTTGGAATAGGAGGTAGACTATATTCCATCCAGGTAAAGGAGGAAATTGATTCCTTTCTGTTCGCTTTTTCTGTTTTCTTTTTCTCTCTTCTTTCTTTCTTTCTTTCTTTCTTTCTTTCTTTCTTTCTTTCTTTCTTTCTTTTACTTTTTAACTCATATGTTAATTCATTTTTTTTGTTTTTATGTGTGTTTAAAAGTTGTTTTTTCCTACTTATCTATCTATCTATCTATCTATCTATCTATCTATCTATATTCATTTATGTTTTTGTAGTGTTGGTTTTGGAAAATATTAATACATTTTTTTAAAAAATTAATTCACTCATAAAATTGATTAAAGAATTGTGCTACGATATTTCTTGCCACAACATTTTGAGTGTTAGAATCAATCAAATTTGGCTTCTCAAGTACAATTTTTTCATCCTGAATAAAACTATAAATGCTAGTCCTTACATGCATCTGTATTGGAAATAAAGACTACAGTACAAATTGAGGTGGAATCAGAGCTCACTATAGAGCAACAGTGAAGTATGATAATGCTCAGAGTCTCCTGGGAAAAAAAAGACAGTAAATTTGAAGACCTTGTAAAGGGACTCATTCTGTCTCTAATACGGGAAAATAAAATAATTTATAGAACATAAGGACAATACACTTTTTTGGCAAAACTATAGAAAATCACATCTGTTCAACATGCATTATGTTTTGTGACAGAATGGATAAGCTGTATGGAGCCAAATGCCTAGAATGGAGAGCCAAAGAATTTCGTCTGTTGACATTCCACTGATAATTAACAAAATGGGCTTTAAAAATGTAATCACCAGTTCCCATTGTTTCATAGGAAGCCATTAAAAGATCATCATTATTTGGAATATGAAGCTGTAGTTGAGGTTAACATTTTTTTGAGGTGCATCTTTTGTTGGATTGCAATGGTAACCATATGGCAAGGCACGGGAACCATATTCTCTCATTGTGGATCAACATCTACTCCTTCCATCCCTCTCTGTCATCCAGGCTGGTGAGGGAGACGGGAGCTAGAACTAGAGGATTCTGTACACACTTGTCAACACCTAAGCTCATTGAAATAAGTCTAACAACGTATAGGATTGGGATGTAAGAAATTATGAATAATGCAGATTATAGAGCACAGAAGTTTGAATGCCTTGCTTATCCTATCAATACATTGAGGACACTTAATCTTGTTTCTTCTAAATCCTGAAGATAATCTACAAAGAAGTTTATATACTGATATAAACTACACACACACACATTCATACATTTTTTAGTCAGTTGCTGCCTTTTTGCCAGCACTGGGACTCAGAGCAGCTTACAAAAACTGAAACAGATATAGATGAAAACACATATCATTAAAAACCAAACAACACATCCATTGAAAAGGAAGAAATACTACTACCACTACTACTACTACTACAGTGCAGTATACTATTAAAAGCCCATTCCTTATAAACAGTCAATTCCCAAAGGCCTGTTGACTTTTTTCTTTAAAAGTCTTCATCTGGTAACAGATACAAAAGAAAATGCTAGTTTTCCTTCAAGAAAAAGGGAATTTCAGAGACTGGGAGCAGCTACTAAGAACGCCCTCCTCTCCTGTATTCCCACTAGATTTACTTATGAGGGTGACAGGACTGAGAAAACTGCCTTTGCTGAAGATTTCACACTATAGGCAGGCTCATATGGGAGGGTATAGTACTTCAGATAGCTTGGACCCAACATATAGGACTTTATAGGTCATAATCAGCACTTTGAATTGTGCCCAGAAATCAGTGGAGCTGTTGTAGCAAGGGAAATAAATTGTCCTTCTGAAAAGCCAAGTTACCAATCTGATTGTGACTCTGCACCAGTTGAAGGTTTCAAGCAGCTCCATGCAGAATATATTACAGAAGTCCAAAAGAATGTAAAAAATGGTATGTGTCACTGTAACTTAGAGTAGGAAATCAAAGTATCGAAGAGAAAGATAGCCATGAAGAGCTGCAACCTATGCTGCAGCCTAGTTTTTGCCACCTGAAAAGTTGAGAGGGTAGATTCAAGTTAGAAATAGAATTTTTTAAAAAGATCTGTAGCAGTAAAATTGTCTCTTTGTTACCACATCACACAGAATTGGCTAAATGATTCTCATCAGATAAGAAGGATATAGAATTGGATGTAGGATATAGAAATGGTCCTCGAAATTTGATTAGACACCAGGAAGGGGTAAAGCAGGACTATAAACTACAGTTGGCCCTCCACATTTGTGGGTTTCATTTTCATATATTTGATTATTTGCAAATTTGTCCAACCATTGACCTCAAGTGCTTCTTTTCCAGGGGTATTGGCAGCTCTGATCAGGTTGTGCAGCCCTTTAAAAAATTTGCCTCTGGTCCTCCTCCTCTTCCACCAGCTGCTGCCTGACCAGGTAAGGATGGCTTACAGCCCAATTTCTTAGCACCACAAACCCTATCCTGATGCCCTATCACACACAAGGAAGGATATGGGTGTGAGAGAGGAAGCATACAGCCACGATGCCAACCCACCCAATTTTCCTCTCCTTTCCCTGATCTGATTTGGACCCCAGGTGCCTGTTTCCCCAACCATGCTTTGACCCCCTTCCCACAAACACACAGTACATGTTAATATTTGTAGCTTTTCCATTTTTGCAGGGGTCCTGTGCCCCTAACCCTGGTGAATGTGGAGGGTCAACTGTATTTGGGATGGTCTGCATAAAATCAAGAGATTATGGATATACACAAAATCCAGTTTGGGGGAACACCAGTGATACTCCATTTTTAAATATTCACACAGAGTAGTTTAAAAGATTTTGACAAGTTGAGTTGAAAAAAATTAAATAATTGGATATTTTGCCATAAGTATGTAAATAAAATTCAGTTTCTGCTCATCATTACTTAACAAGGAAATGGCAGGATGGATTGTTGCCATATTGGGGATGTTTGGATTGACCTTATCTCATATATAGGCTACATGGCATCCACAAGATTTTGGGCCTTTGGGGACAATTCAGTTTTTGTTTTTATTCATATGGAGAGTCATGCTTTCTTAAGGTCAAGTGCAACTCATGAGCAATGGCGGGAACATTCTAGCACATACAGACAGACATAGGCACTTATCCACAAGATAAGTGATAATGACCAGATAATGATCAATCATTAATGGCAGTTTATGATTGTCCAGAGCCATGCTGAATATTACAGATATATATATATATATATATATATATATATATATATTGCAATAAACAAGAGCAAACTTTTATTAAAGAATTTTCTTATTACAAACAGGGAAATTGTTTCAAATGTTTGTATTGCTTTCTTGAAAAACCAGAGAGGGGAACTTTCAGAAAAACCAGAGGAGGAACTTTCCTATGAATTATCTCAAGTTTTCTACAAGGCCATCACATCTCCAGTGGTGGCTTGCTAATGCCTCGAGTGTTACTGGAAAATCACTGTGCTATTTTTTTAACCAAAAAATTGGGAGCAGGAGCACTGGATTTTTATATAAATTGTTTACCATTACCCAAGAAGCCAGTAAAGTTGGTATGATCTATTCCATCAAAATCAAGACAGACCCAGAGGCCTCCAGAACTTACCATATTGTTACCCAGATTACTGGGGGTCCCAGGAGGGACACCTGTATGTGCTCTCAATTAACTAAGTTTGGGGAAATTAGCTAAGAGCACAAGCTAGCAATGCGAGAGGCAGGGCAACACAGCGGAATCTTTTACCCAAAGTCTACGGGGTCAGGCCAAGCCAAGGAGCACACCAAGTTATAAGAGTAATTGAGATCTTATTAAATACAGACAAACAGTGTATGCAACACACGCACTCAGATAACTATAGAAAATAAAGGTTGGAGTGGGACAGAGGGATTTTCCAGAGGGATGGTTGAATTGGGTGATACGACACCTATCCTGAAGCCCGGATAGATCACTGCGAGGGTCTGAAGTTGTGCAGTCTCAGCCAATATGATGTAGGGGAAGGCTCGCCAAGCAGACCGGTGGCAAGACGGGATGGAACTCAGGAGGGATCCGAGGGTGGTCTCGGAATCGGGGGTTTTTATAGGGAGAAATGTAACCGCAGGCTATTCCGTACTTGGGGAAAACAAAGAGTCTCGGGCGTGAGACAAAGCTTTGGAATGGTCAAAATTTAGCATGATTGAATTAAGTCCAAACTGACAAAGAGGTAGCCAATATGTAAACACAGAGTGCTTGACAGTTGAGGATTCCAATTGCCAAGTTGCCTGCTCGAGGCAGGGAGTTCTTTGCAAGCAGCATGCATACATAATAGCGTGTTTTCAGGGAGGTCTCCTAAAGCGGTGATCTGGCTATTTCTGGCCTGCCTGTATTGTGTTGGGATATTGCAGCGTTTAGTGGCTGAGCCTAGTTCCATGCTTGTCTGGGGGCCCCACAAACATGTGGAGAGGAGGGTGGAAGGAAGCCAAATTATTGATTTCAAAATGATATCTATATCACCTTAAGTGCGGCACAGACATTGCAGTAACAATATGCTGAAGTTGTGTCTGGGTAAAGAAAACCTCATGTGGGTTAGCAAAATTCCAGATCATTAATACATCCATTGCTAGGTTTAATGAGCCATCCTTCCAAATTCAGATATGATTTTTGCCCTGGGCCACCACTGCCAGGGCTCAAAATCTACCACTGAGTTCCAGAAGTAATTTTAGATCTGATAACTACAAGGAGTATGGCTGCTCGAACTGATGTGCAGACTCTCCATGCAATTCAGGGAATCCAAGGGATGAGCCATGCTGTGTCGAGATGGTTATGGATAGACAGCAACCTTGGTAGATATTCAAATTGATTCAAGGATTGGGAAAGGTACTACACTTGCAGGATTTTTCTGCTTTATATACCAAAATAGCCTGGCCACATAGAAGCAAGGATGTCCCAAGGTGTTTCTGTGGAATATACATCCACCCTCAGCCCCACATGCATTGCCTCTGAATTCTTCCAAGTTTATTTTGGTATCTATGGCAAGAAAATCAACAAATGCCTTTTCTCATCCCTGACATGAAAATACCAGAAACAGATGACAATTTGTTGCCCATCCATGACACTCAAAAATCTGTATGTTATTGGTTAATCCCTGCTAGTGTAGACCCAGGGCCTTTCCGCAGTACACTGTTATAGTGCTATTATTCCACTTTCAACATCCTATGGATTTCTGGGGTTTGTAGTTTACTGAGGCCAACAAGCTCTCTGGCTGAGAATTTAAATACCTCTTATACTGCAAACCCCAGGATTCCATAGGATGTTGAAAGTGGAATAATAGCACTGTTAACAGTGTAGTGCAGAAAGGCCCCCACTGATTCAACTGGTGAATGGCAAGTCAATACATAGGTTAATTTCATTAATTCAACAATGCACTTCAGAGAATGAATAAGCACTTCTTATGTCAGTCACTTCACTAATAGTAGGACTGGCCCTGCCTTTTATAGTAAGGTTGACAGACACCAGGTTCCTATTGTAATATACTTATTTAATACACTTTGGGATCACATTTTATGCCTATTCAGCTCTTGTGGTGGTATGTAATGAAACTAGCACAAAACAAAACTTTGCATCATAAAATAGTACACACAGGATTCCAGTCATAAATCAGATCAAATCTGAGAGCTACAATTAAAACTCATTTGAATCTTGAGGTGCTAAATGTGACAGTTTTGCTATAACATTTAAAGTAGATTCAAAAGCTTTCCCCCACAAGCAGGAATGTCCTGAATAGAATATCAATTCATTCATTTTTTAAAAATACGAGATTTACCCTAAATGTGTGAACTCTAAACTGGGATATTAATTCCAAATGTGTAAGAATCTTTCTCTTCCTTTTCCTTTGACTTCTGGCATTGAGTAATTTAATGCTGAATTGTGCAAGGAAGGGAAGAGTATAAATACAATTTACCTTATAGGATGTAACAAAAGAGTTAAGACTATTTTTAGAGAAGTGATTTCCTGTACATTCTGCATATGTTATTCTAGTTGCATATGGAAGTTACTCTGAGCCAGCAAATTAAAAGGCATTTTATCATAAATAGAGCTCTTGGGTTCTTTTCCATTCACATAATAAATCTGTAAAACAAAGATGCTGAGGGACAAAATAACTCTTATTATTTCCTCTGTTTTAAAAATAAAGTATAAGATGCGCTAAATATGAAATGCATCTCCTGCCATTACTGTCTCCCACCCAATTTAAGTAAAAAAAAAAAGCTTAGCACATTTTGACAGGTTCCAGATTCATTAGTTAGGTTAACTATAGAAAGAATATTTGGTACATCCTTATTGCTATTAACAGTATTATAGAGCATGATGACTTTATTGAAGTGGCTGCAGCATTATCCTGGTCATGACCTTGACATTTGGTGGATTTCTCCAAAATTGCAAATGGTGATACTGCCATGAAAAATAACAATTACAAGAAGAAACGATGAGGCAACAGCATCCATTCAATTTATTCTTTATTTTCTTGACTTACCTTATAAAAATAATGGCCTGCATCCTGTTTTTACAGAAGGACTATTGAATCAATTCTGCTATGTGTTGACTCACAATTCCATAGTTGGTCCAATGAGCCTACTTTAATTGGGACTAATAAATAGGGAATTAGATGTGGTGGTTAATATCTTAATGTAGAGGTAAGCAACTTGTGTAAGCAATGTCTGTTTCCACATTTCCCTCAGCCATAGCCAATGGTGAGGGATGATAGGTGTTACAATAGAAAACATCTGGAAGGCAACAGCTGCCCTCCAGTTGTTAAAGACATGAAGACTAGAACTTTGCTGTAAATTGGAAAGGGGGGATCAAGCCACTGATGAGTGGTCAGAAATGACCCCAGATATTTTGCAATAAGAAACACAAAAGCAAGTGGTATTCCCTCCCAAGTTCATTGGCAAGCAGCTGACAGATGGTTATGGCCCTCCTCCCCTGTCTTGCATGAGTGATCTCTGGCATAAGGATTTGCTACAAGGGGCCTGCTTCTGCCTGTCACACTAAATATCCCTCATGGGAGGGGGTGAGATTGTCAGCAGCTTCCTGATCAACAAGGGAGTAGACCGCCATCAATCACAGTGGCTGTTCCCTGATAAGTGGGGATGGAGAGGTTGGGCTGGGAGTCATTGCGTAGCCATGTAACTACAGCGGTTATGTATATGTAACTACCCAATAGGATTCCAGCTATAATCTATACATATGCTTACTATACCTTCTCCACAATTGACTGCCTGTATGTAGGATGTGAATTGACTGTCAGATAGCACTTCTGGTTTCCAAGTTTCTGAATAGCATAGAGCAAGACTGACTATGTGAAAACCTACTGTGTGAAATCTTCAAGCTATTTAGAGTCATACGAACCACTGTCTGGAGATCTTAACATCTGTCTTAACTTTGTGAATGATTAGGCCTTTGCTGAAGTTTGATTCATTTCCTTCAGGTGTCTTTGATCCTTCTTCTACACCATTAAACACAGATAGAACACATGTAAAAATATTTTCTTTTATAGACTGCTATCTATTCTCTCTTGATTTTCTCTGGTTTTAAAGTAGACTTAATAGGTGTGCTATTATATTTTTTCTTATGTTAAGAGCCTTCACGGACAGGTGAAAGGAATAAAATTGTGTTAGGGTGCTTATAAATAGAGAGATCCCAAAACTATCAGTCAAAGACATTGGGCTGGTATTCCATTTTTCTATCTGTCAGCTGATTTTCTGTGCTGAGGAAAAGACGGAAGAAGTAGTGTTACCCTGTATGTTGGGGGTCCCGGGAGGGGTGCCCAAATAACCAAATAAAAACACAAGTTGGGGGAATTTAACTCGAGCACTCTCTCAGCTAAATGAGAGGCAGGGTAACTTTAGCAAGGATCTTTAACCCTATGTATACAGTGTCAAGCCAGAGAGCAGCTAGACAAGGTTTTAAAGTAACAAACAATATTTTATTAAAGACAAGAAACACGAAAGACAAGACATACACTAACTAACTGAGAAATAGAAGCGGAGAGTTTTTTGGGAAGGGTAATACGACACCTGGTCTTGTAGTCCTGGAGAGAAAGGAAGATGGGGTTCCGGGAGAGAAAGCTCAACGGGGTTTGCTGAGGGGAGTTCCTTCAGACTACCGGCAGCAAGGTGGGATGGAAGTCCAAAGTAGTCCAAGGTGGTCCCAAAAGTGGGGACCTTTTATAGGGTGGATTTTACCTACAGGCTATGTCATGTTTGGTGAGAACAAAGGAAATTTGGAGTTGGACAAAAGGAGTTGGAAAAGGTTAAGTTTTGCATGTTGGGATTAGCTCTTACTGACAATAGCGTGGCCGGTACGCTAATAGCCCGATACAAAAGAATGGCTTGGCTTTTGGCTTTGTGTAGGTCCTAGCTGAGCAGAGCTGGTTTGCAGGGAGGTTTTTCCCCAAAGCAACGGAGAGGCTTAAGTTGCCTGTCTGAATGGGGTTTTGGAATGTACAACCATTAACGGCTGCGCCCTTACGTGCTTGTCCAGGGGACCTCTGCAAACACGTGGGGTAGGGTGGCAGAGAAAGGTCAAGCAAAGGCCAAATTATTTGATATCAAAAGGATATCTAGTGCTCTCACCGACATATCATAACCATGATAACAGTAGTGAGAAGATACCGAAGGGTTACAAATGGGAAACCACACCATGAAGATTCCCCACAAATTCTGTGACTGCAGTAAAGTGATTGCATAAGTTTTGTCAGAAGCCTCTTTAAGTGATAGGGCCAGAATTCTGTGAAAGAGTTACAAATGTGTAACTTGGAGTTATGCATTTGTAGCTGTGTGGTGTTCATGATCCCCAAGTATTTTCTTGTTTAGGCAGCACATAGGGACTGTGAAAGTCCCCCAACCCCCACATATCAGGATTCAGCCACTGCAAGTGATGCAGGTCCATTCCCCTATTAACTGAGACGCAGTTGACTGACATTCCCACCCCCACCCCCTTATGCAAGTGTTCTCCAGTGACAGGAGGAATTGTAACAAGGACCCTGCTTCTGCCTGTTGCAATGGAGATTACTCATTAGAGGGGGTGGGAAAATCAGTCAGCTTCTTCCTGATTGACAGGAGAATGGATCTACTTTGACTGCAGTAGCTGTTTCCTGGTGAGTGGAGATTGGAGGGGGGTTGTGGCAGAATTCACTGCATAGCTACAGAGATTATGCACTCATAACTCCACAACAGGATTTAATCCAATGTAAGTACCAAGGAGAATAGAGGGCAACTCAGTTTTGTTGGTGCTTGCAGAGTCTGGGATTCTGTTCCACCCATACAGAGGTTGACCATATAGTGATCAACCTCTTCCCCAACCCCCCACCTCTCCAAAGCAATCTTGTGAACTGTTCCTCCTGCTAACACAGCCGTTTCTGGAAAAGAGGAAATGGCCAGGGTAGTGGACACAATCACTCCTGAGCATCCTCTCTTACATAGTTGAGCCCAACCAACTCCCTGGTTTTCCAAGGAGTTCGCAGTGATGAAGTGAGTAAGACGGTGACTAGAGTGACATTGGCAGACAACTCAACCTGACTGAAATCAGGCTATAGCCTATTTGAAGGCCTGCTTTGTGGCAGTGAGGGAAGCAAAGGATTTTTTTTCTTCCACCATTGCATCTGCAAGGAACTGTTTTGAGTAATCAGAGATCTGTTACACACTGGTCCTCAAGCAGAAAATGCAGACCACTCAACAGCCCACTGCAAAGAATTTGCATGGCATTTTGGCAATATAATCTTTCAGATCCACTGCAAGTTGGATGCTGTAGCTGATACCATTGCAATGGATGTAAACTTGGCTTTTGTTTTGTCCAGTATTATTGGATACTTTTCAATTTGTGAAGCCTGAGATATGAGCAGAATCCTTGGAGAGGAGGGAGGCACCACCCTTGCCCTTCCTGGTTTATTAAATTGATCAGAAGAGGATTGGCCAAGTGAGTGAATGGGGTAGTCAATGACTTCTTACAAAAAGACAGAGTGCCAACGTGCCTGAAGGAGAAAGCTGTGATGCTTTTGTTGAAAAGGCCATCCCTGAATCCCTCTGCAATGGATAATTATCAACTGGTGGCCAACATATCATTTTGCAGCAAGTTACTAGAGCATGTGGTGGCCTGCAAGCCCCAGAGGTTTCTGGATAACATTGAGTATTTAGATTCATTTCAGCCTGGTTTCAGGTTTGGCTATGGCACAGAGACAGCTTTGGTAGCCTCAGTGGATGACCTATGCAGGCAACTGGGCCAGGGGAGTGTGTTTCTGTTAGTTCTGCTGGACCTCTCAGCAGCTTTTGATACCATCAACCATGGTATTCTTCTGGGCTACCTCATTAGCATGGGAATTGGAGGAACTGTTTTACAGTGGCTCCACTCCTTCCTGGAGGGGTGAACCCAGAAAATGGCACTGGGGGGTTGTTCCTGTTTGACCCCTTGGGACTCTGTTTTGACCTGTACATATACATATATACATATACATACATACATACATATATATATATATGTATATGTATATATATGTATATGAAACTGCTGTGGGAGGTCATCTAGAGTTTGGGGGTTTGGTGTATATAGATGACACCCAACTTTACTACTCCTTTCCACCCCAATCCAAGAAGGCTGTCTTGATCCTAAAACAGAGTCATCAGTAATGGACTGGATGAGGGAAACAAATTGAAGCATAATGCAGATGAGACAGAGGTGCTTCTGGTCAGTTGAAAGGCAGGTTCAGGGATTCAACCTGAGTTAGAAAAGACTGCACTCCTTCTGTAGACACAGGTTTGCTTTTTGGGTGTAGTCGTGAACTTAGCTTTGAAACTGGAGACCTAGGTTTCTGGAGTGCTTTTGTACATTTAAAGCTTTTGTGCCACCTGAAACCATTACTTGAGATACTCAATCTGGCCATGGTAATACATGCCTTAGGTACATCTTATTTGGCCTACCATAATATGTTGTACCTGGGGCTGCATTTTAAGAGTGTTTGGAAACTTCACTTGGTCCAAAGAGCTGCAACAAGACCATTAACTGGGTCAGGTTACAGAAACCATAGTGGGACCCTGCTTAAACAGCTCCATTGGTTGACAGTTTGTTTCCGGACACAATTCATAGTGTTGGCTATGTCCTACAAACCCCTATATGGCTCAGGTCCGGGCTATCTGGCAAACCATATCCCCTTGTATGAGCCTGCCTAGACCCTGAGATCAACAGGAGTTTCCCTTCTCTGTCACACCACTATCACAAGCACAGCTGGCAGGTATGTGAGAGAACACCTTCTTAGTGGCTGCCCCTAAACTCTGGAATACTCTTCCCAGAAAGGCTGGAATGGCTTCCTCTTTATAGTCCCTCTCTTGGCAGGCTAAAACCTTTTTATTCCACCAAGCTTTTTTATTCTAATAAGCTTTTAAATCAGAAAGGTATAAAAGAATGGGATAGGGTGTGCTGTATCATTTTAAAATGAATTGTTTTAATCACTTTTTAAAATCTTTTTTACATTGCATTTTATTCTTTTTACTTGATACTGTATGAATAGGTTAGTTGTATTTAAATGTTCACTTTTTGTATGTTTTTAATTGTATTGTTCTTTTAAGTCGTAAGCCTCTTTGCGTCCCAATTTTGCGAAAAACATGGGATAGAAATAAATTCTCTCTCTCTCTCTCTCTCTCTCTCTCTCTCTCTCTCTCTTATATATATATATATATATATATATATGTTTTCCATGTTGTTTGAGAGCAGGGGGATCACCAGGGTAAATCCAGCTAATTTCCTGTAGCTGGTTATTATCTTCAGGCCCCTCTTGGGGACCTCTGGAGGCTCCTGCACATCCAGCTACAGGAAGATAGAGAATGCATCCTTGTTGAACTGTTCCTGGTCATGTTCAGAGGGGAGGAACTGTTTATGAGGAAGGTTTGGTGGCTTCCATTGGGAAATATGGTTACAGAGATGTAGCTACATTATACACGTTTGATACAGGATCTTCTCTTTCATCTAAAAAGTAAAATAGTGGCCCATTAGATGCTCCCTACTACTACCAGGTAAATCTGTACTGAGTGGCGATAGCTGAGGTCCCCCTTAACATAGAATTCAGCCTTGGCTAACTGTGATTTTTCTTTTCTTTCATGGGCCCTTTTCGCACCTTACCTTCATCGCAGCGGTGGTGGGCGGCGCTCGCGCGAGCAGCCGTTTGTGCGAGCTGCTCATGGCAGCCCTTCTGCCTCCCACAGCTGTTTGCTGGTAGCGCGAGTGCCCCGTCCCTTCCTTCTGCAGTGCAGCCTGGGAGCTGTAGGCTGCACTGGGGGAGGAAGTGCGACTGGCCTGCTCATCTGACGCACCACACAGCAGGTAAGTGCACGAGGGCCCTGGGAGCATTGTGCGACCGCACAGTATTTTTGGCTTCCAGCCCAAAATAATAAAATGAACGTGCATCCCACTTTAGGCTCGTGAGCGTCGCGTGAATGGGAGTGTGTCATACGGACCGACGCTCCCATTCACGCGACGCTGAAGGGGCCCTTTCGCAACAGAGACTGCATACAAAAAGGGCCATGGTCTTGAACTACTTGAGCAATATGGCTTTACTCTTGAAGGATTCTGAGATTCACAAGCAAATGGTACTGTAGTGGACAGGCACTCAGAACTGCCTCAAGGAGGCAACAGCCAAATAGCATACATTCCAAATTGTAGATTGCTATTGGTGAGGCAGAATAGTGACATGTTTGAGGCATTGCCGCTGACATTGCACGCTGCTAATGAATGACAGTGCCAAAATCCCAGCACTTACCTTGTCACTGCCAAAGAGTTACAATTAAATTGCCCCTTAAAAAACTGACAAGTGACGAAAGAGGTTTCGATGAAGGTCATGACTATCTAGGATTTCTATTCCCTTTGAGCTCTGCTGTAATTTCTGATTTCCCACAAAAGAAATCACAAGACAAATGTCCTCTCATAACCTAGAAGGTTTCCAGGAGAAATATTAGATTACAAAGGCAGAGTTTAGTATTTGAAGTGTAGAATGAAGACATGCTGTATTGTGAAATACACATGGATGTGCTACAGCTCTCCTTCTCTGTGTTTTTGAAGCCATTCCCCACCTGTTTATCTCTCAAAAGAAATGCTTACCTTTAGTTTTTGAAAGTGGAAACTGTCTGGGTTTGCTTTTGTATGTGCTGTTTGTAAAATTCTTCAAGACTGTGTGTTCTTGTCCCCCAGATGAATGTTTACAAATGAAAAGGAAATCAATGGATCTTTATAATTCTTGTCTACCCCTTCCAGATGCTGAAGTGTGAAGGTTTTTCATTGTTTGTGCAGAAACCACAATCCTATTTCCAGCTTCTACAGACAGTTTGAGAACTGCTGCTTTTGAGGTAAAGACTCATTAACCCAGTGATCAGTGGGTTGTTCTGTTTTGTTTTAAATTCTATGCAACCACTTTCTCCCTTCGGACCCATTTTAGGCTACACTAACAGGAGCATTCTGTTAGAAAATCATAGAATACAGATCCAGGGAGGAAAATTGTTAGTGCAATGTGATTGCTTCTCATTACAACAGGATGAATTCACTTGAAATACAGTCATGAAAAGGGGGTTGATGGGCAGGTTAGCAACAATGTGGCTTCCTTAACAGCTGCAGGCATGGATCTGAGAGGAAAAACTCAATTAGATGTTCCCCCATAGTGCCCCCTGCAGAACAACAGGGGAATCAACCTGTGCTGTTGATTGATCAATGGTTGAAATCAGCTTGGGGTGGAATTAGGAGGTAGATGGACTTTCAGGTGCAATACATGTAGGAAGACATGGGATGGAGACCCTTCTTCTTCATATGGAAGTATGGATTAAAGTCCCTTGGAAATGTGGGGAATGGAAGAGCTTAGAAAAGTTGGATGACAATATTCAAATTCTGGAGATTACAGTAAAAAAAAAAAATCTGGGAGTTGTAGTATACCCTCCAACTGTCCCAGTTTGGCAGTGCCAGTCCCTATTAACTCTCAGCCATCCCACTTCTTAGCTGCTTCTAAAATTTCTCATTTTTTTCTCCTCCTCCCACTTTTCTCCTTTGTATTCTGTGTACTTCAACTATTGCACACTGATTTCAAAGTGTCAAAGTAGTTTGCACTCAGTTAACTCAGGGGCAGGGAGAGGAAGCAGTGGAGTTTTGCTCTTCCCAGTAGGCTCACCCAAAAGCAAACTGCTGAAGTTTCTGTTTACTTATCTGTTCTTCCTCATTAATAATATTTCCCATCTTGGCCACACTCTGATTTTGCTTGGTTTCATCATGTGTCCTGGTTTCCACCTGCAAAGTATTAGAAGGTATATTGTGGTCAAAAACGTTAACTTTCCCAGCTCTGATACACATATTCATATTTCTCAAGTGCCACCTCAAGAGGTCATCCCAAGTGGCATGAACTACTCTCCATAAGCAAGAAGACTTTTCTCTGGGTAGTACATGCCAAGAGAACCAAATTGTACTTTTGTTAAGCCTGTTTCCATTTTTCAGTTAAAGAAAACTGTTCAGGTTCCTGTTAATTATCCACAAGAAAATGGGAGTGTGGAAAAATATTATTTCACAGCAAATTCACTAAATCCAGCAAACACTGGCTTGATATGTGTCAAGAAGGCAGTAAGCCCCAAATGGGAGAGATAACTGGAAAAACAAAACTATACACTTCCAAAAAGTGAGGAGGAGACCCTAAGATATGAGTGTACAAAAAAACAAAAGCAAAAGCAAAACCAAAAAAACTACATTTCATCATTTTCTTGCAAGTATTGATGCACTATAATCAGTGCTTTGAGCTAGTACAGATTAACCTCTGAGGGGACAAGTAAGGCACTATTCTACTTTCTTTCCCCTGTTTTTGTATGTGTTTTAAGTTTGTTCAGGTACCACAGCATCAACTATGACAATTTCAAGGCAAATATAGAAACACAGAGAACATTCAGCAGAGCCTTGGTTTTTTCTTACTTTGTTATAATGCAAAACAGGCAGGTGAGATAGCAGGCAGAGAGCCAACCCCTTTGTTCCATACAAAAAGGAGAAGTGACTAAGACTGTTTCCACACTACACTGTTACAGTGCTATTATTCCACTTTCAACATCCTGTGGAATTCTAGGGTTTGTAGTTTAGGGAGATTTAGAAATTTCTAACATTTAGAAATCTTAGTCAGAGACCTCTTTGGCCTCAGTGAACTGTAAACCCTACAAACCAGAAATGGCCTATTGCTTATTCCCTTACCTTTGCCATTTTTGTATGAGCCTATTATAGAGCTATTATTCCACTTTCAACATCCTATGGAATCCTCAAGGCCCCTCCCTAAACTGTTAACCCTAGGATCCCATAGGATGTTGAAAGTGGAATAATAGCACTGTAACAGTCTACTGTGGAAATGGCCCTTTTCTTCAAAGTTTTCTTTTTTTTAAAACCTACAGTGAATAAAAGATACCAAAATCTATAAAATACCTAGATCCACAACAACGATTGTCAAAACAAGCTACTGACAGTTCCCCAGGCACTTGTTTCCTTGGTATGTCTCATGTAGTCCCTCGACATTGCCAGTGTAGTATGGAAATTGCCTTAGTTAGACCAGGCTTCAGAACTCAACCCAATCAGCAGTGCAATGTGTGGGTTTGTGTCAATGTTTGTACAATATAACAGGGCTGGCTGAAACATTTTGCTTCCTGAACTGTAGGGCTCAATGAGACATGCAGCACATAATTGCCTTGAACACCACACTGCTCCACAGTCCAAGAGAAGGAGACAGCCGGAGAACTGCCCACCTCAACCAGAATTTGCCATCTCAGGCTGCCATCCTGCTCTGCCTAATAGGGCCAGTCCTCCAATAGCACAAAATAATACTAATCTGTCTATGGCACAGAAAGCCACCCAGTCCATAATAGCCTGGTTTTAATGACTCTCCATCTCATTTCAGTAGTCGTGGAAAAGCTGACTGGAAACAGTTCATTCAGAAGCCCTTTGCTTCTAGTGGCCCTTTGCTGCTAGTCTATTGAATAATTTACTCTGAGATCCAGAGAGCAACCTCAGTAGTGAACTAGGCCTTTTCTCCAGAGTCATTTATTCTGAAAGCTTAGTATATGTAAAAAGTGATGCATGTCTCTAAATGTGACTACCCTTAATTCTAAAAATCTTACTCATTAATTTACATAATGAGATGTAATGAATATTTATAGAAGATTTTATCTATACCTATTAATTTGCCAAGATATGATACTGGTATCCCTTCTTTTTGAATTAATGACACTGGCAGGAGCAGGGAGTGGGAGTGGAATGAAATGAAAAGTTGATTAAACTAAAGTCTTGCATTTTCTGTGTAAAAGAGTAATATGTTCTGTACAAATGGAGGCTTACTGGAAAATTCATTGAACCTCCCGAAGGATGCTAAGTGATCTTCTCTGCATATGTCCACTATTATCTGCAAATATAACTGTTCCCACACTTCTAACTTGCTCCTATTTTTCCAGCAACCCCCATCCCTGTAAATATTTGTCTTCACTTTCTAGGAAACAAACATCTTCACTGGTCTTAGTTACTGTGAGACCTTCAGGTGGATTAAACAACAAAGTAAGGGCTGTGACTGCTGCTTGTCTTTATTTTCTCCAGAACCCTGAAGAAATATATATTGCTTTCAAATACCAGATATTACATTTTTAAAAAAGAAAATGAAATTATGTTTAGCTAAACATGAGCTCTTTTTCTATTATTACTATTATTGCTGCAGTTGTTATTTTGTAGCCCAACACTAAACATGCTTACTCAGGAGTGGCACAGTGACATTTACTGTGTGCTTGTCCTTGCCTGATCCTGGCCTCCTAACAATCAGACTGTGGAACACTTCCCCCATGCAGTGGATCACAGTGACCAGTCCAACTTGCAGGCAGCAGAACTGCCATCTGAGGAGCTCTTCTTGAATTTTAAAGCATGAAGGCATGGCCAATGTGGGTGTATTAGTGATGCTACACAGCTCAGTGGTCCATTTCTTTGTAGAGTATATTATACAGCTCTAGATATGTCTTTGTAAAGGTATGTACATACACTTTGGTTTGCAGAAGAAAAAATGTAATTTATATGTTTTTAGAGATTATAATTAATTTGCTGTTGTCTTTCTTATGTATTAAATAGAAGTATATTTTTTAGTGTAACCCCTGAAGAAGGCCAACTTTGATAGAGCCCAAAATGCGTTGAGTTTTTTTAAAAAAATCCATATGCTGATTGTGACCATCAATCAGCATATGGAGCTCTGTCTCCTATTTACTTTCACTATACTTTGATCTTGACTTTCTGCCTTTACTTACATGGACCATTTTCTTATTCCGGGCCTACTTCACTTAATTTGAATAAATGAGCTTTTCACCCACATTCCTGGTCCAACCCATACTGATGTAGAGATACAAGCCAAAGATTATTATGTGCTTTCTACCTACAGAGGCAGTGTCCTTGGCAACACAGGAATAACTCCCATTGAGTTCAGTGGGACTTGATTCTTGGTAAGGATATAAGCATGGCATCCTGATTGTTATATCCTTGACAGGAATAGTATTGCCTATTTTTTACCTGCCTATTGAAATTTCTCACATCATGACAAACATATACAGAATGACTTGATATATAATAGATTAAATCCAGGATGTACCTTCCATAAGTGCAAGGGCATCACACATAGAAGTCAGTTGTCTCTGCTTTTCAGTGATCCTCCTGAATCACTGCTCACTCCATTTGACAGGTTTTCCTGACTCTCTGTGTAGTATTTTCAACCAACTGGAGTGCCTTACTTGGGGGAGACAGGACAAAGAAATGCACTTTTGCCAGCTCAGTTGCATCCCCTTAAAACTGGATTCAGCCCAATGTTTTGGTGCTAACCTTTAGGTCATAGAAGAGAGAGCAATTTTCCTAAGTCGGGAAGTGATATCTGATCACTTTCTGACTGGGGAAAAAAATGTCTCCTGGGCTTCAATAAGCAATGGTTCCTTCAAAATCCTACAAAATTGCTTCTAACATCTGTGTTAGAACAGTTTTGGATTATTACTTTTTTAGGGAAAAAAGATAAACATAAAAAGATAAACATAAATAAGTGGAACTCTTTAAGTGACCCTATTAGGTTGGCATTCTGTTTCACTACACATGCAGAATGGATTACTTGCCATAGTTCAGGAGATACATCCTGCTGATTGCAGCAGAAGTTTTGTTGTGCATACAGCAACATTGTGATTTCATACTGTGCATTGCAGTTCTGCATTCATATTTTGGTTGTGCATTGTGCACTGTTCTACCTTGCAATTGTGCGTGGTTATGGTTACTCCTTGCACATTGTGACTGTGTATTGCACATTACATAATAGTTACCAGTCATTTACACATGTTGTAGAATGTTGCTATTCTGCATGGCAGTTGAGTAGGGCTGGCATAGCATATTTCTACTTGTGGATATTTCTGTTATGTTGAGGGAATGTTAGACTGCAGCCTATGAATTGCTTTAGTGAAATGAAGATTATCTTGAAAAACATTCTAATCTTGTAATAGGGCCAGCTTTTGTATAGGTAATCTACTTTAGTGTTTTTATATCTCCAATATTTACAGTTTAAACCTAATAAACTCTCCTTTTTCCATGGTGTATTATAATATCGAGAAAGCACTTTTGTCTATACTTGAATACGTATGTATTTTAACTCCCTGTTTCCAAGAATGATTCCCACCATCTTAGCCAATTGTATACCCAGAAATTTATTTTCTTTAAATAATGAATAGCTTCTCAAGTATACTTTAACACATTGGATCATACTCAATTCAACTGCCATGAGTTCTTCTCTCCTATTACCACAAAGGTATTGTCTCTGCTTTGCCTACAATATAACCAGAAAGTGTTTCTGCCTTGTCTACTATCAGTCTATTGACCAGGAAGGCTTGTGAAAGAAAGGTGCTAGAAATTCCAGTCAGGAAAAAAAAATATCACCAGTTAAATACTGCTTTTCCTTAACTACACAAAAGAATATAGTAGAGTCATTTTTCTTTTTCCTTTGGTCTTTTCTAATTTCTACTATCCGCAGCTTGTAATAAGAAACACATATACATACGCATTCAAAAATATACTTTGTAAGACATTCTCAAGGGGGGACTATATCTGGTTCAACTGAATGAAGTGTCGGATATGTGACCATGTGTAGATGGAGCCTACCATCTCAGGCCTCTGTTTTGAGACATATAAGAAATAAAGAGGGGCTACTATTTCCTGAATGTGATTGTGTCCTCATTTAAATGTCTGATTCTTTGTGTTAATTTCTCTGAAAGTCTCACATCCAAGATTATTTTAATCTGCCTGTGAAAAATACTGTTCCCTTGGTTTAATTATTACTCACTGCAAACCCCCTTTATAGCCAAGATTATTACAGTATTGATAGATCTAATACCAAGAACTTCTGAATCCACCCCCCTGCCAGACCAGCTCCTGTTCTGCAATCATCACTTTCTTTATAGAAAATTCCCTTTGAGATCTGACGTGCTGATGTCATGGTTCTGGTTGGAAAAGCATCCAGTGGCACACTTCTTCCAACCTTCTTGTTAACATGCAGCCAGTTTAAAAAATGTGGTGCTACTGTTTCAGAGAGACAGCTCTGAGACTTGATAGACAAGGGAAGTGCCCATGGGGTGAACCTCACCTCCAGAGAACAAAAGAGTAGGTCTGATTCTGAGCCCCATGTTTACTAATCCCTAATCCTGAAAGTCTTTGAAGTGTAAGCCAAGAATACTTAATGAACAAATGGGAATTTTCCATGAAGTTCTACATACTTAGCTGCCTGCTGTGGTTTTACTTTGCATTCCAGCATGGTGAGACAAGGGTTAACAGAGAACCCACATGATACTAAAACCTGTGGCAGAGAATATGGGCAATTATAAGCCCACATTCACTGCACCTTCATTTAAAAATCTCTCCAAGAATGATTTGAAAATTAGAGCCAAGTAATGAGGAATGAGGAAAGAAAGGAGAATATCCTGTTGCTTGGGGAATGGGGGAAGGAAAAACGCCCTGCCTCGGCCCCTGAATGCAATCATTTGAAAAGAAGGCAGCAGCTCTGAAATGAGGTATATGCACCATACAAAACAATGTCTTTGTAAATAATACTTTAATGAATGTTGCTGGTAGAAAGGAAACCATAATGACACAGGAGCAGGAAAGTACGGCAGTTAGAGGGAGTCTTCTAAATACACTCTCTTCAGCAATGCACTAGTCCGGCAATTTTTATGCTTTCCCTCAGCTAATCTCCCATCACCAACATCAAGTCTGTCATATTGATTTCTTGCAGGGAGGGGGGAGGAGAAGGGGGAGAATAGTAAGGTGTCCTGCCTTTGTCAATCCAGGCGACGGTTGCCAGGCAACGTGATGACCTGACCCACTGGAGATCGTTTTAGTGGCCTGACTCAATGCCCCAATAGTCACCTGAGAATTTTTAAAGAAAAGTATGGGTAACGTTGAATTATTAATGCAATAAACCAAGTGTTTATGCTTCCTATTTGCCACTGACAAAAGGACAACGTCAGAAGAGACTGATGGTTTAATGTGAAAGACAAGGCGAGTGTCTTTACGCCAATTAAAAATAGCACAGTGGTCCAGATGATGGACAGACAGCATTCTCTTCCTTAATGAAATCTCTTGAAATATGTGTAGCATCCAGTGGAAGAAGCTGGCTGTTGCTGGCACTTAAACATGTTCCACTGCTATATGGGATGACCTCTCAGCTTCCTAGTGTGGCAGCAGACCCTGTTACCATAATATCTCTTCTGAGGGAACTAAATCATAGAAAGAGAAACTTCCATATAGTGTATGCTATGATTGCATTGGTGTACACATAGAATGATGGCTGGTGAAGTTAATTTTTCTGTTATTAGAATCTCGTCCTACTGCATTAACTATTATTACAAACTGGCAGCATGCTGAATGTGCACCAAGGCTAAACAATATTCTCCTCATGCAGAGGGGTTATTCTATATAGTTAGGAAGAAAAGAAAAAAAAATATTATGACATTCATAACATGGCATTTGATGATAAGGTCTGGCATGGTAAATCTGGGTCAGTTTCAAACTTAATTATATGTATGCATTTGTATATTTATTTAATTTATTTGTCATTCCATAACAAATTGTTCTTAGGATCATGTGCAGAATAAAATCCAAAAGCCCTCACACATAAGCCAAGTAGCTACATAATAATAAAGCAGTCCAGATAGATGGATAGATGGACAGACAGGTGGAATTCTGAAGAGGACACAGACTGAAATCATAATAGGAATTAATGATAGAATGATTTTATGTTATCGCCTCATCCAAACATAATTAGTACCACATAGGGCACAGCACAGAAATACAAATATTTAGAATTTTAATCACCTGTAAGAATATTAAAAGATTAAAAGATATTAAAACAGTTGCCAGGCAGATTTCTCTTCTGAGGATATTCCATAATTGAGGAGCTACAGAGTACTAAATGTGGCATCAGGCATTGTTTGAAGGACAGGGAAATGGAGTTCTCTTGATATGGAAAGATTCTATCTCTGTGGTCATGTTCCTCATTCCACAGTCTGCCAGTTTTGAATGTCTATACCTGATCTTAGGTTTATGAGACACAAAAGGAATTTTCTTCATGGTTTCCTGCTTTGAGTGGTGGACTATGATCCTGAGTCTCTTTTCAGTCTTTCATTCCCATGTGGACTGTTGAAATCAGGAAACTGTTTTGCAATGGGTGAAGGAGAATAGGTTGATGTTTAATCCAGAGAGGATAGAGAGGATACTTCATACTGGTTTCTTTTGAATGGAAGTGTGCAACCCATCTTGCACACAGTTATACTTCCTCTGAAGAACCAAGGGAGATGTTCCTAGGCACAATCTATTGGTGGAAATACAAGTGTCATCACTATCGTTTTACAACTTGGACTAGTATGGGAATAATGAACCTGTCCAAGGAATGTGCTGCCTTGGAGCATGGTGGAGTCTCCTTTAGAGTTTCTAAGCAGAGGCTGGATGGCCATCTGTTGGGAATGTTCTGCTAGTGTCTTCCTGCATGGCAGGGAGTCAGGCTGGATGGCCCTTGTGGTCTTCTCCAACTCTATGATTCTAAGTGGCTATCTGGCCACTCTCATTTTTGCTTCCATTCCCACCCCCTCCATTTCTACAAATCTATGCAGCCCCTTGGGAAATCCAAGGGACAGAAAACTCGCCACAGATGAATCTAAGTTGTCCTAAAAGATGCCCTATATATACATGAGTACAAAAAGAGAAACTTTCGTTTCTAAAAAGATACACAAAGCAACTTTAAGTACGTTCATAAAAATAAACAAAACATGATGAAATAAGATTTTAAAAAAAGAAGCACAGGACAACACAGATGGAAAGATGTATGAACTTCCTGTTGATAATTATATAGTTTGGAAAATGAGACATTCCTAAATGGCAGAAAGAATAAAGGCAAAAAAACAAAACAAAACAAAAACCCAAAAAACAAGACAGGATTTCCACAGAGAAGGAATTCCAAAGGTGAAGTGTCACAAGAAGCAAGACTTTCTCTCCAGCAACCATTTCTAACTGAAGTTCATCCGTTTTGGGTTTTCTTCTTTAAAAAATACTGTTACTTTAGGGAAAATAATAAACCTGATACAGAGAATAGCAATCTCTACAAGCCAGCAATTTCATAAATAGTTACGACTTTATACCGATTGGTGCACTTTTTCTTAAGGGCATGACCCAACCAAAATTAAATAGTTCAATGCCAGAGGTTTAAGAACATACTTAATTCAGCAGGACTCCTTGAATTAAATGGGAGTTAACTTACCTTAAGTGTATTTTCTTGTGTGTGAATCTTACGAATAGATCTTCAGAAGTTCAACAGCTCATCTCCCTTGTCTTTTGTAATATGCAAATACATACTAAAATGCATTCCATAATGAGAATTAAATCAATAGAATAATTCTTATTATTCATTACCTATCTGTCTCTCACTTAGTGATCTTTCTGTTGCTTTAAATCACTACCTCTGAATGTAGCTAAGAATAAGTTACATCCCATCAGCTCCTGTTCCAAGGTTTTCTATTCTATACCACTATGTATAAAATTATTGTGACAGTCACACACAATTGTTGCAGTAAGTGGTTGTGCTGTGCATACCTGTTAATTCAATGCACAGTGCAAAATAACAGTTCCTTTTACATTTATTCATCCAGGATATCTGTCAATCAAGGGAAGTGTATTTTACTCAGCAGTCTCTCTGTGTTTCATTTACAGTGAAGGCTAGGACTGATGTGAGATATTAAGAGCTATTCTGCTCCAAGGATGAACAAATCCACGTCCAACCTCATGTTGAGAGGGCTATTGTGCTCCAGTGATGACTAAATCTAGATCCAATCAAATGCTGGGGGGAGGGATATAAAGATTTTTAGCATATTTCATATCCTATATGAGTCCCATCATATGTTTTAAACCAGAGGTTGGGAACATAGCCTTCCCAGACCTGTTGCAGTCAATCCCTTCTGATTATAGCCAGTATAAGCAATGAAGAGATACAGTGAGAGTTGCTATGCAGCAAGGTCACAGGTTTCCCCTCCTAGTATTATACCTTTAGTAATTGAACCTGGGCCTTTGGAAAAATGAATAAGCATGTGTCTGTTTTTTGCATTGTACATTACTTGACACTGATGGGGAGATTCATGGGTATAAAACCATAATACAATGTGAAGAAAACTACTACCTTTTTGGTTGTTTGAAGAAGAGATATTTGAGTGACATTGCATTGAGTGCTTAAAAAGGATAGTTTAAAAATGGCAGGAGAAACATGATTGCTTCTTAACATGCGCCTGAGTGCATTTTCAATAGGATGGTTGTTGTTTAGCATGCAAAACATGATGATTTGGAAGATGCTTCTTGATGTCAATCTTTTCTTGTACAGGATTCGGCTCTGAAATCAAACAAATAACTTGCTTACTCCTTTCTCAAATAATGCTGCTTGTCACATGGGCACTAATGTCTTGGAAGTGCCTTGTGCTTTTCGATATGACTTCGAAATGGATTGGTTTGTACTTTCAGAATGACTGTACGTTGCCCCCCCCTTTTTTTTAAACCTAGTTGGTAGATCTTTAATCATATTGACAATATTGCTGGTGAGTATAGCAAATGACATTTGGACTGATGATCTGATGTCCCTCTGAAGTCTTCAGATGGCAGCCTGGGCATGTTTACTTGGTAGTAAGTAAAGTCCAAACTAGATGAGATGTGGCAGATCTGTGATTGCTTTTTCCAATATCTTTTTCAAAGCCTAAAAGCAGATACATCAGTGTAGGCTGGTGGTTTTGATGCCAGTGGGGCAGTGAACCAGTTTTTAACATGAACTTTAAAGATGCTGCACTCTATCATCCCAAAAGAGGTCCAGGACCTTGGACAGTTCCTTCAAATTTCAGACTAAAAGCCAGAGCAGATTTGCCATCATACTCTCCAACCTCCACTAAGCTACATGGGGTGGCTATATGTGATTTGGACTGAAGCCATGGGGATGGAATGAGTGTTGTTGTTGTTATTATTATTATTATATTTTCTCAAAAGAAGTCACTCCTCTCAAAGTGCTTTTTAGCTCTACTAGTAGTTCAATGATGCAAGAGAGGTATCTAGAATGTGCCTGTCTTTTTCTTGGAGCTTACAAAACACATCTTTTTATGCTAAATAGAGGCTGGTTGCCTGTGTCTCAGTGGGGCAGTGAATCCACTGCAGGTTTTAATCTGAATGTCAGAGGAGCTATTCAATGTTCTCAACCTATTTTTGGATATGGGTCAGCATCTTAAATAATTTCTTTAATATTCGAACAAAAAGCTAGAGTTGATCCATCACTCCACTGTCATGAGAGCCACTAGGCACCATTGACTACAAATCCCCAAATCTGGGATTCTAGGGGCTGGAATCTAGGATCCAAAATGTGATTGTCATCATCATCCTGCCTTTTTCCCAAGGTGACCTAGAAAAGTTAAAACAGAGATAAAAAAAGAAAAGAAAACCAACTCTACATACAAAAGTTCAAAATACAATTAAACTATCAATAAAATTAAAAGCAGTTAAAAACATAGACCTTAAAAAGAAGAACAACAAATATAAACAACACAGCACATGAAAAGTCCTTTCCTCCTGAGCAACCAGCCCTCAAAGGTCTTCTTCTTGTGTGCCTTTAAGTTGTTTTTGACCTATAGTGACCCTAAGGTGACCCTATCACAGGGGTTTTTGAGACTGAGAGTGTGTAACACACCCCACGTCACCCAGTGGGTTTCCCTGTCTGAGTGGGGAATTGAACCCTGGTCTTTAGTGCTCAAACCACTATACCATGCTGGCTGTCCTCAAAAATCTACTGTGGGGAGGAACTTCATCTGCTTGTGGAATGTAGGTAATAAGGGTGCCAGTCTGACCTGTCTGGAAAGGGAGTCTCAGCGCTTGAAAGCATCCACCAAGAAGGCCCTCTGCCACGTTTCCACAGAAAAACCTGCTGGCCTTTCACAACAATTGCATACCCCCCCCCTCATTTCAAGATAGCCAGATGGGGCTTTTGGTGCAAGACTCTCTCTCTCTCTGTGTATGTTTGTAGAAAATAATCTTGAACAAACAACAATAATAGAATGCCTATTTTTTGTGCAAGTCTCTCTCTCTCTCTCTCTCTTTAGTATAACAAACAGCAAACCTGCACAAAAAAACCCCTACATGAGTCTATCTGGAAAAAGCATGTCATTTTTTTTTCTCACAAAAACAATGACTGTTGCACACAAAACCCCATTGTGTATCTCTGCACACAAATGTGCAGAAATATCCATTATTATTAACTTGGAGAGCTAATAATAATGGTTAGAAATGATATTATGCTTTCATTGAACATTTCATGTGCTTCATATACATTACCAAAGTAACCTAGAATTTCCATTTAAAACCTACTAACTCGAAATTTTCTAACAATAATATATAGGGTCTTATCAGAAATTAGATAGAGTGGACACTTGATTCATTTCATTTGGTGACTTATCAACATGCATCTCCATTTGTCACAATGGCTGGTGGGCCATTATTAAATGGATCTGTCTTTTTAAATGTCTAAAACAGTAACCATGTTCTTGTTTGGATAAACAGGATCATTTTTAGAAGTCTTAATATTATTATGGAAAGGTGAATGCTGATCCTACCATAAGTTGCTACAGTGCTATATGCCATTTTAAAAAATAGTTACAGTAGGCAACCTACAGTTTCATGCTTTTTGCCATTAAAAATAAATCTCAAATCCCATCAACTTAATGCTAAGAGACATAATATAGAGGTCAACACAGTTTAAGTGCAGACTCTCTTCCTATTAGCATGTGAATCCTAAAGAGTACAGGATGGGCTACACACAGTAACATCATTCTGAACAAAGTGAGGAAAGGGCAACCATTTTACTGGTTTAATGAATAAATAGATAAATAGATAGAATTGCTGATTTTTCTAGAAATGAGAAACTCTAGACACTGCTCATTTAACAGCTGAAATTCATTTGAGTGATGTAAATTAAAATGGTCCGTTGGATTGTAAAATGAGTTAAAAGAGAATATCCAGATGCAAGGCAGAAAATGCTGACAAAAAAACAAAACAAACAACAGGATCAAGCTTGCAAAAATAAAATAGCCTCCAAACCAAGAATAGTGAGCCTCATTTGAAAACAAGTCCTTTCTAAACCCATAAATTAGGGATCTCCTCATAGATTACAAGGTTGCTTGAGTTTAGTATTTCATCACAAACTCATGATAAAACATTATCACAGACTGAGTTTCATGATTCCTCATACTATTTTGAATTGCACTTTTTGCAAGGCTGCAAAAACATTTTATATCACTAGATGTTACAGGATAGGAAAAAAAAGAAGATAAATAGGACTATATCTGTCCAAGTATGGTGGTTAATCCATTCTAAGACCATTTCTGCCCTACACTGTTATAGCGCTATCATTCCACTTTCAACATCCTATGGAATCCTGGGGTTTGCAGTTTAGGGAGGGGCCTTTAGAATTGTCAGCCAGAGAGCTCTTTGGCCTCAGTAAATTACAAACACCAGAATTCCACAGGATGTTGAAAGTGGAATAATACCACTATAACAGTGTAGGGTGGAAATGGACAAAGTTTTAGTCATAATTGTATAGGAGCTGTTCAAAGTGTTGATCCCTCTCCCCCAAACAGGCTCAGTATCTTGGACAGCCCCATTAGAATCCAAACAAAATTTCAGGACAAAATCTCACCCTACTGACATGGAAGCCATCAGCCACCTAACCAATAATTATGTTATGGTTTTAGAATGTGGATTGATTTATTTAAGGATTTTTTTTCATGTAGCCATGCACTGTAAAAATCTCTAAGCATTTTACAATTAAACAAGACACAAAAACACCAATTGCTAAAAATAATGAACAAATAATGAAGCCATAAACAATCTGTAAAAAATAATAATACCAGAACTATATGTATATTTGGCTGCTGTGCTTTTGCCATGCTGTCTCTCGCCACCCCCAACCCTCATAGCACCTTTTCCTGATTCATAGCAACTAGATGATCTAACCTGTTCAGGGCAGAGATCTGTGCTTGAGTCACGGCACTGCAAAGTGACAGCTTCCACTTGTGATAAGTGACTGACAGAGGTACGCCATAAGCAGATGCAACGAACACGCCAAAATCACTGTGGTCATCTGTGTTATCACATTTATAGGCTCAGATGAGGGACTCACTGTGGATTCCTGCAGGGACTCCACCTCTGTTTTAGCTTTCATTGTAAAGACTCTTCATCTCAGCAAACTCAGAAGACCAAACAATGTGTGACGTTGCTTTGTAGGATTGTTTGAAGAAACACACAATACATAAGCCATCAAACACAAGGAATTTCTTTTAACCTACTCTGAACAGGTGGGGTCAAGTATAACTGGATAGCTCAGAGAAGAATTCATGAAATGCTTTTGTCCAGCAGATATTCTAGCAGTCTGCAGCAGAAGGAAATACTGTTAGGATGAGAAAAAGGGCCATCCTACACCAGCCCTGCTGAAAGATTACTGTCTTCTCTGACTCTTTCTTTTCTTCCCCTTTTCTTTTTGTGAGAGATGTCTTTAATGACAAACCTTCAGGACAGATCTGCTTTGTTTCCACTGGGAGTACATAAGCCAGATCAGGAGCAGTTTTGGGACAAGAAGGGGATAAAATGGCTTTAAACAACTCTAAATAAATACATGATCATAATGTGCCAGACAACCCTCAACCATGACAAGATGTCATTTCCCATGTGGCCTTCCTTCTCTTGCTACCCTTCTTTATTTTAGTGGTGACAAGATAATGTTTTAAATGTCATGGTTTTCTCCCTGTTGGAATGAATGGTGTAACTTGAAAAAAGCATGCCATGTAAGATCCTGCCTAATGCTGCTTACAGGTTTTAGTTCCTCATGATGTTGACAGACATTTATCCTCAAACCCATTCTGTTCGTGTCATGTGAGAATCTAGCATGTCTGAGGGGGATTGTTATTTTGTTTATTTTTACAACAAACAAATTCTTAATTTTTCTTAACATCACCAGAAAGAATTTGGGAACAATAGCATCCAGCAGGTTTACAAACATTTTGCCAAATCATTTTCAAATTATTTTTTAAAAAGTTTTTTACACTTTTTTAAGGTATTTGTTTTTCAGATAGAAAAACTTAAAAAAAAAATCTCTGGTATTATTTTGTGCAAAGTTTGCTAATGCAAACCCTATGAATTATAGTTTGGTGGGAAAATCCTAAAGAAGAGGCTATTCTCACTAGTTCAGTTCAGAAAGAGAATGGAGCTGGTGAGGAAAGGAGGTGCAATTGCCAGGTGTAAAGGATTAGGCCCTTTTCAGCTTGAATAAAGTAGCAAGATTTTCATTTATATTTTTAAGAGGAGACAAAGGCCCTTTCCACACGCAGTGAGGGAAACGCTCCCTGCTGCTACTCACCGGCTTTTTGGTGGGCCCGAGTGAGTCCATCAGGATGAGGAGCAGTGTGAGCTCATCACTCCGCACTGCTCCAGTGTCCAAAATGGTGGCTTCCAGTTGGTGGAGACTCTCCACCAACCGAAGAAGCTCGCCAGCCTAAAGCCTGCCCCCGGCAGATCTGCAGGCACACACTAGTGCGCGCCTGCAAATCTGCACCAGAGCGTGGCGACGGAGCGACACGGGGTCGCATGCTCCGTACTTTTAAAAAACCTCTTAAAAGAGGTTTTTAAAAAGCACGCTTTGCGACCAGTTCCAGTCGCTCCGGAGTGGACTGAGGTGCGGAACTACGAAAAGTAGCCCACCCCAGTCCACTCCATGGTGCAGAAGACCTCTGTTGGAGGTTGCTCTGCACTGTTTTAATAGGCCGGTGCGAAAAGGGCCAAAAGGGCAAACACTTTATAGATGAGTTTCTATTATACATTTCCATCTATTTTGTATCTTTTCTCTCAAGCTTTAAAGTTTGTTTCCTAGGTTGTTATACTACTGAGCAGCATTTATTGAACAGTTCTATGCTGACATCTCATTAGATGCATAGGAGTTTTAGACTACTGGACAGGTGTTCAATTTAATGTATAATTTGTTGTACTGTAGTTATTTTTTTCAAAAAATGTTTCAGACTTCAATAATCATTTGTTTGCAGCATTTATTTATGCTTGGACCCATAGAAACCAGAAGGAGACACATTATTCCAGCTTGTGGGTTACTTTTGAGCCCAACTATGAGACTGTTCCATAAGCTTTTAGTCCTTATAAGAATTCATATCTTATAAAAATGTTAAAACTGATGAACAAATAATACCATATAATAAAATATGCCCCATAAAGTAAAATATCCAGCACACAATATCAAATTCTGATAGTGATTCCAAAATGCCACACATTTATGATGTAGACATATACAAGAGTGTCTCAGCAGTATGAAATCTAGACCACACAGCATTTGAGACACTAATGTCACATTTACAGGGTTCCAAATGTATTGCAAAAGCAGGACATGAGTATGGAACTAGCCAGCAGATTAGCTAAAACAAACAACAGACTGATTGACACACTGAAGAAAACAAATAAGAAACCACACCAGTATTCCTCTCCCATATCCAGGTTTGTGAACCCCAGGGATGCTCATTTCATCCTCACATACAGCAACAAACAACAACAAAAATGTTCTTCCTTTTGGGTGAGATTAAAAAGGCTGTACAATTTAGTTTTTCATATTTGGGGATTTCCTTCTGAAAATTTTATTTTTGTATGGAAAATGATATTCTGCCTAAATGTCATTATTTTCTGCACAGAACTATTGAGCCCTGAAAATGCAGTTTCCAGAAAAAGTCTCATAATATGAAGGCTCTGACAGTGGTTGACCAATTTTTGATGAAGTATCTTGATATGTCAGGACAATCTTTCTTGTTAAGGAAAAGATAATTTGTTAGATAATTCTTTATATCCCTAAAGAACAACAAAATCTTGGGTTTTCAAAAAGATCTGACAATTCTTACATTTGAGCCAAAATTAATGCCAGTGGTTCTCCTTCTTTAAGTACATAAAGATACAGCAATCTAAGATCATATTGTTGTAAAAACACTAAACATGATGAGACAATCATGACCACATGATGTCCATGTATACTTTTGAGTGTGCATGTGTGTGCGCACACACACACACACACACACACAAATATATAAACATCCACACACATAGGCTGTTTCCGCACTAGGTTGTTATGGGGCTATTGTTCCACTCTCAACATCCTTTGGAATCTTAGGGTTTGCAGTTTAGGGAGGGGCATTTAGAGTTCTCAGCCAGAGAGCTCTTTGGCCACAGTAAACTACAAACACCAGAATTCCACAGGATGATGAAAGTGGAATAACAGCACTATAACAGAGTAGTGTGGAAATGGCCATACATATATGATCTGAGAAGCTTATAATGAATGAAAGACAAACAGTGACCAATAGTGGGTCTCACCCACTATCCACTAGAGGACATCACCTGTTTAAATGTTTATAGTTTGGAAGCTGAAGAACCCCAATGTTATGGACATGACATCTGATCTAGAGCTGATCGAGTCCTAGGTTAGGGATCTAATTCATTACTAATTTTGCACAGAATAATTACTGACCTATGAAGATTCTCTTTAGTCCACCTCTCTTTTTCTCAGGGTTTCCTTGAGACACAGTTTTTAATCTTTTTTGGGGGGAGGAGAATATTTTTGAATATTCTTTTAATCTCCACCCTGGGTTAAATCTAGGGACATAATTAGCATGCCTGGAAATAATGCAGCATCAGAGCACCGAAACAGCAGTAGAGTTTGACGCTGCTGTTACCAAAAGAAAAGGTAGGTGTGGTCTTCAGCAGATGATGCAATGACAGAAAGTTGTAGTAAATATGTGCTTCAAATAAGAATTTTGTCTCTGGATAATGCATTTGTGAAACTACTGATTGTCCCTTGCTCAGGTAGTGTATGCTATGATGGCAATATCTATGAGGTTGGTTTTTTTTTTTTCATTTTTAAAATAATCATTAATTAATAACTTTTAGCAGTTGCACAGTTAAACTTGTTCAGCTGTTATAATTATACATATGCTTTTTAATGGTACAGAAAGTAGTTTAAATTTAAAAATAGAGGGGTCATTTAAACTCCACATACTATGTGTATAAGCGTTTAATAGTTTAGTAATTGATGCTGTTATTATTGACTCTTATGAGTAATGTGTGTGTGTGAGAGAGAGAGAGTATGTAAATTTAATTATAAAAGGAAGGTCTTTATAAAGACATGGTTTTTTTTTTAATGTCAACTAGTGTCATGCTTAAATACCTTGATCTGGAACTTAACAATCGTTTTTTAAAAAATAATCAATTGGTTTCATTGAAAAAAGATTATGCACTCCCTCTTTCTATTCCATGCATAAGAGAAGGATGTCTGAAATCATTCATGAAGAGGTGAATGTCCATTTTTATTTGTGCCTGGACCATTTTTTAAAAAATGTTAAGGTAAGTTATAGATCTTGCTTCAAAGGCTGCAAAGTCATAGAAAAATTGTGGCTTCACCCAACTTTTAAGTACCTTTGATTTGGATGGGAAAGTAAAGGACATACTTAATGCTCCTTATTTGAATCAGTGGAAATTGAACATACATTCAATTGGCTAGATTGTTAAATACTGTATTTTTCTCTCTGATGACAGCAAATGGCTCCAAAGCCCATAGGGTGGTGAATCCAATCCAGGCTTTAGTCTTTGAAGGAGGCCTCCAACAGGCTGAAATCTTTTCCCCAAACAGGCTCAAAACCTTGAAGCTCCTTTTTTAAAGCTCAGACTAAAAATGAAGCAGGATCACTGCCCCATTGGGTGCCACCAGCTACCACTGCACCTCTCTTAATATATACAATAAAAATTATTCCCGGTTGATCTGAGATCATCATTCTATGCAGAACTCACACATTAAATTTGATTCAATGAGTGTTTCATTGGTGTGTTTTACTTATTCTCTGTTCCTATGCATACAGTTTTGCCTACCTGCTGGCATCACATCTGAGTTTAAAACATTATGCTGGAACTTTAGTTGGTAGTTCCAGCTCTCCCCACCCACCCAGACAATTATTTGCTGACATGGAAAGTCTTAAAATGAAGGGATTAGTCCTCTTCAATAATCCTGTAAATCTATTACTAGTGTGATCTGTAGGCAGGGGTTTAGTGTCTTCCACAGACTTGGTAATTATACAGAGTGTGTGCGACTTCAGAGAGAGGTTTTAACAAGGCAGGGAAATGAAGACTGGTAACCATATTCACCACTGTTTCCAGTTGGCTCAATTTCAGTTCTGAAAGTGATGGAAGCCATCATTGTGTGAATGTGTGTACACATATGGATGAATCCAGACACAATCCTTTTCCCTTCATACAGCAGGAGAACCAGAGCTCCAAAAGCTACTTTATAAAGGCAGTTAGTTGTAGTCAGAAGAGTCTGAATGTAGTTAGTTACCATTATGATTATAAATGCAAATCCAATTGCCTGTCCAAACTTCAGCAAGTTTGCTGCCTCGAATCAATGAAATTTGCATAAGAGTTCACAAACCATTGAGTGATTGATTTGATGGATTTAATGTTGCAGGACTGAGCAACTGCATTTAGCCCACGGAATTTCAAAAGAACTCTTTATTCTGCCATTTCTCAATGGAATTGTGTTTGTCAGGTGTTACTGAAACCACTTGAATTTTACTAGCTCAGATCCAGGCTATATGAAGGACTGTAGTCTTTCCTATGAACCTCCCTGTGTTTTGAAATTTTCTAAGGAGGCTCTTCTCTTTGGCCCTTTCCACACGTGAGGCATGAATAGGGCAGAAACAGGACTCACTGGATTTCTTCTCTGTCCGATTGAGTCCGTCGGGACGAGGAGCAGTGCGAGCTCATCGCTCTGCACTGCTCTGGTGTCCAAAATGGTGGCTTCCGGTTGGTGGAGGCTCTCCACCAACCGGAGAAGCTCGCCAGCCTAAAGCTCGCCCCCGGCAGATCTGCAGGCATGCACTAGTGCGTGCCTGCAAATCTGCACCAGAGCAAGGCGACGGAGCAACACAGAGTCACGCGCTCTGTGCTTTTTAAAAACCTCTTAAGAGAGGTTTTTAAAAAGGACGCTGTGTGACCAGTTCTGGTCGCTCCGGAGTGGACTCAGGTGCGGAACTACAAAAAGTAGTCTGACCCAGTCCACTCCACAGTGCAGAAGATCTCCATCAGAGGTCGCTCTGCACTGTTTTAATAGCCTGGTGCGGAAAGGGCCATAGTCCCTTCATCTTCATAAGTACACCTAGTGGGAACACAGGAGAGGTCTTGCTCCCAGCCTTCGGAACTCCTTTCTCAGAGATGCTAGACTGGAGGTGAAGATTTTTTCATTCTCGCAGCCAGAATTAGTTTTAAGAATTATATTTCTTGGGAAAACAGGCCTGCATAACATATGTGTAAGCACTATAGTTGCAGTGCTACATGCTGAACTCCAACATGATCTCCAAATCTCCACTTGCTGGGAAGCTGTTGTTATTGTTGCTGTTGTTGTTGTGTGCCTTCAAGTCATTTCTGACATATGGCAACCCTAAGACAAACCTATCATGGGGCTGAGAGTGTGTGATGTGCCTAAAGGTCACAGTGGGCTTCCATGGCCGAGCAGGGAATCAAACCCTGGTCTTCAGGGTTGTAGTCAATACAGGTCTGTTTCTCTGTCAGTTGGGAAACAGTTGGCTGCCACTTCTACTTCTTTCCTGATTGATCCCCATTGTGGCAAGCAGAAACAGGGTCCCTATCATAATTTCCTCTCTCACTAGAGATTACTTGTGTGAGAAGAGGTGAGAATGGCAGCCAGCTGCTTCCTGAGCAACAAAGGAACAGACCCTCATTGATCCTAGCAGCTGCTGCCTAGTAAGTGGAGACTGAGAGACTTTCATGGTCCCTACATAGTCGGTAAAGTAAGGACCATGAATATGTAACAGTCATGAGTATATAATTCCAGGCTATACATTCATAATTGCGGTATAGGATTCCTGTTGATATATTTAACTCCAGGAATTCTTGATACAGGAAATCTGCTTTTCAGGAATGAAACAATGCTAAATGAATCTTTCCAAGAGTACTGAGCTGCCCTAGGCAAGTTACTGCTGTAGATTATAAAATTAAGAATTTAGCAATCCCTTCATTATGATCCCTAAAATATGGTGAATTTATGAGGCCAGATGGTACAAAAAAAAAAAAAAAGACAGAGAAAGAAGCAAAAAGTTTTAAATGAAAATAAAAATAAAATCTATCCAGATGTAGAGGCCATTGATTTTTTTAAGGGGACGGATTGGTTTCCAGGATGAAGTTTCCACAGGCTCAGTGTCAAAAAGATATGAAACAATATCAGTTTACATACTTCTCTTTTTTGTAGAGAGAAAACGTTGATTGTAATCTGAGATCTGTCCTTTACTTTGGTCAAAGAATGCCAGGCACTGAATTGGCTTAGACTGCAGCTCCCAGATTTCTCCAGCCAGCATGGCCTTGTTGGCTGGATGATTGGGATCCAAAAATGTAAACTTCTAAGCTTTGGCACCAGTTGTGAGGCAGGCTGGCAGGTAATTTTTATCAGAGGATCACAGGAACTGGGATTATGACAGATTGGTCCATCTAGCCCACTATTTCTCATTAATTGTTTAATTTATTTAAATATTTTTACATCCTACCCTATATCATGGAATTTCAAGGCAGCATACAAGTAAAATCAATTTAAACAGTTTAATGCAGTTCGGAGTTTAAAACAATGAAAAGAATTCAAACAGACTGAAAGCTTACAGGCATCCCTTGCCTATTTGACAGGATAGGGATCAGAGCCCTGTCAAAAAGCAAAAATTGTTGAAAAGCAGGAGACCAAATATGCCCTTCTCTTCTTTCTCCTTCTCACTTGTATTAGGGTGGCTCCCTACCACCTCTGAATAGAGAAGAGGTTTAACCCAGCCAGGCTCAGCATGCATTTTCCTTGGGCCATTTCCGCAACAGACTGTTATAGCATTATTATTCCACTTTCAACGTCCTATGGAATCCTGGGGTTTGCAGTTTAGGGATTCCATAGGATGTTGAAAGTGGAATAATAATGCTATAACAGTCTGTTGTGGAAATGGTCTTGGCTGTAATTGTTCTCATCTTCATTCTCACAGCATAGGTGGTCATTCTACTGTTGTGATTGCCACTTCACTGCTGTCTCACTGTCATCTGCCATCTTGGCAAAGAGAAGCCTTGCAGTCTTTTGTGCCCATGCAGTGCACCCAGACACAAAATGCTGTGGGACTTGTGGCCATCTTTCATTGTTAAAGTGGCTCCTCCTTGAGCATAAACAGTCATGGGAATACAGCATGCATTGAGATCTTCATGCTCATTTCTGGAAATAGCTGTAGCATGTGAATAGTCCCGAGCTAGCCTCAGCAAGAAGGCAAGAGGAACTGATGAATGAGCAGAACCTATACCAAAACAATGGAACTTGTGTCTAATAAACAAATGTCGAAAAAGGAGACCATTGAAAAATGAGTTGACAAAAAGTGGGGGCTGCTTGTATTAAACAGTTTAACAATCGACACAGCTTAAAAGTTTTAAAAAGCTAAAAACCATGTACACGTACATTTTTTTGGGGAAAAAATCAATTAATCCCCAAAATAGATGTTTTCACTTGGCACCAGAATCAGAACTTCAACAGGAAAGAGGTCCACCTAGGACACCAGAGCACAGGAGTCTCATCTAGTTCAGTTGTTCCATCTAATTCTTTACTGTCAAGATAAATTGGTGGTGACTACAGGGTTCATTCTTCCTTGCTGATTCCAGAGACTGAATTTGGCATTGTTTGGTATCTTCTCCATTCTATCATACAAGCCAACAGGATTATCATGTTAAGTTTTTTAGGTCACAGGAGGGGAGTATCACTTTTAAAAAAAGTCTGTGCTCTTGCATTTCTCACATTATCTTTAATGACCCATTTGCTGTGCTATAAGGGAAACTGAAGAAGCCTTTGATTTATGTTGCAAGAAGTATGTCTTGTTTTGGTTGTTTGCAATTTTCAAAACACTGTGTCTGGAGGAAGACTCGTTTGCCGAGTGGTAGATAAAGTTAGATAGAATCCAGTCTCTGGTAATGACAGTTGAAGGCCCCAGAGTGATCTCAATTTGTATCTATTAGAGAGAACGTACCGCTTCAAAGACTTTCTGTTTCTCTGTATGTCTAAAAAAGTGATGCCTTACCTAAATTGTAGACTTGCATGGTTGCTAAATAAGCTTAAGAAGCCATAAAGAGTTAAGGGACTTTGCTCTCAAGTCCAAAGGGGTTATGGGCTTGACTCTGAAATCTCTAAGAAGATTGGAATGAGAAATTGTCCTTTATGTATTGTACTGAAAGCAGTCAGCAGGGAATTTCTCCCACAGGAAAGTCTTGAGATTCAAGTGCTAAGGCTCACTTTTTCCATCTCTTCCATAGTTTGGGGGAACTTACTCTTATACTTGATTCTGGAGAGCCACCGAAGTGTAGTATTAAAAGTACTAGACTAGGAACTGAGAGATCCAGGTTGCAGTCTCCATCAACCAATGAAATTCACTGGGTGACTTTGCACCTCAGCCTGAGCTAACTTACAGGGTTGTTGTGAGGATGAAGTTAATGTGTGGCATAAAGCAATTGGTGAGTATTTTAAAAATTAGATATGTCTTAAAAAGTGGGATGTCAGCAGATCTATGAAACCAAACATCTTTCTTTTTACAGCAATGAATAATGTCTGCCAATGTACTGTGTGTAAACCTGGCACATGTGGGCCATAAAGTGCCATTCAGTGGGAGAAAATTATATATTCTCCCACAAGCTATTGATGGATAAAACGGAAGATAAAATATGGCTTCAGATGCTTATTCAAAGGAAGCTCCTCAAAAGTCAGAGTCCTCAAGCTAGATTTAAAGTCAGAGGTGGAGGCAATTCTACACCAATAGCAGCAAATAAAAGGTACTTTAAAAGTGGAGGATTAAAAACAAGACATAAAAGGACCGCGATGCCCTCTTTTCAAGTAACAGAACAACCTATATTATGAGCAGCATTTTGAAGTACACATCAAACCAATTCCTCCCTCCTTTATCCTTTTTAATCTCTACCAGATGCACTTTCTTTAAATTCAGGTTTTACATTCCTAACCACAACTTGTCTCAACACACTGGAAAGAGCACTGGGAGAGATGTTAGAGGTGTTTTCCCTTTTACTTTCTCTCTTTTTTTTTTAAATGGCCCATTGAAGGCTTAAACTTCTTAAATGTCTCAGCTTTGTGGGATTGTATTAATTTATTTTGATCCTCACTTCAGACAGTTTTCTACTCCACCTTTTAAGGAACAGAAAGGTAGCACCAGGCCAATGTGATATAAACAGATATGGGGCATCATCTGGCTAATGTTAAGCACTTAACAATCCCATTGATTTTATTAGGAAACTTAATGTACATTTAACTTATATTTGTCAAACGGTTTGGTAAAGTGATAGTGTATAGATATTTAAAAATATTTAAAAATATTATTATATTTGAAAAAAGGAAATGTAGTGAAACTGAAAATCAAGAAATCTAAAAGGCTTTCAGGTCTGGGACTAGATCGTGTCCACAATGATGAAATCTTCTGATGACTCCACAAATCTCAGTATTTATTATTTTCTACTGAAAATTCTCATTCTGCCCACCATACTCTCACTGTCATTTTGGCCAGAATGTATCAGATTGTTCATGATTATTACTAGTATCTTATTTAATGAAAACTGTTAGATCTATGTATTTAAAGCCCTTCTATGTTTTCCTTACCTGGAGGGAGTAGTGTGTATGTTCCTTACCTGTAGGGGTTTAGCTTCTGACTCTAGCTCTCTCAAATCATTTTTATTTATTATTGTAACTTGATATGTTTTAATGATGTTCAACAGACTTCACAAAAATTCAGCAAGCCCTGTTGACCCTTTGCTATAAACATCAAAACTTTCTTGATACACATTTTTTTTAGAAAAGCCCAGCCTTATATATTTGTGAATGCTTGCATCTATGAAGGGAAATGAAACAACTGTGTTAATTTTAAGGGAACAGCACGAATATGAATGAAAAATTTTTTTTTTAAAAAATGTGCCAAATAAGCCCCCCAAAAGGAGTACAGTGTATTTTCTACAGCTAATTACAAGATGCAAAGATAAGAGTCACAGATCTTGTTTTTATTGCCTCTTCTCCCTCTCTCCCTCCTCTTCTATTTGCTGGTCTCTTTCAGTCTCTCCCTTTACACACACACACATACACACACAGAGAAAGAAGATTAAACTATTTCACTCTTCCCCCTTTTCCCTTCATGTTTCTAATTCGTGGGCAAAGAGCATTTGCCTTTTTCCCAGCATGCGTCACTCCAGTATACCAAGGAGCTAGCCTGAAGCCGTACCTATATATCTGATCCATGCATAATGAAGCATGAAGCTGCCAATTGTCGAGAGCGTCTGCTGTGTCAGAGACTGATAGACATTTCATTTGCTGAACTCCCGAAGGCCTACCACACATCTCAGGGTTCATGTAGTATTTATTTTAGGCCCTCACATTTCTCCTTTGTGAACTTCACACTATTCCTTCGATGAGTAACATACAGTCCAGCATTTCTGGGGAGGCAGGGAGTTCTCCAGGTAGCATTACATGCAATGCACTAGAAAGTGAGAACATGGAGACAATTGTGAAAAGAACACTTGCATGGGAAATGAAGGAACATTAAACTGCCTGCATACAACAGCTGTGAGAGGTTTTCAGCGCCTGATGGCAGCAGCCCTTGCCTCTTAGTCTAAGCTGGGCTAGATTCAAACAAGGCCCACTGTTTAATAAGGAGGCTGTTTTGCATAAGGGGCCGTAGGGATTGTGTTATGCTGAGCACTAAGCATTGTGTGTTTTGAAAAGATTATGACAATTCAGTTATATTGTCTGTCTGTGTATCTGTGTTGGGAGGAGGAGTGGGAGTCTGTGCATATTTGGCAGAGAGGCAGGCTAATCTGAGGAACAGCAGGTCCCAAATTCTGTGCTCCTTTGAAATCTGAGCAGGGAGTAATGATCCTGAAGTAATTGCTTAGAAAGGTTAAAACTGTGCATGTACCATTCTGGCCAAATGAAGACTAACACTGGTTACACCCATGAAAGTAGTATTTTATAGAAGAAGATGTATATGGAACTATGTATCTTATCTGGAATCAAGGGATGCTTGTAGATGGGCATAATATTTTATATGTGAGAGGGTGGGTGGGGACTGTACACCTTAGCTGGAGTGCTCTTGGGGTGCTATGCCCCAGTTAAAATAAAAGTTCTGCAACCAGTTGTGCTTTCTCAGAGGCAGCATAAGGGAAACCAATCATTCTGCAAACACACACATGGCCCTCCGTTTCTCACTTCTGGACTGGTGAGTGGAAAGCTCATTGATAGTGTTGTGGGTGAGCATCAGACAGCTTGTCATACAATAAATTGTTCAACTGTGGGATCCAAGATAATTAATCTGGTATATATGCTATTATTAAAAGTATATAGGATTGTGACCCTCTTTTCTTCTAGATTGCTCCACAGCTTGTAACGTTATAAGCAGTGCCATTGCCTGTAATACTTTATTCAGAGGACAACAGAATCACAACAATTTTTTAAAAAATTAATGAAATGCAACAAATAATGTTATTGCTGAGCAGGTATTGTTTCCTTGTTATTCTGAAAAGATTGGTTTTAGGGAAATTTTTGGCCATTCTTTAAAAAGTGTTTTTTTTCTTTTAAAAATGATTTTAAAAATCATAAAGGTAAGATTACTCATGTCTTTATAATGCAGTATCCATGTCTCAGTAACATGCTGTCAAAAAGTCACTCTTCAAATGACAATTAATGAGTAGAATTAATAAGTTACTTGCTATTAGTGCAGCAGGTAATGAGTTCCTAGAAAAAAAAAGAAGAAAAAAATCCTCCTGGATTGCCTGCTATGTATGCCTTTGTAGAGCTACATGTTCTATATTTATATAAATATTTATTGAGAACAGAACGTGAAATACAGTACATAAGTATGGCTACATGGACTCTATGCAACATGCGCTTCTTCACTTGCTTTGACCCTACACAAAGCCTGTATTGTGGAAGTGTACTGATGTTCACATCCTCTTGGTAGTACATACACGCTAACATAAACATTAACAAAGTACTCCATAGTAATTATTCTCTGATGTGTCTATATGCATGCACTCTCAATCTGTTTTTATATCTATGTGCCATGTATATGTATCTGTGATTTTTCCGTGCCTTCTTTTTATTGCTGGGAAGCAAAACTGAGGATGAAGGTTAAAACCCCTTGCTTTGCTTCTTATATCGAATGCAGCACAACTGACTGCAATGCAGGCCTTCTCACACACGGCTGATGGAATGCAGCCATGATGAGGAGGGACCACCCTCTAATGGAGACAAGCAGTAGTTCGGCTTTGGCCATCCTTTCAACACTCCCTTTCAACTGAGCCTTTATAGTATGATGCAATGAAGCAGAGACCCAAGTGGTGCCTTTTGTAAAGAAGCAAATTGCTATCCAGACAATGATTTAGAGACTCACCCCAAAGATGAAGCGCACAGAACAACTCCTTTCTGCTTCCATTTGCATTGTTGTGTGCATGCACCATCTGCCAGGGAAAATGAAAGATTTCAGATTTAAATGGAAGGTAGTCCTATGAATTGCCAAAATAACAGAAATGTACTGCTGCTGTCTAGTAATTCAGAGCCATTTGGCTCAAAAAATATTTCATTGTAAATAAAAAAAAGGGGGGGGAAGCAATAAAAATATGTGCTCTCTTACCAATACACATTCATTTTCGTCATTTTTCTCAGTGGGTGAAACCTTTTTCTTTTTTTAAGCTGCAAGATTCCTAATATTATTGAGTTTTTACTATGAGAGCAAGAAACAAAAATGTTACACAGATCTGCCACATTTAAATCCTACAGAAGGAAAAAGTTGGTCCTGGGATAGTTGGTTTAGGAAAAGATGTACACATTGTTTGAAAAGGGAAATATTCTGCCATTAATGGCAACAATAATAAATAAAAAATAAATAAAATTTAAAAATTCTCAAACATTTGATTGGAATTTGGAGGTGGTTGGGTGAGTGGGCAGATAGCAAGAGGCATAGCCACAGTCATCAGAACCGTTGACAGTGTTTCTGTCATTCTTTGAAATGTCACCTATAGTCAAAAGGGTCTAAAGGCAACACTGTCCAAGAGGTTCTAGGTATGCAGCAAGCCAGCCTTCCACAAGAGACAGTTGAGTGTTATTAGATCATTCATTTAACATTCAGAATGCAGCACAATCTTATAAAAGGTTATAGAGTGTCAGCAGGTCTATGTGTGTATCTGCGGGTTTGCATGATTCAAATTGTCACACCTGCAAGATGTGTAGAGTTGTTAAAACAGGAATAATTTTCAGCACAAGATCAATAAATGCCTAATTATCCTCATTTGAATAGGCAATTATTCATATTCTACCTAGCTAAAATTCATCTGATTATAAACTAGTGATTCCCCTCTCAAGCTACCACATGGTGCTGCTGCACTCTGTTCAAAAGGAAAACAATTTCTTTTAATGGAAAGGTACAAAGTAAATAAGGTGTTATTACAGGCTCACCTTACTTGTTTTGTGACCTGTCTCCTGGGGCTATCCTTAACATGTGAGATTTAGGACTTTGATTCTTAAGCTGCAATCAGGGGACTGTTTATCAAGCTTCAGTTTTCCGAATCAAGGAGAAACCCCAGTGAGTGAATGTTATATATCTCCAAAACAAATCAGCTCTCCAAAGAGCTTTCTGCAATCTGTGATACCCCTGTTTCAACCTGAGAATGAGGGTTTCTTTTTACTGATGGAGAAAAGTCAGGCAATTTTAAGGAGATCTGGGGGTTATAATCTTTCAAGGAAGTTTTTTTTTAATGGACTGACCATTTAAACTAGTGCAAATCAAAGCTTTTTCAACAGCAGAATTTCCACAATGTAACCCAATGCAGCCCTTTACCTAGTTATTGTGGTCTAATGATTATTCTCAGTCTGTATGGAATGATTGCCCACTGTGATGGTGGAAGGGTGGGAAACAAAATATATGACAAGGTTGAACTTTAACAACTACCATAAATAAGGCTAATGGAAATCAACAAGGAATTTAAATTGTGCAGAGTGTGAAGGAAGGTGAGAGTGAGAACTGTTTCCCTCTCTTTCAGAATATTTGAAGTCAGAATTATCCACTAAGCAGAATGGTGGGAGATTCAGGACAAAAGGAAGTACATCTCAGCCAGTATCTAGTTAGACTGTGGCACTTCCTACTACAGGAAGTGGTGTTAGTTGTCAGGTTGGACAGATTTAAAGCAGGGTTAGACAAAATCACAGAGGAAAGAGATATTGATGACTTTTTGTTGTGCACATTCAAACCATTTCCAACTTATGGTGACCCTAAAGCAAACCTATCATAGAGTTTTCTGGGGCTGAGAGTGTGTGATGTGCCCAAGGTCACTCAGTGGGTTTCCATGACTGAGCATGGAATCCAACTCTGGTCTCCAAGGTTGTAGTCCAACACTCAAACCACTACACTGGCTGGCTATCTCTACTAGTCATGAAAAGATCTTTCCTCCCTAAAAAGGAAATCTACCTCTGTATATCCGTTAAAAGTGAGCATGACCAGGAGGAATCTGTTGCATTCATATCTGCTTGCCAGCTTTCCCTAGGCAACGAGAATGCCAGATAAGATAGACCTTTTGTATGAAATTAGCATAGCTATCCTTAGGTTCTTACATTCTATGTTGCTTCAGTGAGATTTTCTTCTACTAAAATTCTTTTAAAGTGAAGTACAAAGCTCTGAGCTGACCACATGGAACATTCACGTAGTTCAGCAAGGAGATCATAAATATTCAGATTAATTTATATTTTACATGTCTAAGGATACTTTTATATAGGACCCCAAAACATTACTATCATGTCCATGTTAGTGATTGCATCAGGGTAAGATAATGTCAGATTCATGCTGCATGTTATCTAGCTTGCAAGAAGAAAATATATTTCTAGGCAAATTCTTTAGCTTCTGGACATGGTTTCTCGAAAATAAAATGAGAATATGTGAATCTGTATACCTATTTTGCTTCTGTGCAGTCTGTATTCCTCAGTTTAGGTCAGAGCTTTCCAAACTTTTCATGTTGGTGACACACTTTTTAGATATGCATCATTTCGTGACACAGTAATTCAGTTTTACTAGCAAACCGGAGGTTAAACTAAACCCCTTATGAAAGATAAAGACACATGCAATAACAAAATGTAATGTAGTGTAATAATAAAATGTATGGGGACACAACATATCTCATGAAAACCTTTCATATATTTTTAAAAATATATGATTTATAAATAATAACATACATTTCCAAGATTGTAGGTGACACACCTATACACTTCAGGTGACACACTAACGTGTCGCAGCACACCATTTGGAAAGCCCTGTTTTAGTTCCTCAAAAGGGGAATCTGCTAATGGTCAAATACAAGGAAAACAAGGTATCAAGCTTTCCTTTCCTTGTATGTTTACTCATGAGTACACATGCATGGCTCTTTTCCAGATCAGGACTAGTTCATATGGGTGGGAGGAGGCACAAAATCTCTAGCTATTTTTAATTTGTCCTCTGCCATGCAGGAATTAAAAAATGGGAAGAAAATCCTCCTCCAATGCAGTTTGAGGCACTGTTCCTCCAGCCATGAACACTGCTCCTAATTTTGAGTAGGCCACACACATACTCCTGAATAAACAAAAAGGGAAAGAAAGCTGCATGTTCTGTGCTTAACACAGTATGTAGTTAATGGTTGCTTGGCAAATGTTATTATTGAAATTGTTACATATAGATAAATGTTACTGAACAGTTACAGCTTAAAGACAATTCTGTCCAATAAAGGCCTTTTCCACACTTTGTTTTTGCAACGAGGCAGAGCGTCCTCCAGCGAGGACGTTTGCACTTGGGGGCGGACTGGGTCCAGACTACTTTCTGTAGTTCCAGACTTCAGTCCACTCCGGAACAACCAGAAGTGGTTGCTCGCTGTGCTATTGAAAGACCGCTTAAAACAGGTCTTTCAACAGCGTGGCGTGCCCCACTCCGTGGCTGCGCTCCAGTGTAGTTTTGCAGGCTTGCACCAGCGCAAGCCTGCAGATCTTCCGGGGGTGGGCTTTAGGCTGGCAAGCTTCACCGGTTGGTGGAGAGCCTTCACCAGTCAGACGCCACCATTTTCGTCCCCGGAGCAGTGTGTAGCGTGGCTACGCAGTGCTCCGGATCAGCCTGGATCCTCCAATCCACCAGTCCAGTAAGTAACAGAACAGGATGTTTTCTTCACCAAGTGCGAAAAAGCCCAAAGTCTGGATGTCCAGCTCAGATCTGTCTGATGTACTACCTAGTCCTGCTTTGTTGAATTGGAATCATAGAACTGGAAGAGACTACAGGGGCCATCCACACAGGAATCCACATCAAAGCACTCCCAACAGATGGCCATCCAGTCTCTGCTTAAAAACCTCGAAAGGAGGAGACTCCATCATGCTCTGAGGTAGCATATTCCACTGCCAAACAGCTCTGACCATCAGGAAGTTCTTTCTGAGGTTCAGGTGGAATCTCTTTTCCTGTAGTTTGAATCCATTGCTCCTTGTCCTAGTTTTTGGAGCAGTAGAAAGCAAGTCTGTTCCCTCTTTGATATGATATCCTTGCAAATATTTAAACATGGATATCAGGTCCCCTCGTAACTTTATCTGCTGCAGACTAAACATACCTAGCTCCCTAAGACAGTCGTCATAGGGCAGGGCTTCCAGACCCTTCACCATTTTGGTCACCCTTCTCTGGACACACTCCAGCTTGTCATTATCCTTGAAATGAGGTGCCCAGAACTGGGCACAGTATTCCAGATGAGGTCTAATTAGTTCCAGTAGTTAAACCATAAAGAAAAGGATGAATGATGCTTTAGTTGTTGCTGCATGAGGATATAGTGAGGACATGCCTACCTCCTCTGTCCTTGCCTTTTCTTGGCTATAACATGGAGCAGGATAAGTGAGTGAGAGAAAGTGGCACAGTGGTTTGCTCATTGGACTATGACTCTAGAGGTGCTAGAAGCTAGACTTCTGAATCCCCCTCTGTGGAAGCCATGGAAACCACTAGTAACCTCAGGTAAGTCACACTTTCTCAGCCTCAGAGGAAGGCAAAGGCAAACTCTCTCTGAGCAAATCTTACCAAGAAAACCATGTGATAGGCTTGCCTTAGGGTCGCCAGAAGCTGAAAATGACTTGAAGGCACACAACACAACAACAAAAGCAAGACAAGGCTGACCAATTGAGTTCAGCAGATAACTGAGTCCTGACCACTTGATCAGACAGTTTATAAGACTGCAGCTAAAGAATTTTTTTGTGCATCTAAAATGATTTTTGGATTAACTTGGAAAATAGGGAAAATGTGAGAACATGATTATAAACATATATAAAAGTTACGTAGTTAGAAGGAGGCTCATGAATCCATTTCTCCCTGAGGCCCCACAGTGAGCTGATAGCTGGACAAGGCTGGGAGCAAGGACTTCCTAACTCACCCTTTTAGTTACAGCTTTGCTATGTTATTGTAGCTCTCTGTAAATGGAGAAGGTCTAAGGAGTGGAAGACCACTTCAGGGAACATTCCACTGCCTTATTTTGAAATGAGTCCTCTCTCTTGAAGATATGATTTACTAGTTTATATAATTTAACAATCTTCGCCCTTTCATGTAGAAACCAATAACAGGCTTCAGGTCCTCAAAACATCAGCCAGAATCCTGCTGGGGATTTACGTATGCACAAATGCGGTAGTTAGGGTACTACTCATTGAATTCCACCCCAATCCTCCCAGTCTCTGCTTGCCAAGAAGCAGGCACTCTGATCAGTGAGGGTCTGTTCCGGTTGGTTAGGAAACCTCTAAATGATGGTTTTGCTCCTTGCTAGGGATGATCATGGTATGATAAGCAGAAGGAGGACCCTTCCACAACCCCTCCCACTGCTTATTAAGTAGAGATTGGGACACTTTCATGGTTCCCCCACATAGACCCTAAACTAGGGGCTATGTAAGGACTATGAATAGTCATGAATGCATAATTTTAGGTTATGCATTCGTAACTATTCAACAGGATTCTGACTATCATCTTTCCCCCCTGCTATAAAAGAAGTAGGTAATGTGTTACTTTGTTTTAATTTGGATTTGATGCTTAGGTACCAGTTTGTACTAATTTCCTGCATGCTGTTTTTCCTAGTTTATATATATCTATATATTAATGAGATTTTTTTTAAAAAATTGTTTTGTGTACACGTACAGACTCTCACCCTCAGGGAGCTTCAGGGAATACTCAGAGTATGTTCTGTTATATGTATGTTTCAGTCAATGTCCAAAATAGAGAAGTTATTGACAAACAATAAGGGAATATTACTAGTTCTTCATGCATCTGCTGATTCTAAAAATTAGGTAGTTGTGCTAATTAACATGGACAAAAGCTATCTGCATCTTCTGGTCTATAGTTATGTTTTTGTTCATTCACAAGATGTGTGAAAGATTGTCAACATTCTTTTGTGCTTCTTGTTAGCAGTCTTTCTGTTTTGCATATTTTGTTGTACATCAATGATCATTATTCACAACTTTTGGGCTGCATCACTGTGCTGCAGATTCTGTACTTAAACTATCCAGACAGCCTCTCACTTGATCAGGATATCCAAATGTAGAGGAAGGCAGGAATTTGTACATTTTTAGGGTTTTAGATAAGGTGAGATTTTTGGTAGCTTGTTATAAAGTGATAAGAAAAACGGCACCTATGGAAATTCCCTCTTTTATACAGTTAAATTTTTTTGGAGTCCTGTCTGACTTTATATCTGGCTACACTGATTGCTCTTCTTTTAACATGGCTTCATAATGACCATTTCCGCACTACAGTGTTAAAGTGCTGCTATTCCACTATCAACCTCCTATAGAATTCTGGGGTTTGTAGTTTACGGAAGGGCACTTTGAATTCTCAGTCAAAGAGTTCTTTGGCCTCAGTAAACTACAAACCCCAGAATTCCACAGGGTGTTGAAAGTGGAATAGCAGCAGTTTAACACTGTAGTGCGGAAATGGCCAATGTCATTGATGCTGTTATTCCTGAAATAATAATTGGAGGGAAAGTGATAGACTTTAATCACAAATGGGTACAGATCAAATGAGGCAAATTTTAGCCAAGTTTTAAAATATGTCTCTACCTAAAAGGTACATCTTAAAACAAAGATGGGAAAAATGCAGCCCGTGGGCTGTTTTGTTTTGTTTTGTTTTATTTTATTGCTCTTAAGGTCCTCAGAGGTCAAAGAATTTTGGGTGTAAAGTTTTGCCCCCAAACGCCATCTGGGAGGTGGGGGCATTTTTACTAATCTGGAAGTAAACCAGAAGTGACTTCCAATCATTTCCTATTTTAAGAAAGTTGTCTCCTGGTGTTAAAATGGCCAAGAAGGGGGGCTAAAACCTTCATGAAAATGTCCCTACAGCCCCTAGAGGACATTAAGGGACATTTGGTGGTGAATTTCTTTTCTTTTCTTTCCCATTCCGTTTCCCTTTCCCTTCCTTCCCCCCCCCGTTCCTTCCTTCCTTCCTTCCTTCCTTCCTTCCTTCCTTCCTTCCTTCCTTCCTTCCTTCCTTCCTTCCTTCCGGAGGTAACATGCTTTCCTAGCCTCCCATGGTTGCCTACACTTGTCTTAAAACATTGCTAAAACTTATTTCATTTCTTTAGTTTCTATTAGCCAAGGTATAATTGGGTAATGGTTTAAACTGCATCTTTTTAGTCAAGATTTATGTTAAAACATAACTGAAACTGACCTCATTTACATGACTTCAATTAATATTTTATTTATATTTATTTATTTGTTTATTTGTATGCTGAACCATTTTTACATTTTAGTTGTTTTATCAAGTACTCAATTACAATCCAAATAGCTACTCCAGCCTCCTTGGATGCCTTTTCATGGGACTAAGTAGACAGAATATCTGAGAAAGGTGGTCAGAATACCCAGCAGGCTGTACTTATGTAGTATTTAAGTTTGGTTCCTCTCTTGAAGATGGAAAAGTGGGAATTGCCCTAATATTAGTCAGCTGCCTCTTGTGGTGTATGCTGGGGCAGTGAGGTGAGGTGGTGGAAGTCAGAGGCCATTTCTGCACTACACTGTTATAGTGCTTTGGTTCCACTTTCAACATCTTGTGCAATTCTGGGGTTTACAGTTTCCTGAGGCCAAGGACCTCTCTGGCTGAGAATTCTAAAATCCCCTCCCTAAACTGCAAACCCCAGGATTCCATAGGATGTTGAAAGTGGAATAATAGCACTATAACAGTGTTCTGTGGAAATGGCCAGAGTTTAATATTCCATGCAGTCTTGGCCTCTGACCCCTAAGCTGGTTGCCCTCAAGTGTAGTGAAGGATGTGTCCTCTTTTCTAGTGAGAAATAGTAGCAATTTGTATTTTCCAATCTGTCTGTAGATGTCAATAGTTGACCTCAAAATGCAACTTACAGATTTGAGCAATGGCATGCCAGCAATAAAATATTCTTCGATGTTCATTGCTCATGTTCATGATGATACCAAATATTTAAAAACTGTGGAATATTCATCAAACATTTAATAAGCAGTAAATATTAATTATCCAAATTTACAAGATAGTTTTGGGAGATATGTCTAGAAGAAATTATTCTTCAGTTCTCTTCTCTCTCTTTCAGCAAAAAACCCACTTATGCTCTCCCCTTGTTTTTTATAAATTCAGTCAAATTACATGACATTTCTTCCCCCTTAGTGCTCTTCTTGCTCTTGATAAATTTATGCCAATAGTAAAAAAAAGCTTTAAAATGATGCTGGACTTGAAGGCGAATACATTTAGCTTGATATTAACATACACCTATCAGACTGTCTTCTTTCGCTTTTGATCTCTTTTTATGACTAGCCCAACAGGAATGTACTTGAAGTCTTACTCTAGTTTAATGTGTTGCTGTAATCAGACCTACACTCTATCATTATTTGAAAGTTTTCAGTGAATTAAGAGCTCTTTCAAGTCTTGATTTATGGTTAATAACTTCCCTATCACAAAAATAGTCAAAACTTTATTATTTGTGTGCACTTTGCCTTTAAATCATGTTTATTAATTATGCCTGCTGATGGAATACGGCATTCAAGACCTCTCTCCCTCATCTCCTTTTCCTCCCATCTCATCCTTTTCAGTGCTTTACAGTTTGTAATTACCTTGCCCGTTGCCAGGCAAGAGAGAAAGTATACTCGGTGTCCCCACTCTCTTCAAATGAACCCAGGATACATTAACATTGCAGTGTTGTAAATATCTTACATATATTATAAGCATGGAAAGCCGCAGACAGTGAGTGACATCCAACACACAGTTCAGCACACTTAATTTGGGTTGGCTCAGATTGTATTGGCTTAGTATGTGTTGGAGGCTTTGCTTTGCTCAAGTGAACGCAGATATGGTGATAGCGAAAGTAATGACTTGTGGCTCATGGGATGTCTTCCCAAAGTAATCTTATGATTATAATGTATCCCTCAGTCAGTGCAGCCAGCATGGTGTAGTGGTTTGAGTGCTGAACTAGGGCCCTTTCCACAGTTTGCCATGTTCTGGAGACATCCAGTGCAAGTCCCGACATTGTCTCTTCCAGGAGGGGAGTGTGACAGATGTGCTCACCTCCACACCAGCTGCCTCTGTGAATGGACGAAATGTGATGGCACTACCTCTTCCTCCTGCAACGTATCTGGGTACTGCTCCGGGCTGCACAGGGGCAGGAAGTGCAGGCATTAGGCTTCCAGGACCTCCACACACCAGGTAAGTGTGAGTGGGTGGCAGGATGGTGGCACGATTGCTGGTCACTGGCAGGGAAAACCTGTCAATGATTTACTGTGTGATTGTGCCTCCTGGGGACAGGAGAAGGATGGGACCTGGTTGAAGTCATGCAGAACCATTGTCTGGGTCCTGTCCTTCTTCTGTCCACGGTGTGTGATGGCAACATCCTGCAGAAAGGGCCTAGGACTCTGGGAGACCAGGAGTGTAATCCCCACTCAGCCATGGAAACTTGCTCAGTGATCTTGCATTAAGTCATGCTCTCTCCACTTCAGAAGGTGGCAGTGGACAGCCTCCTTTGAATACGTTTGGCTGAGAAAACCCTATAATGAGGTGACTTAAGTTCGAATCAGCTTGGAGGCCCGTAACAAGAACAGTTCATCTATGTAATATTTGCAGAGATGTTTACAATTTGTTCACAGATTCTTGTGAAAAATTCTTTGGTGGCCAGCTGTTTTCAGTGTAACCTTGTCACAGTGACATGCTGGGACATTGTCCTATGAATGCAAACTATGTACTTTTCAGGGACAGGCCCCTAAGTGTGAAAAGCTGTCACGGTCTGATCCTTTGAACATACTCAGACTTTGGGTCTCTGAGTTTAGTTCCCTCCTGTCCTCAGAACTTTGAAGGAAGAATTTAAAGCAGTGTTTTTGAAAAGTCAAAGCATGGTGGTTTTTTTTTTTTGTATGTGAGAAATATTTACTTATATTATAAAAAGATAAAAATCAAAATACATTCTGACAGGTTTCCTCTAGAAATTTAAGTACCATGAGCTGTATATGGTGGCTATATATGTAGTTTTCAAAATTACAGCCCAGTCGAAGGTAATTTTATGGGCCATAACTGTCAGTTAAAATGGTGAATGATTTAATATCTCAATTTTCAGTTGTAAGAAAGAGACTGTATATAGGCAAGTACATGATCCTGTAAAACAAGCCAGTCATAAGCACTATTTACATTCTTCAAAATAAATATCTCAGATCTAGGTCTTGTCGGCTACTATTATCCTGAGTATGGAGTGAAGATAATAATATTTTATCTCCTCTTGATGGCTCTGCTCTGTATTTGTACTGAATTATAAACATGATGAATGGATGTTTCTAACATCACTTGTTGAGTTGACTTCTGTAATCAAGAGGTCAAAAAGAATAGATACTCCTGCAAGGGGTCCGACTGTTTCATGAAGAAGAAGAGTAACAACACAAAAGATTAAAATAAATTCAGCACTATTCCAGCACATGAAGATATACAGAAGCCTCTCAGTAGCAGAAATGAGTATGAATCAGAGGTATTGGCTGGGAGGGGAGCACAATGGGAGCACTTCCCTCCACACCAGCTGACTCTCTCCAGAAGGGTGCACAGTGGCCATGCTTCTTCCTTCTGCAGTGCAGCTGGGTACTTTCTCAGGCTGCAGTGGGGCAGGAAACACAGCCATTGTGCTTCTGCAGCTCCTACAGGACAGGTAAGTCCAAGATGGTGACACGAATGCATGTCATTGACAAGGAAAACCCGTCAATGATTTAATCTGCAATCGCACCACCTGGGAACGGGAGAAAGACGAAACTACAACGACATCATACATAGCATTGTTGTAGTCCTGTCCTTTTCCCGTCCCCATTGTAGGATGGGAGGGTGCTGCAGAAAGGGCCAGAGAAGAAAGGTTCACAGAAATCTGTAAATGTATATGTAGACTTTAGGATTATTACATGAGGTTTAATTTGGTTTTGATTTTTAAGTTCTAATAAGCATATGCTGAAAATCTTTCACAACCTCACAATGCATGTACAGGAAGCCTCAGCTCCCTTGTTGCAATAGCACCATTGGTTGCTGATCCATTTTTTGGGCAAAATTCAAAATTTTGGTTATGACATCTAAAGCTATATACAGTTTGGATCCAATCTGAAAGACTATATTTTTCTCTGCCTGGACTCTGAGCTTTGGATGAGGTCCTTCTCTTGGTTCCATCACCTTCACAAGTATGTTTGTTTGGTGAGAATATGGAAGAAGGCCTTCTGGGTGGCTGCTCCTAAGCTTCAGAATTCCTTCCCACAGAAGGCCAGATGGCTTTCTCCTTATTCTACTTACAATGGCAAGAGAAAACTTTTGTGTTCCAGCACACTTTTAGGAACTGACTACAAGGTTTTTTAAATAATGTTTTGGTTTATTGAGTTTTATCATTGTCTTATTTTTTTAAAAATTATTTTAATTCTATGCTTAGTTTAATTAATTCTATCTTTTATTTTTGGATGTTTTTACTTGTGTTTTTGTATGCACTTTTATCTGTACTTGTCTTAATTTTTATGAGCTGCCTTGATTCTCATTTTTGGGAAGATGTGGGATAAAAATGAAATAATGATCACCAAAAGAACTACCTCTACAATTAGAAACAGAACAATTCCTTTATTTTGCATGAGGAATTTAAGCAGACTTTTGAAATGCCAAAGCCAGGGATAGGGAAACTGCTTTAAGGGAGAAGGATTGAAATGTGAGCAACCTTCCTCTATTCCAGTAAAAAAGAAAGCATGCTGAGAAGAATAATTCAGTTTTCCCAAATGGTCAGGTAGGTAGAGTAGTTGGAGTTTTGACTAGTGAACCGAGGCTCTCAGTTATTGCATATTATACCTTCCTTCGCCCTTTCCTTCCTCATTCATGTACTGCATTTATATATATACTGTTCTCTATGGAACGACTGTTGCCCCCTTGGCAAACCCTGTCTCTGGGTCTACAACTTTGATATAGAACCTAATCTAACCCACCAGAGAGGTCACTCGGATGAGCACATAGGCAACAATGGTCGTATGATCGGAAGAACCAGGTTAGACCAGTAAACTCCCCTGTCACGTAGCCACAGGAGACCTCAAACTGTGCCAGCCAATGGTGGACAAAAGGTCCCCAGCCTTTAAGGAGCCAACTTAAAGGGATTAAGAGTTTTCTCACAAAGTTGGGCACTGGAAGCAATAAAATCTTATCAGGCAAGGACCATCTACATAAACTCACACTGCAACCCAAAACGGCGGAAGATCCTGATACTTGGATGACACCTTGTTATCTCCTAATATCAAAGAAGGTGCCGGTGTGAAGTTGTTTTTCCAATGCTGTCCCCTTTCTTCTCCCCGGGAGAGGATTTGCCCTCCAGGTAATTTTTTCCTACAAATAGTCCCCGTTTTTTGACTAGTTCTTTGGATACTTCCCAGTCATACCAACTGACTGCTCCTCCCTCCCAAAAGCCATGCAATTCCCTCAGCGTCTCTTCGCTGAGTTCCTTTTCTTTTGCTGCTTTCCGGACCAAGGATTTCAGGAAAAGATGCAGTATCACCCAAACTGTGGCCCTTTTCGCACGGTGTTTCTAAAGCGAGAGGGCCCCTTGAGCATTGTGTAAATGTGAGGAGAGGTCTGCATGCCACACTCCCATTTACTCGACACTCAAAGGCCTGACATGGACCGTGCACTCACCTTTTCATTTTTGGCTTAAAACCGAAAATGGTGCGCAGTTGCGCAATGCTCCCAGGGCCCGTGTGCACTTACCTGGCGTGTTGGGAGCTGGGCCGGTCGCGCTTCCTGCCTCAGCACTAGCCTGCAATTCCCAGGTTGCACTGTGGTAGGAAGGGGTGGGGTGTTCGCGCAGCGCTCGCGCAACCAGGAAGCTGCTGCAGAACTGAAGCAGCAGGGAAGCGGCAGCATTCCTGCTGAGGCTTCTTGCACGAGCACTGCCCCCCCACCTCCATGAAAAGGTAAGGTGCGAAAGGCTCTGTGAATCCCTTAACAATCTCTCTATCTTATTTCCACTCTTTATTTTTCTCTAGCCCTTGGATGTGTGTATGAGTGTATGTGTTGATGTGTGATACTTATGTTTAATAAAGTCATTCATTGGACCTTTTTGTGTGATTTTTGGCTGGGCCTGACCCCATAAAAACTGGGTAAAAGATCTTGCTAGGTTACCCTGCCTCTCGCATTGCTATTGCTGGTGCCCTGTTGAGTTTACTTTCTCCCTTACTTGGAGAAAATCAAGGTGTAACTTGGGGACCCCCAGAATTTCAGGGTAACAGAACAGTCCTAATTAATTCACTGCCAATCAGCTTTTCCAGCTGCTTTAAAAATGTCCCAGTTTCTCTTTCCTCTCACCTCCCGCTTTGTTCCTGAAAACTGGGTTCAAAGTGCAAAAGAAGCTGGCACTCAACTCATTCTTTAATTAGAACTGCTAGCAGCTGCAGTGATATTTTCTTCATCATTTCCACCATTTTAGTGAAATGGCACAATATTAGTGAGTCAAAATGTGTTAACATTATGCTGTTTTCAGTGTTAACATTAAGCTCTCCCTAAATTAAACACTAAAGGCAATATTGCTGCATGACCATTAACAAAACCAGTAATGAATTATATCTGACACTTTGTCCAAAGCAAAACTCATTCTAATGCCTTCCGAGGTGTCTCTCTTTATTCTTTGACCACCTATGTGGTAGCAGCATTCTCTCTCTCTCTCCCTCTCTCCCTCCCTCTCTCTCTCTCTCATTTGTAACTCCTCACTGGTTCCCTACCTCATGTCTGTTGTCACCCATTTCTGTCTACCATGGAACATGGCACAGTAATGGCCATTCTTTTTTTGCAAATGTTCCACAAATCAAGACCACAGTGTGAAAGACTGTAATTATAACATGTGCAATAGACAGTGTGGCCTCTTTAGAGAAGAAACTTAGGGATTTGAGGGAGAGGGTTTCTGAATTTATAGGGCGCAGGAAGCCTACACTTAGAGAATTTCAGGAGCACATTGTTTATTTAAATTTTGCATATAGGATTGTGGCAGGGCTTTCCTGAGGCAACTCTGTGATGCTGTACATGGAATTCTGCAGCCTCATAATAGGATTAGAGTTACGCAGGGGATCAGGGAGGACTGGGGGTGGGGGTTGGCAAGATTTTCTTGCTGCCTTCAGTGAGATTTCTTTTTGGTGATATGAGTTTAGGGTTTAGAATGCCTCAAAGGTGTCTTCAAGGGGTTAAATTTGGGACCCATTTGTTTCAGAAACTGGGGCAGCTGCTATGGCTTTGCCATGTTTTTTTAATAAAGAAAGCAACCAAAAATCTTGCACAGAAAACCTATGTCTTGATTTTTTTTAAAAAAGGCATGTAGTTGTCTGGAAACACTGCTTTTTGTGCAATACCCCACAGTTCTCCTGCAAATACCACAGAATAATGACCCAAACACTTCCAGTATGTGAGTACCAGGCAGGAACATTGCAGAAATATCTGTTTTTCTCCACAGTAGGAGAGAAAACTGTGGAAATTGTTAGTCCTCACTTGTGAGGACAAAACAGTCAAATATTAACATCCCTATTATTTACCATGTTCAATAAATGCAATTTAGTATTTCTTTTAATGTCACCATTTGGAGATGATTATGCAAATGTCATCCAGCACAAATTGAGATTGTCAGAGCTATTTTAGAAACAACAAAACAACATCCTTCCCCCTCCCCTGAGAAATAAATCATTATTTATATTGGATTGGGGGAGGGGGATCAAATTTATATTTAAAGAGATTTAAAAGCAAAAATTTTCGGTATAGTATCGGGGGAGGAGATGTTTATGAATGGCACAGATTGGGAACTATCAAACTGAACCTGTAGCTTGACAGATGTCCACTGGTTGATGGTACTTTAGTCCTCACATTATTTCCAGATTGTCCACCACATCTCCTGCAGTAAAGCTAAATAGTGATTGGAGTGATGTTATTTATTCATTTTACACTGTGTCCGAAAGCCATAAAGCATTGCTCTGATGGATGTAAATAGTCTCAGGCAATTAGCTCTGACTATATGATAGCAAATGCCAAGTCTCTGCAGTTTAATAATCAAGATGCCTCGGATTTCCTACCAGCATTTTAAAACAAACACATATAACAAAAGAAATGGCTTGTGCTGGGCAAGCAGATGTATAATGTCCAGGGTGTGACTGGAAAGCATTGTTGGCCCCATAAATCTGTGGCTGAGGACATTTTGCCCCACATAAACACTTGTAATCAATGGAACAAATGCACATCTGTCGTAGTTTATTGGCTGCTAACTTGTATTTAAATAAGCAGTGGATGGTGTTGCCTTGTTTCTTATATTATCTCCTGGCTTTATTGTCTCATCTACATTGCCTATAAAGCATGCAATGGACAAAATGTTGGATCTGGATCAGGAAGATCTGGATTCAAACATCCAGAGCTATGCAAGGCCACAAGCTACCTTTGGGTCTATCACTTACTTTCTATTTAGCCTATCTTACAGAACAGAGGATTCTTTGAGATAATCTTATGCCTGCACTCTTTGAAAGAAAGGATGTATAAGGAATAAATGAAAGTTAAGATGGTAACAAGATGAAATACAGCCCTTATTCCTTCAGGACCACTGCACAGAAAATGAAGGGACAATGAATAAAACAGTTTGATGGTATTTTTCCTTTTCTTAACTGGTACAGAAAATGTCAGGCTCAAAGAACAGTGGTGGAAGTGGCATGAGACAGAAGGAATTGAATAATCAGTATTTTTCAAGCAAGCACCCAAAGCTCCTAACCCAGCTAGGACTTTGTACCTAAATTAATGGCAGGCATATTGAAGTAATATAGGAGCCCTGCTCAGTATTTTACATCATATGTGGATTAAACACATGCAGATCAAATACATGATAAGAGAGAGCATGCTAGTCCTTGTGACGAACCCTGGTTTGTGTGTGTGTGTAGCCAGCAGAGCCGCCCCAGCAACAGAGGGGATTTATGTAGAGTTGAAGGCTTTCACGGCCAGAATCCATTGGTTCTTGTGGGTTTTTCAGGCTTTGAGATAGTGTTCTGGTTGTATTTTCTCCTGACGTTTCACCTGCATCTGTGGCTGGCATCTTCAGAGGAATGGTGAATTGGAAGTGGAATGGAGAATATATATGCCAGTCTCCTCCTCCAGAGGGGAGGGAGCAATTAGCATAATAGTCCTATTGTGTGTATTGAATACTTGTTCCTGGAGGGAGACTTCCTGAGCCCAGGTGGGGCTCATTAGTATCTTTTGTGTTCTGACATCTGAGGACCTCAAGACCCCCCAAAAAACCACAGGAGTAAGGATAACCAGCCACCTGAAAGGAATGTGTTTTTACCATATATCAAAGGAGTCACTGACCGAATAGGGAAACTCATGAAGAAACATAACCTCCGAACAATTTACAGACCAACCAGGAAAATTCAGCAAATGCTTCGCTCAGCTAAGGACAAGAGGGATCCCCTAACTTCTGCAGGAGTTTACTGCATACCGTGCAGCTGTGGTCAGGTCTACATAGGGACCACAAAATGAAGCATCCAAACACGAATCAAAGAACACGAAAGATACTGCAGGCTGATCCAGCCAGAAAAGTCAGCAGTAGCAGAACACACTATAAACCAACCCAGACACAGAATGTTATTTGAAAGCACAGCAATTCTGGACCATTCTAACAACTATCAGGTCAGGCTACACAGAGAGGCCATTGAAATCCACAAACACTTGGATAATTTTAACAGGAAAGAGGAGACTCGGAAGGTCAACAAAATTTGGCTGCCAGTATTGAAAAACATCAAAATCAAAACACAAAAGATACTAACGAGCCCTAACGAGCCCCACCTGGGCTGAGGAAGTCTCCCTCCAGGAACAAGTATTCAATACACACAGTAGGACTATTATGCTAATTGCTCCCTCCCCTCTGGAGGAGGAGACTGGCAAATATATTCTCCACTCCACTTCCAATTCACCATTCCTCTGAAGATGCCAGCCAAAGATACAGGCGAAATGTCGGGTGAAAATACAACCAGAACACGGTCTCAAAGCCTGAAAAACACACAAGAACCAGAGGGGATTTAATTTGATTGGTTCGCTGACTAAGGAACCCAGATTAGCCAGAGGGAGGGGCTAGGTGGGTGAGTCAGCAGAAAAGAAAAGTAACAGAAACTAGGTTTGAAAAAATGAGTTCCTTCGCTGAGTTTGAAAGGAGAAAGAATTCCCTTGGAGAGAGACTGAGAGAGAGTTTGAGAAGTGTTTGCCTGTTAAGAGCTGGAAGTGCTTTTCCGGTTGATAACATTTAATTGCAAAATACATTTCCCTTATCAGTTTGTTTAATAAAGATTTTATTTATTTATTTTTTTAAAGAGCAGTGTCCATACAGTGTCTCTTTAATTTGAGCTCAGTTATAGACGCTACCACAATTGACACATTCATTTGGGATAAACCTGAAAATCCTTTGCCCTATATCTACAAGGGTTGTGGGCTTAGGGAAAGCAGAAGTAAGATTAAATGTGGAAAGGGATCCAGGGGGTGGTAAATCAGATAAAAGGGTGCTAACTCACCAGGGAGGGAGAATAAAAGGCAGGTCTGAGTGGCCACAGCCCTGGATGGCCCAGATCTCCACATTTTGACAGTCCTGCCCTCTCCATCATCATTTCTGATCGGTGTCAACACACAGTGGGTAAGAACCTGAAGTGGTGAGTCTCTGCTACTTGTGGAGGCTCTCAACTAGAGTTGGAACATTGACTTTCCTGGGTTCCAGCTTAGATGGAGAGCCTCTATAGATAGGCCAAGCTGTATACTTTCTCAAAACATGTACTATGCAGGTAAAGTGCACTTTTAACAATCTGAAGTCAGCATATCTGCCCCTTATCTATATTGGAACCAATGTCCTTGGGATGTTTAAAGTTTCCCTTCATCCAGTTTCTATATGGAAAAAAAATCCTCCCTTATAAGGCAATTAAAAGAGGGGGAACCTTCAAGGAGGCAGTGGTGCCCTCTTTTTAAGTATTGCCTGGAAGAAAGTTAAATTTTTAGATAACAGTTGGATAGGGAGAGGTCTACTGATCAATTGTCTACTGATCCTAATCCATACCAGGAGTGTGCATACCTAATTTAGAGTAAAATCCTATCTGTAGTCTATGTCCTAAATTTAATTATTAGTCCCAAATAATATAGACTAATTGAATCAATGAAATTTATCCAAGTGCTTACTTACCAAGTTCAGATTGATTCAATGGGGCTGCTTTAGTTGGAACTAACTATTGGATTAATGCTTTCATTTTTAATACCAGCTGTCATTTGATCCACAATCACTGTATTACTGGAGAGACCATATGTTGGAGGAGCAAAGTATACCAGGTAGAGAATTGAAGTACTGTCCAAATTGTTTCAGAAGTACATATTTTTGTACAAAAATGCAGTTTTAGCAATGCGTCCCACACCGCCGAACAAAGCAAATGGCGGGGGGGACGGCCTTTGCCGCCCTCCCGCGAGACGAGTTGGTGTCGCGGAGGCCGACGGGAGGAGGCGTGGCTGGGCACGGTATTTAGGGCCCGCCCCGCCTCCCCGGCGGCCACTCATGCTGGTCAAGGCGAAGAAGCAGGAGGTCGCTGCTAGTTTTCGCACTTGCAGGCCTCGGCGGAGGTTCCTCCTGCTTCTCCGCTAGACCCTGCAACGCCCAGCCGTCGCACCGACCAGCGTGGGACGGCGCCCGGCGGGTGGCTCGCCCGCGACAAAGAGGATCCAGCGGCCGCCTTGGCGGCCGCGCAGGTAGACCCGTGGCAGCTTTGCGCGGCTACCGCAGTGGGACTGGCTACGCAGGGCCGGGGTGGGTTGGCGCGGCGCTCGGGCGAGGCTTCCCGCGGCCTATCGGCCAGCATCCTCGACCTGGGGGTAGGGAGGTAGGGCGGCCCAGCCTCGGCCTTCAGCCCGTCGGGCCGGCCGGTTAGCCGAGGATCCGGCGGCCACCTCAGCAGCTGCTCAGGCAGGCCACGGCTGCTCTACGAGGCTTCCGCGGCAGAGACTACGAGCGGCCGGGGCCGGGGAGGGTCACGCGGCGCTTGGGTCAGGCCTACCAGGGCCTCTTACGTACTGCGGACTGGGGGGAAGGGAGGCAGGGCGCCCCTTGTGGGAGTCACTAGCCGTTGCAGCCTCATCGGGCCTCCCGAGGATCCGGCGGCCGCCGCCGCCGCTGCTTGTGTAGGCCCGCGTACCGCGTCGGGGCTCTGAGCGGCGCAGACCGGGGGTAGGGTTGGTGCGCAGGAGAGGCTTCTCCCGCGAGAAAAGGAGCAGGGTCACCCAGACTCAACCCTGCCCCTCTAGGACCGCCGCGTGTGTCCTGGAGGATCCGGCGGCCGCCGCAGAGGCCGCTTGGGTAGGCCGCGGCCACCGCGGCCAGGTTCTCCAGCAACGAGGGCCGGGGAGGCGTGCGGGGAGGCTTCTGGGCCTCGCTGTCGCCGCTACACAACTTCAGGGAAGGGAGGCAGGGAGGCACAGGCCAGGCCTTCGAGAGCGGCCTGGGCCAGGACTTCGGCCCTTCGGGCCTGCCGGCAGAGCCGTCCCCTCCCCGCGGGGCATCTCGGGGAGCGGCTTAGGCCGCGGGGACCTTGTATCGGGGCCGCAGCCACCGCGCGGCAACATATAGGCCGCTGCCTCCTCCGGCCCTCAGCTTGCAGGGTGGGGCGAGGCTACCGGGTGCGTGGGAGGAAGGGAGCAAAAGGCCTCTGGAGTTCGCCATCCAGTCTCCCCCCCCACAGTAACGCGGGGAGTCTGTCGGGGCTGCTGCTGGCCTTCCGGTGGTTTTGTTTTGTTTTGTTTTTTTCCTCCCCTTCTGGGGGTCACGCGTATCCTCGCTGTGCCCGCGGCACGTTTGCCCCCTCCCCCTGCGGAACATAGGGGGGCTGGCATCTGGGGCACAGCCCCACCCAAGTAGGCGGCAGGGCGCGTAGCTCACTCCCCTGGGTAGGCTTGGGGCTGGTATATTGCCCACCCCCGCCCCCGCTGGGGCCTACGGCACTCGCCCTCCCTCACATACATATAAAAAAAAAAAGAGAGAGAGAGAGAGAGAACAAACACACACACACCCTAGACAGCAAGACACCAGCCCTAGGTTCCCACTCTAACTAATAAAGGGCCCCAGTACCTGGCGGCACCATGCCCTCTAAACGGGCTGCCACAAAAGGCAAACAACCGCCCAAGAAGGCTGCACAGGAGAAAAGGGCGGCCGCAAGCACAGGGGCCACTACTAACAAGAGGCCAAGGATGGCCAAGACTGCGGTGGCCCCGTGCTCGTCGGCAGCATCCGCAGAGGAAGGGTCCAGCAGGGTGGCATGCCTTTTTGACAAGCTAGACGCCATTGAGAGAGGCAGTCAGGCGTCCAGCCAAAAGAAAAAGGGGGACGATGGAACTATTGCCATTAAAGCTAGCGACTTTGACCGGCTTGTGGCCAGACTTGATGCCCTGGAACGACGATGGAGCGAGGGAGAGAATTCATCTGCGGCGCAACCTGGCTGTTCGACGTCAGGGCCTCCAGAGGAAAGAGAGGCGGTAGCAGAGTCGGCCGGTGAGTACATCACTACAGAAAGCGGCACCCCATGGGTAGTGGGCCCCTGGGAAGTGCAAGCACCGCCAGGGGACATGGTCAGGGGCCCGCCAGCGCCGGAGCCTCCGGCCTCTGACACACCCTCCACCCCCGGGGGACTGCAACCCCCACGCAGCAGGTTCAGGCAACAGCAAGGAGCTGCAAAGAGTGCCAGGGAGCCTCCATGGGGGGGCAGCAGGAGCCCGCCAAGGAGGAGGGAGCAGAACAGCGTCCCGGGGGGAAGACTAGATGCCTGAGCAGCCACCTTAACGCAGCCACGGCCGAGAAGATCCAAAAGGGCGAATATGTAGATGTGTTTTCCCTTTTGTACAGGGAGGTAGAAAAAAAAGAAAGGGATGATATGGATGTGGGAGAGAGGGAGAAGCTTAGGAAAAGAAAGGTTGAGAGGAACTGGACCAACTGGCTATCGGATTCTTAATTTACATGGACGTGGTCCTTAAGGCCAATCCTTCATGGGCACATGACCTGGTGGCATACTTGAACACCATTTGGAGGGCCCAATTGGAGTATTCGGGGGTGGGATGGTTACGTTATGATGAACGGTTTCGAATGTTGGCGGCAACTGACACAAGTTTGTGCTGGGACCGCATCGACACTGAATTGTGGATGCAGTCAATGGGGCCCGGCCGCCCAGTCTTTGGGGAACGGGCCCACTCCAGGCATCTAGTGCAGACAGGCAAGACGGGGGGTCCCTTTCGCACTCAGGGCCCGCAAGAACAGCAACCCATTCAGATCTGCTGGGAGTTTGGGACTCAAGGGTTTTGCGCTCGGCGCCCCTGCAGGTATAAACACCTGTGTGGGATATGCTGGGGCCCCCACTCGGCCCGCAACTGCAACAAACGGAAGGGCGGAGGGTCCGGCCCCAGGGACGGGGCCGCAAAGCGAGGCCAGGGCAATCAACAGCCATTTCAGAAAGGGGCCCAGTCCAATTAGGTTGGAGCCGCTTTGAGCCTGGCTCGGCGGATATCCAAACCGGGTGGCAGCCCAGTATCTATATGAAGGTTTTGCAGCGGGTTTTAGAATCCCATGTAGGGGACCCCACATGTTTTTCATGGCCAATAATCTTAAATCGGTTATAGGAAAAGAGCACATTGTTCAGCAAAAAATAAATAAGGAGGTGACAGAAGGCAGGGTTCTAGGCCCATTTGATCGGCCCCCCACTCCTACCGTTAGAATTTCCCCCCTAGGTGTAGTTCCGAAAAAAGCACCGGGGGAGTTTAGGTTGATTCATCACTTATCATACCCGAAAGGGCAATCTGTTAATGATGCCATCCCGGCGGAGCTTTGTTCCGTGAGCTACACCACCTTCGACGCAGCGGTTCGAACCGTTCGCAGACATGGAGTGGGAGCTGAACTAGCCAAAGTGGACATCAAGTCGGCTTTTCGCCTTTTACCAGTTCATCCAAATGATTTTGAGCTGTTGGGTTTCGCTTTTGAAGGCAGGTTCTACCTAGACCGATCGCTCCCGATGGGATGCTCAGTGTCGTGCTCTGCCTTTGAGTCCTTTAGCACCTTTCTGGAATGGGCCACCCGAAAGAAATCAGGCATGAGAGGCGTAGTGCACTACCTAGATGACTTCCTTTCGTAGGCCGTCGAGGATCAGGGCAGTGCGCTTTCCTTTTGTCTGAATTCACTTCCTTAATGGACGAGCTAGGAGTGCCTTTGGCGCACGAGAAAACTGAGGGCCCCACACACAGACTCACGTTTCTGGGTATTGAACTGGACACACTCAACCAGACCAGTAAGCTACCACCCGTTAAGGTACAGGACCTACGGTTTAGGGTGGATTCCTTTTGGGCAGGCGCAAGGCAACACTCAGGGAACTCCAGGAGATCCTAGGGCATCTCAACTTTGCTTGCAGGGTCATAGCGCCGGGCAGGGCTTTCCTCAGACGGCTCTGTGACGCCACTAGGGTCGTTACCAAGCCTCACCACCGAATTCGAATCACCAGGGAAATGAGGCTGGACCTGAGAGTCTGGCAGGAATTTTTGGCAGATTTTAATGGGGTTTCCTTTTGGCGTAATGAACTCCTGGTGAGGGATGCCCTGCAAATATCATCCGATGCAGCTGGTTCCATCGGCTTTGGCGTCTTCTTTGGAGGCAGATGGTGTGCTCAGAGGTGGCCACAGAGTTGGACCGAAGCAGGCCTTACTTCGGATCTTACATTTCTGGAATTTTTCCCCATACTGGTTGCGGTTCATATTTGGCCGCGTGAGCTGGCTAACAGCGCCGTCCATTTCTGGTGCGATAATCAGTCCACAGTTAGCGTCATAAATAAGTTATCTTCAAAGTCGCACCGGGTCATGAGGTTGGTCAGGGCATTCACACTTCAATGCTTGCGCTTCAACATTCTTTTCAAGGCTTTTCACGTAGCAGCCGTTGACAATTCCCTGGCGGACTCTCTTTCCCGTATGCAGATGGATCGCTTCCGGGAGCTGGCCCCAGCCGCTTCACCCCTCCCAGAACTGATGCCCGAGAGCCTGTGGAATCTTGGCGGGGTGAGGTGAACAGGATGATTGGTATGTCCATTGCACCTAGCACCACGAGGAGTTACAGTAGAGCAGCCAGGGAATTTTCCAGCTTCCGTAAGTTTAAGGGATTACAGGACGCCTGGCCAATCCCTGTGGACCACATACTGCAGTTCTGCGTAGCTCTCTTGCAAGCTGGCCTTTCTCCTCATTACATCAGGTCCAAAATGTCGGCCTTAGCCTTCTTATCCAAATCAAGGGGCCTGGCTGACCCCATGGGTGATTTTAGGATACGTAAGTTTATCGAGGGATGTCAGGCAGCGTGGAAAGGTCCAGGATGGCAGGCGGCCGCTTTCTCCGGCCATCCTGAAGGGTATGGGCGAGGCGTGGAAAAGTGTCTGTTCATCTCCGTATGAGGCCCTTTTGTTCCATGCAGCGGCCCTCATTGCATTCTTCGGGGCGCTAAGGGTGAGCGAGTTAGTTGTCCAAAGCAGGATGGATAGCTCGGGCAGGGCCCTGGAACTACGGGACTTGGCGTGGGGGGAACGGCACTTTTCTTTGGTCATAAGGGGTTCCAAGACTGACCAGGCCAGGAGGGGCGCTATGGTCACCTTGAGGGAATGTGCCACGGCAACCCTGTGCCCGGTAAGGGCGCTCAGGGCTTATATAGCCCACAGAGGCACGCATGAAGGCCCCCTATTTTTCCACGCTGATAAATCCCCCCTCACTAAATTCCAATTCTGGACCATCACCAAGAAAGCCTTAACTAGGCTGGGCCTCCAGGGAGTCAATTTCAGGACGCACTCATTTCGTATAGGGGCAGCCTCTACCGCTGCGGCGATGGGCATGAAAGCGGACGACATCAGCAGGATTGGCAGGTGGAAGTCCTCAGCGTTCTGACACTATGTTAGACCTATTGATCTGCCTTAACGCTTTGGTTCCTTTCCAGGTCGACCTGCTGCAGAGGGGAGGAAGAGAATACTGATATGCGGCCACAGCTTCATCTTTTGGGCCGAGCGGCAGGCACGCACAGGTCACATGGGCACAAACCTGGGGCTGGGCGATCGAGCATCCATATGATGGCTTGGAAGGAGAGGTTTGCGGTGGGCTGGCCTGCTACCGTTGTTGTTCAGGGAGAGCGGTGAACCTCCTCCCGATGTGCTGGTCATTCACCTGGGCGGTAATGACCTTGGACTGTTAAAAGGGAAGGCCTTGGTGATACAGGCCATCCAGGACATGCGGCTCATACAAACCACATGGCCTCACACGTCAATCGCATGGTCTGCGTTGGTGCAAAGGAGGGAATGGGGTGGTGGTGCTATCCCCGGCGCATAGAATGCGCACGCCAGATGGCGGATAGGGAGCTTCGACGTGCCCTGAGACAGGGCTTGGGTCACTACATCCCACACGCAGATATTGTTTTCAGCAAACCGGAGCTATATTGGCGTGATGGAGTACACTTGTCACCAGAGGGCAATCAGATTTTCTTACGCGATTTGCAGAAGGAGTTGGACTTGATCCTGAGGGGATGGGGAGGATAAGGACTAAGCAGACGCTTGTCCTTGTCCATGGCCGGAAATGGAGGGGGGGCTGGAGGTTTGGCGTGTACCTATGGCACCCCCTTTCGGGGTGGAGGATAAATACTATCCTTGGGGGGGCCCTGGGATCACCCCACTTGCTGCGCAGCGGGGGGTGGGCTTGGGGCTCCCTTCCAGACAAAGGCTGGCCAAAAGCCATCTGGCACCTTCAGCGGTTGGCTTTGGGGCCTGGTATCTCGCTCAACGGGCTAGGGGAGACGGTCGGGAGTGGCCTCTTGCCCTAGTCCGAAGGTGCTGTTAACCCTCCCCCCTTAGCATTCTGCTCAGGCCAGAAACTCAAGTTTATGTTCGGGTTAGTTCAACCCTTGTTAATTAGGCATATTAATAAATTGCCCTAGTTCAACCCAAGCTTGTCTGGGGTCTCGTTATTTCGTGGGTAGGGTGGCAAAGACCATTTTTGCACAAAAAAGTACATTTATAGAAATGTCTTTTGCACTAAATGAGTGTGTAAATGTGTGTGTGTGCATGCCTGCATGTATATTCATGCATGTGAGCAAAATTTCCCACAATTTTTTGCACCAAAAAAGAGCAAATGTATTTATGTGCTGAATAATTTCCCCAAGCATTTCAGGATGGGCAAATGCCAGGTGAAAACTCTGCAAAATTCTCGCTTCTGTGTTATTCCTCCTGATCAGGTTTCCCAAATGTCAAGAGACCCCTTGTTTGGCTGGGAAACAACTAACAGTGGATATTCCTTCCATTCCCACTGAGGTAAAGGGCAGGATAACATTCTCCGGTTCCATATAGAGAAGCCAAATGGATTTCAATTGTACTCCAAGATCTGCTACCTCTTCTATCATGCCTTAGGGCTGTAGAATAGGGTTGGAGAGCAGGCGTACCTCCAACAGAGATCAGTGGACTCAGAGGAGTAAAAGCCAAAGTGATAGCATTACTACTCCCCAGCTTCTGCTACTTAAGGCAGTCAATTCAATCTGCCTAAAGGTAAGGGTGGCAATGTGCGTACATACTGTATACCTGTTTATTTTGCAAAGTGAGCCAGCTCATCCTCCCAAGTACTTTCTCTCTCTCTCTCTGTTTTATTGTTGTGTGCCTTCAAGTTGATTCTGATTTATAATGACCCTAACATGAACCTATCATGGGGTTGTCTGGGGACTGAGAGTGTGTGATACATCCAAGGTTACCCAGTGGTTTTCCGTGACCAAGTGGGGAATTGAACCATTCTCTACGACATTGTAGTCCAATGCTCAAACCGCAATAGCGTGCTGGCACATGCATATGTCTTCAATAGGAATGTAAAGAATGTTTATGAATGTTCCAATGCTAAATGAGAAGAGGTACTTCACAATGTTGAGACATCTCATCGCACCCCAAAAAGTCAACCACTTTGAAACTTTTCACTTGTACATAAAAATGAAAAAGCCAGTACTTCCATCTGTATTTTGGAACATTTCTTCCAGTTTCAGCAAGTTTTCCCCCTCTAGCTGAGAACAATGGCTTTTGCCAAAAATGTTTGATTTTCTGAAAAACCAATATATTTTGCACAAAACATTGCATTTTGTACACAGTACCATTTTTGTACTAAAAAAAGGATGGGATACAAATACTTTAAATAAATTAAAACAAAATCCCATTACAAAATTTAGATGAAACATCTCCAAATGTGAAAAATCATTTAAAAATGCACAAATCCCTTGTAACCTTACCCAGTGCTACAGAAACTTTTGATTTTATTCTTCCTCCTGTGAAAGAATGAAATGAACAAAATTTTACATTCCTTATTCACCATATGTGTCAGTGTATATTAGCACACATAGGCTTCAAGCACACAGAACATTTGAAAATACCAGGTTTTGGTTCACTAACAGTGTTGCATTTGGAACTTTAAAATGCCACTGTGTCACAATTTTCAAGGCTGTTTCTAAAGATAGTCCTTTTAGGTTTAGTTTAGGTCCAAAATATTCAGCTGAGAAATGACAGCATCTTGCATCCTCCCCAAGAAGAGTTATAACATGACTGGCAATCCTGTTGATGTGTGAGGCAGAATGGAATTCAAGAGTATGAACAGCTGCTAAAAGTAGATTCTTTTCAACCCAAGCCCCAAGTTATGCTTCCAAGGCTCAGAGGTCACAGATACGGTGATGAGTAACACTGTTCAGTATTTACGAAGTATAGTGTTACAACTTCTCTCCATCTAAAACATCTGGGAAGAACCCAGTGGGAGCTGACAAAGTTGGCTTTTCACCATATTTCCTGAAAATATTTAATGGATCCAAAGCAAAGATGAAAGGCGAGTATCAAGTTCAGCTTTTTATCCACACTCTGCTCACATTTGTCTGCCTGAAAACTGAAACCACAGTCACAGCACGTGACCAAGAAATAAACTTGATATTAATAGCTGTTTCTTCAGTATGTATGGCAGAGCTATTCAGTGGGTATACCTAAGTTACAAATACCTTCCAGACAGGACAGAGGGTGGAATGAAGGTTTTGTGGGATTCCCACATGGTGTTGTTTCCTGCCAGTGTGCAAAGCATGACTGTTAAGAGGCGTTTGTCAGGGGAGAAGCAACAGGCAAGTAGGCTGAGTAGTTCTTAGCTTCCAGAAAAGTTAAGAAGGTGAAAAACCCTCAGTTAGACAGTTTCAGTAGAGAAGGAGTGGGCAGCTTTAGTAGGCCTTATGGAGTCTGGGGCACCTTCCAAGTGAACTGCCAAAACCCAAACCAAAAGAAAAAGAATCTGGAGATCAAGTTCTGGTTGTAGTTTTTAAAATTTAAATACCGTGTGAGAGAAGCTATTTTAAAAGGAAACCACTGTTCCAAGAGAAATGGAAAAGAAACAATCCACCTTCTTTTACCAGGAAAAAAAAAAATTCTGCTAGGGGGTTGGGGCTGCAGAAATAGTGGGGGAATTATATGTACCCCAAGGGCTCCAATTTGCAAACTGTTGCCAAAGATAAGTTAATAATGAGGAAAACCTGAATCCTAGACATTTACATTTTGAATTAAGATTATTGAAATAATTTGGATCAAATTTCACAAGGAAAGGGAAGCAAATTCCAATGAAGTTCTTTATATCCCCACCCACCATCCAAAGTTTGCTCAGGAGGCTAAGGGACGTCCCCAGAACAGTTCTGGGAGAGCATATAGGAAGGTATAGGAGGGAAGAGAACATAAAGAAAAGATGTCTGCTCACAATACATCCTATGAATCTAGGCTGAAACTCATGATCGCAATTATGAATGCATAATCTAGTGTCACACATTTGTGACTGGTTCATATTCATGATCCTTTCATATTCAATAGATTAGGGAACACATAGGGATTGTGAAAGTCTCCCAATGACCTACCAGGCAGCAGCTGCTGTGAGTGACAGGGATCTGTTCTCCTATTGATCAGGATGAAGCACACCGACCTTTCCTGCCCTTCCCACAAGCAAACTTCAGTATAAGGAAGAATTATGACAGGGATCCTGCTTCTGACTGTTACACTGGAGATCACTGATGGAGGAGGAAGGTAGAAACATCAGTTTGCTGCTTCCCAATTGACAGGAGAATAGATCCCTGTCACTAGTAGTGGTTTTTGCCTGGTAAGTCCAGACTGGAGACGGAAGGTTGGGCTGGAATACAGTATTTCACATATAATACTATAGAGAGAGAGTATATAGTCAGCACTCCAGATTTGTGGGTCTAACTTTAACGGGTTTGACTTTGCAAGTTTCTCCAACCTCTGCCTCCCTGCATCAGCCACTTCATTTGCAGGGAAACTTTCCCTCTCCACCACTCTGATCAGGCTGTGCAGCCCTTTCAAAACCTGCCTCTGGTCTTTCTCCTCCTCCACCAGCAGCTGCCTAGCCAACTAAGGAGGACTCACAGCCTGATTTCTCAGCACCATAAACCTCCTCCCGTTGGCCCCCTCCCCACACTCAAGAAAGGAGATGGGTGTGAGAGAGGAAGTATAGGGCCACCATGTTGACCAACTTCTTTCTTTCTTCTTTCCCTGACTTGATTTGGACCCCGGGTGCCTGCCCTCACAATTATGCCTCAGCCCCCCGGCCACAGACAGACAGACAGACACACCTTTTGATATTTGCAATTTTCCCACTTTTGTGAGACTCCTGTGCCCCTAACCCTAGTGAACTTGGAGGGAATATTATAAGTAATCAATGTAGAATCATGGGTCTGTATTTTTTTTAAAAAAGATTCTTAAAATAAGAGTCAATTTAAAGATCTTCCTTGAATAGAGAAACAGTATGTCAATCTAATAGTTGACAGCTACCTCTCCTGTATCCTGTTCAGTAAGTTTCCCTAACCGTCAAGCTAACATGTAGCATGTTCAGTGGGACTGAATAGACTGCAGTCAAAAGGAAGGAGGCAGGGAAATCCTCTTCCATCTATCCTATTGCATGCCTCTAAATCTGGATTCCATTCATAGAATATAAACATTTCAGATTTGAGGAAACCACTGTTTACCATTCATTTCTGCAGGGTTTATGCAGAGGTAAAATTTAATCATCTTGAAATTTCCAAGATATTAAGCTACACCAGGATTCAAAAGGCTAGGGAGGTCAAGAAGGTGGGAGCTTGTGAACATTGGTCAAATCAATACCTTTTTTGTTTTGTTTTGTTATTAATTTGAAAATGCCAGGAAAATCTTCAGGTGCAAATCTCTAGTGTCATGTTTAATTAACTAAGAGTTCAACCAGAAAATGCATGCTGGTAATTGCTTAAGCATTATGAGACTGGGTACCTGAATTGCAAATTGATATTTGTTTATTACCTTATGCTTTTTATGTCAATAAGCTCAAAGGTTATATTTTATCTTTATTTTGCTTTAGGGCATAATCCACTGGGGGTTCGCTCTGGCAAGTTCCATTGAAGTGAGTATGAAATGCACAAGAGGTTCATGCTCAGTTCCCATTCATCACACATGTGAACAAGGGATGGTGAGCTGTTTGTACTGTCCTGTGCCTTTGTTATTTTCGTATTATTATTTACTGTACTATATATTTGTGGCCCCAGCATCTTAGACAAATTAAATTCAAACAGGCATGATGTTTATATAAATAAAAAGGTATATTTGTTACAAAGTAATATGATTGTTTATGCAGGTAACAACTAGTGACCTGCCTGCCCGAGCTGTAATGCATATGATGTGGTGTCAAAGTTGTAATTAAGTACATCACAACGCAAATCAGGTCCTTCAAATGTTAATCTCATTATCACCTTCTCTGAGCTGCTTGCCAGGGAAAGTAACAGCCGTTACAGCTTTGTTGCTCATCCTATCAGAATATTAAATTAATCAGTATGATCCTGATGCAAATATTGCTAGTGCAGTTAATCTTGCTTTGCACATAACACATTGGAGTGGAAGTGAGGGGAACATGAGATAGAACCTCAGATTTATTTGCAAAGCAAGTGACATTTTCTTTAAAAGTACTATCATGGGCTGGCAATACACAGGAACAGTTTGTCAGCAATAGGTAACATCTTCCCTAGCTTTCTATGTCCTTTGGTCTTTCCTCTAGTTTTAATTTTTTTTGGTCTTAGTTTTCTCCCCACACCCCAAGAGATTTCAGTATTTGTCTATGGGCTTCCCAGTTTATATTCTTATGTTTCTGACCAGAAGCCCACCAATGTTCTAAATATTCTTACCCAGAAAAATTTTAAAACTTCTATGTTCAGGGCACCATTCCCTCTTAATAAGATTTGGAACATATTCTTTTGTTTTTTAAATGTCTTTATTGGATGTTGAAAATATTATTATTTTTTAAAAAATAGAAGAAAGAAGAGAAACAAAAAGAAAAACAGGGCATATATACAATATGAACAAGAGCTAAGCATATACATTAATACAGGCTGACAGTATTTCCAAAAATACATTTCTTGAATCTGAAGTCTATAAAATATAAATTCGTGTGCAGTAAAGCAGTAAGATCTTCCACTCCACGTTCAGAAACTTGCCCAGGAGTTTCCCAGCCTTTTGCGTGAGGTTTTGGGGACACAAAAATGGGAGTAGGTAGTGGGAAGTGGAAACCTCTTTCCATGGGTTTCTGTTTTTCCACTAGTGAATATGTGGACCACCAGAGGTTTTGGGGCTTTAGTTTCCTACAATTCTTCTCTTTGTGTTGTGTGCTGTCAAGTCATTTCTTACTTATGGCAACCCTAAGGCAAACCTATCATAGAGTTTTCTGTGTCTGAGAGTATGTGACACTCCTAAGGTCACCCAGTGGGTTTCCATGGCTAAGCAGAGAATCAAACCCCATTCTTCAGAGATGTAGTCCAATGCTCAGCCCACTACACCAGACTAGCTGTCTAAGAGGCTTTTCGCACCTTACCCATTTACACAACTGGGGAGGGCATCTCGTGCGAAAAGCCTCATCTGGAACGCTGCTGCTTCCCCGCTCCTTCGTCCCGCAGGTCACTTCCTGGTAGCGCGACCGTCGCGCTAGCGCCCTGCCCCTTCCTTCTGCAGTGCAGTCTGGGAGCTGTAGGCTGTGCTGGGGGAGGAAGAGCGACCAGGCCGGCTTGTTCAGTGCACCACATGCAGGTAAGTGCGTGAGGACCCCGCGACCATTGCGCGACCACGCAGTATTTTCAGCTTAGAGCTAAAAATAAGAAAATGCATGCGCATCCCACTTTAGGCTCCTGAGCGTCGCGTGAATGGGAATGCATCGTACGGACCGACGCTACCATTTACGCGATGCTCAATGGGCCCTCGAGCAAAAAAACCTGCATGCGAAAAGGGCCTAAGAGAATACATTGACCAAAAAGCAGAGTACACTCCCCCATCTCCCTTCAGGCTTCATCCACTGTCTTTAATTTTTTCTGTTCTCCCTCCACACATTCCATCGTAACCAGAGTATAAATGCTTCTCATTTGCGTTTCTGTCTGCCTCTTCTTTGTGCCTTTCTCTCTCTTTTTCTCTTGTCCTTCTCATAGAAGCTGTGAGTGTAACAGAAAGAGCAAAAGAGCAGGAAGCAGGCAGCTAAGTACTAAACTGGGTGAAGGCTTGACTATGATAGAACCCAGTCAATGGGGCACCATTAGGAAAGACTTTTTGGTTGCTGCACTCGATAGTTAGGCCACTGAGCTTATGGGCCTTTGCGCCCTACCCCGTTACAGTGCTATTATTCCACTTTCAACCTCCTGTGGAATTCTGGGGTTTGTAGTTTACTGAGGCCAAAGAGCTCTCTGGCTGAGAATTTTAAAAGGCCCCTCCCCAAACTGCAAACCCCAGAATTCCACAGGAGGTTGAAAGTGGAATAATAGCACTGTAACAGCATAGGGCAGAAATGGCCTATGTTTGAGCCTGTCTTCCTGCTTCTGGCTCTTTCCTCTTCCCTTCTGACAGGCAGCACAAAGCATAAATGGGGAGGGAAGAAGGAAAAAGAGAGGTGGAGCGGCTAAGGCTACGATAGGGCTGTGTGTGAATAGAACGCAGAGAGTCTCCATCCCTGTATTAGGAGGTTCAATAAAAGTAACACATTTCATTTTTAAAAAATGAAATGACATCTTTTTGAGAAAATGGGTGCTGAAACAGGAGTTGCAATAGCGGCAAATTTCCCATAATCTACAGTTCTATATCACTATAATTAAGTTTTGTATTTTGATAGAACTCTCTGTCCTGACTTGCCTATGATAGCTACAACTTTTCTTGGTTTCTGTTAGCCTAGTTGCAGAGAAATTGGAAAAATGTATACACAGGCTGTGAACCTAGAATATATTTAGTATTTATAAATAAGAGAAACAATGGAGTTATGGCTTATGTGAATTCCTCTACAAAACAAAACCAAATCTTTACAAAAGGACAATCCTGCAATTGACACATGCTACAATTTTTATGTTGATCAGCAGTAGAGCAGTCCCACTGACTATCATTGGAATTGCTTCCTTTCTAAATGATCTGATATGCTCACATACAGCATTGTGCAGCAATAATAATCAATATTCATGTGATCCTTTTAATAATTTATCATAATAAATATTTATACAACATACATGATGAGGAGATATAAATGTTTTAGTGGCATACATCAGAGATCACTGCATTATTTAAGACTGATGAATCCACAAGTAAGTTGTGTGTGCCATCACAAATGTGTTCTGCAAGAACTTTGACATTATAGTATTTTTTTTTTTTTTTGCATAAGTCTTATGTACTTCAAAAATGCCATCTCATTTGGACTAAGCTTTGCATGTTAATCCAAAACCTTTTAAAGGTAGATTTTTGTCCTATCACCAGAAGTGCTTTTGCTGAGTATAATGAATGATGAATTAGATAATAAATATGGGTTACTTCTTTTATATCTGATAACAGCAGCAAGAACATGGTTTGCTCACACCTGGAAACACACTGCAGCACCATTTGCAGAAGGAGGAATTGTTAAGATTGCTGAGTTAGCCCAAATCTCCTAACTAATGAGTTTTATATGATAAGCCAATTGAAGAGTTTTAGAAAGACTGGAAGTCATTCATGGACTTTTTGAGCAATAAGAAATCTAGTGATGCAATAATATGTGGTAACAGTTACTAGGATTTCTACCAGGATTATTTAGTTGGATCTATAATAGTAGAATAATTTTTTAATTATTTATTTTTTGTTTCATTACAGTTTGACTTGGGGAGGGGGGTCAGAGCATTTTAACATTTCAGTAAGGCAATGTTCAGTGTTTTGTTTAGTGTTTTAGTATTGTGTGGTAGTTTTAGTTTAATTTCAGGTTTTTTTTAATTTCATTCTTCTTTTAGCCTTTTCTTTTTCCAAATGTATATTCTTTTGATTGTGAATTAGACTGTTCCATGTTGAAATTAATCAGTAATAATTGTTTTAAAAATGCCATCTCTTAAAGCTTCTAGTGGATTTACTATTAGCTGTTTCACAGGAAACCATTACAGTCTTACCCTCAGAGTCTCATATCAGTGAAAGCTACTCTCCCCAGCTTGGTTTGAAGTTTTCTTTCTCTCTCATAAAAAGAGTTTTTCAAGCAAATGGTTATTTCTTTTTAAGAGAAAGAACAATGACATCTGTAAGGATGTGAACTGATTCACTTTTTGTCTCCTTTCTTCTGTCTTAATTTAAGAGAAGTAATCCCAAATAAATATCAAAGTATCTTAAAAGGATAGAATTGTGAAGTTGGGAGGGACCTAAATGTCATCTAGTCCAAATCCCTTCCAGGAAATTCACAGCTAAAGCATTCCAAATAGTGAAATAACCTCCGTTTTAAAACTTCCATTTTGTTTTCTTTTCAACATATCTTGATAGTAGTTTTAATGTGTGGCCCTGGAGAACAGAAAGAAGAATCCTTTATACTTTGGACAATTAGCATGACATGCATAGCTTGAAGCAAAGATGTAATTAAGATTGTTTGTGATTGTTTTTAAACAGACAGTAACATTCTCGCTGTAAAACCCAATAACCAGGAAGTATGGTCCTTTGAAATCAATGGGATTCCAAATTGAAGAGGTCATTTGAGGTAAAGATAGGGATCTGTATTTTTGCTGCCTAATCTGGGTAAACACACTGCAGGTCTGTAAATACAACCCAGGATCATACCTACAATTTGGCAGAGTAAAAGCAGCCATCTAATTTTGGATGTTATGAAAGGGCAGCACATGTATTATACCTCCCCATATAGTGAGGGGAAGAGGTATTTATGGGATTTGCTGCCTCAAGTGCCAAAATAACTGGCTTGGACTTCTATGGCTGAGATCCTACATGTGTGCATAGTTCCACATGTGCTGTTCTACATCTTTCCATCACCTGTCAGCTCTCAAACTTTGGGTAAGCCCCCTGCTGTGGTTGCTTACCAGTGGGAAAGGAGAAGGGACAATTCAGATCATGGAGAACTAGTTGGTCTCATCTTGGTTGAGAGGGAGAAATGAGGTTGTACTCTCAAATGGAGTTTTCCTCCCTCCTGGAAACTCAGAATAGCTGGATCTACATGGTCTGAACTGCCTCCTCCTTCCCTCTGGTCAAACTAAGCAGCAGCAGCCACTCTTAGGGCATGACAGCGGCTGGGCACTTGTGGTTTTTGGATGGCTGCAAAGGCAAGAGAATGGCCTTCTCCTCTCCATCCAAAAAAAAAAAAAAAGGGAACTTAACACATAGATAAGCTGCACTTAGGCACATGTAAGTCACTAAAAGGATGCTGGCCTACATTACTTTGGGTAGATGGGGGAAACTATATGCTTCTCTGCATAAATGATTCTGTTGCTTCAACAAGTGCATGGATTACAGTAATGATGAGATACTGAGCATTACCACCATACCAAGAGATTATTAGTCATTATTAGTCATTAGTTATTATTGATATGATTGTTGATATCTCACAGCAAATCTGGATGAATTGGCCAAATTGGAAAGAGTGGAGGATATTTTATATGGATACTTCCCCTCCTTCCTCCCAAACTTGAGTTACGTTTCGTAGCATTTTCTCCCTACTTTGCTAGAAGGGGTTTCTTTCACTTTTCTTTTTAAAAAAATGCATTGGAAAGTATTTTTATGTCAAGGCTTTGCAATGGAGCTCATTTGTTTTCTCTTTTCTTTTATACTTTTACAACTGCATGACAGCCAAAGGAACATACTACCTACAAGACAAAGCAGTATTTAAATGATCACATGGGCAAATAACTGCTGATTCTGATACTTTGTAAAATACCTAGAAACATAATTCCAATATCTCTGCCTGCAAGCCCTCGAGCCTGTGTGCATTTTTTTAAAAAAAATTATCACTTGAAGGATATGGAGAGTTTCTTTGAGGTGACAGGCAAGCAGCAGGATACCATGAATATGTATAGTGTGCCTGGAAAAAAAATAAATTAACAGGGGCCAGCCACTCTGGTGACCCACTTACTTAGGCTGTCATTGATGACTGTGACGGGGAAAGTTCTTTTAAGACTTGAATCTCCATGACAGGTTTTTCTCCCAATCAGCTCCTATGCAGCCTATGCATTTAGATTATTTAAAGCACTGCACCACAACCGGGTAATTAATCACTAATTTGCCAATACTGACTTCAAGCAACACATGATTCTAGCTGGTCACCTCTCACAAGTTGTTCAAGCAGACGGTGCAGATTCTAACTGTGTGGATCATTTGTGGTTACAAAACTGACAAAATAGCCCAGCCCTGCCAGCTTCCAGAAATCACAGGTTGTGATATGGTTAGTGTGTTTCTACAGGGAAGGCAGGGCCAAAGTGTGGTCTTCTTCCATGTTAGTTTTGATGCTTTATGCAAAAGGTTTACTCATGACATTTAAAAAGGAAGTTGCATGTCATGGCCCTTAAAAAAGTAAGCTAAAATCTCAAGCACCTTTGTAAGTATATGCAGATCAATAGTGATAGTGTTTGTACCTATATAGATTCAATAGTCCCTCCTCCTTCTCCTGCTGTCAAGTATTCCCGGCTGAGACCCTGTGAAATAAGTGTATGTGTGCTGCATAGACATACACATATATGTTTGTCATCATGAAGAAAGAAGGAAATGACTCTTTTAGTTAGTGAATAACTCTCAGGATTTGTACAGAAACATTTTAAATAAATGTAAATCATATAAATCAAACTTGAATATTTAACTTAGAATCATAGAATCATAGAGTTGGAAGAGACCACAGGGGCCATCCCCCTGCTATGCAGGAACACCCATCAAAGCATTCCGAACATACAGCCATCCAGCCTCTGCTTAAAAACCTCCAAAGAAGGAGACTCTACCACACTCCGAGGCAGCATATTCCACTGTCGGACAGCTCTGACCATCAGGAAGTTCTTCCTGAGGTTCAAGTGGAATCTCCTTTCCTGCAGCTTGAATCCATTGCTCCTTGTCCTAGTCTCTGGAGCAGCAGAGAACAAGTCCGCTCCCTCCTCAACATGACATCCCTTCAAATATTTAAGCATGGCTATCGTGTCTCCTCTTAACCTTCTCTTCTGCAGACTAAACATACCCAGCTCCCTAAGCCGTTCTTCATAAGGCATGGCTTCTAGACCCTTCACCATTTTGGTTGCCCTCTTCTGGACACATTCCAGCTTGTCGACATCCTTCTTGAATTGAGGTGCTCAGAACTGGACACAGTATTCCAAATGAGGCCTAACCAATGCAGAATAGAGTGGTACCTTTACCTCCCTCCATCTAGATACTATACTCCTATTGATGCAACCAAGAATCGCGTTGGTTTTCTTGGCTGCCGCATCACACTGCTGACTCATGTTCAGCTTGTGATCTACCAAGACTCCTAGATCCCTTTCACACGTACTGCTATCCAGCCACATGTCCCCTATCCTATATTGGTGCCTTCCATTTTTTCTGCCTAAGTGCAAGATCTTACATTTCTCTCTGTTGAAATTAATTCTGTTAGCTTTGACCCAGCTCTGCCATCTGTCAAGGTCGTTTTGAAATTTGATCCTGTTCTCTGGTGTGTTAGCAACCCCTCCAAATTTGGTATCATCTGCAAATTTGATCAGCATGCTCTCCGCTCCTTCATCCAAGTCATTGATGAAGATGTTGAATAGTACTGGGCCCAGGACAGAACCCTGTCGCACCCCACTAGTCACTTCTCTCCAGGATCAAAAGTGGTCATTGGTGATCACCCTTTGGGTTCAATTGGTCAACCAATTACACATCCAACTAACAGTAGCCCCATCCAGCCCGCATTTTACTAGCTTCTTTGCAAGAATGTCATGGGGAACTTTGTCAAATGCCTTACTGAGGTCAAGATATGCTATGTCTACAGCATTCCCTTCATCTATCAAGCCTGTAACCCTATTGTAAAAAGAGATAAGATTAGTCTGGCATGACTTATTTCTGAGAAATCCATGCTGGCTTTTAGTGACTTTTAGTGATTACAGCATTCAGTAAAAAGCATTTAGATATGAGGAGTATATATTTAGGACTAAATCTATTTGCTAGTCCCAACTAAAGTAAACTCAAGTGCTGAATGACAGGTCAACCTGTATTTAAGTTTTGTTGATTCAAATGGTCTACTCTTAGTGAGGCTAGCAGCTGGATTTAGCCCTGAGTGATCAACAACCTGTTGGTTGAGAACTAATGTTAAGGCTATCTTATATAAACTCAAACTACACAAAATCAGGAAATTAGAAACAAGTTTGATGCTGTAACAGATGTGATTAACAGCAATGTTGTACAATTCACAGATAGTGCTTGCGTGCAACTTCCACTCCATAAAATCACACTTTCTTTGGTCATTCAGGACCACCTTTAGATGGGGAGGATGGAGTGTTTGGGATCAGCAAAGATGCCCCAAATTGTCTTAGCCTTATATTGTCTTATGAAGCTTTGGAGTTTACTGTATTGCTAGAAAAGAAAGCAGCCTGTGAGCTGACCTGTATTTATTTGTAGCATGTCACTAGCTAGCAAGGAGGATTCAAGAGTTCAATAGCAGGAGATGGGGCTCTACTTCTCAGACACACTAAGAATGAAAGTGGTACTGCTACTAATGGCTTTGGATGTTGCTGCTTGTTGTTGGTGTTTCCTAGCACCATTGGACTGATGATGCTGTAAGCGATGAAAAAAGTGAAATCAAATGTAAAAAAATAAGTAACCTGTTTTATAGATGTTTTGAGGTGCCAAAAATGGTGCATCTTTGAATGTTCTGGTGGAGAGGTTAAGAGATCATAATGAATATGATCATGAATATGTTGCTCAATTATTCAGATTTCTGTGCATTCAGTGCCAATGCCACTTCTACTCTAAAAGGTAATCCCAGAACCTTACACTGGTGTAGAGAAGGGGGGCGATGAGGGTGATGTGTCCCTCGCAGCAATTTTTTGGGGTGCCGCCACTCTGTGCCTGCTCTCTCCCATGCGCCATAGCCACACCCCTGCACAGCATAGCTACACCCTGTGTGACATAGCCATGCCTCCATGATGTAGCCACATCCCCACATGACCTAACCCGCCCGCCCCCCCTCCTGTGCACACTTAAAGGTATGCTACTGGAACCTTGCGTACTGACAACTGAGCTCACTTTTTTTCTGTTGTGAGGTACTTGAATGATGCAAATTGAAATAAAGAAGTGATATACTGGAAGGACATGCTTAGCCTTTCTATACAAAAGGCATTAGACTTCTTCTACAACATAGAATTCTTCTGAACAAACTAGGACATTGTCCATATTTTAGCTTCAGAAGGAATCTGAATTTACATAGTATAGCAGTAGCTATCATAACCTTTAATGGGGCAGGAAGCTGTTTTGAACCTCACAAAAACACGTGGAGATGCAGATAGTGCCAAGAATCCTCTATGGCAATTATGAATGCACAACCTGGAGTTATGCAATCATGACTGTTACATATTCATGTACCCTATGTAAGCTACAGTTTAGGGGTTATGTAGGGACCACAAATGTGCCCCAATACACATTTACCAGGCAGCAGCAGATGCATTCAACAAAAGTCTGTTCCCCTCTTGATTGGGAAGAAACTGGCTGATGTTCCCACCAACTCTTCATGTGAGTGATCTCTGGTGCAAAGGGGAATGTTGTCTGCCTATCACACTGGAGATTCCTCATAGGAGGGGTGGGAATGACCGTCAGCTGCTTTTCAAGCAATAAGGGGACAAGACAACAGGAATTGTAGCAGCTGTTTCCTGGTAAGTGGGGGTAGGGGGATGGGTTGCAATTCACTGCATAGTATTGTGATTATGACACTTACCCATACATATCTCTCATACAGGATTGCAGCAATCATCAATTAAGCTGAGGATGCTAAATTGCTACTTGTTAGCTCAACATATTCCATATATATGAGGAGTAGAATTTCAAGTATAATAGGGGAAGTCTTCTCACCCGCCAAAAGTCATCTCAATTCAAGAGGCACTCCTGTGCCCCTTTCATTTATACATGTAATATTATGGAGCTCCTGGAATCAATTTTCAAATGAAGGGTCATGAGGCAGCTGCCGACCTGTAGCTAGGAACTGTCTCAGGCTGACATGAATAACCCACACAGGTTTTGGATGTCTGCCTGTCATAGCTCATAAGATTCCTTATCACATTACTGTACCTTTGCAGCACCAGAGCTGCTTCAGCACATTTTCTTATTAGGCCATGAAGGTAACTTCAGAACCTCCCACAAATCATCTGGGAGGAAGTGGAGTCATGCTAAGCATGAATGCAGTTAACATGCACCCCCTGGCAAAAAAAACCCCAAAAAACTTGTGTAAAACCTGATCAGCCTCAGGACCATGAGGGATCAGAGACAGAGAAGGAGTAGTTAAAAATTTCTACATTGTTCCCACCTAAAAATCAACTCTTCAACACTGGTGGCTGCATAAGAAAGAAATACTCCATTGCTTCTGGTGGCATCTCTCTCTAAAAGAAAAAGAACAACTTAGGAGGGGTTACTTCTTTGGACCATGGCAGGAAGGAATGACTTAAATTCCCTCTCTACATCTACCCCTGCTGCTCAGACTTCCCTACAGCTGCCATTTATATAATTCCCAAACTGTGCATGTTAATTGCATTCACTCAATTATCATCACTTTTTATAGCCTAGCTGATGCTTAAGTGAGTCATAAGTGTAAGCTCAAGTGCGCCACCCCAGCCTGTAGCTTGATGAGGAAGAGCAAATCTCTACAAGTTTTTCTTGACCTGGGAATGGATAAGATCCAATAAAGTGAATATTTGCATTTTAATGCTTTTTTCTGTCAGGTACATGTACATCTTTCGAAGTGTCTCATCATTTATAATGGTTCACACTTTATTGCTAATGTGCTGATTTGGTTTTTAACCCTCGGTCAGAGAATATTATAACAAGTATTAAATGCTTCATTTAAGAAGGGCTTACGGAATTTGTTCTTTTGTTGAGTTTAGTTTGGAACATGGTTAAGGGGGAGCTGGACGTTTTAAAATAAAGGATGGCCAGAACCTCTGTGTAAAACCAAGGTTAAAATGAGATAAAACAGAGAGCTTGTTAATCTTTAAAAACTCTGTGGGTTGTTTGTTTCTTTATTTGATACCACTGAGCTAGTGGAACTGAGGTCCTCAGATACTGAAGAATCTGTTTGCAAAGTCAGCAATGAACTCTGCATCATGTGAATAAAAGTCAGGTTGCTCTGGAGCATGTACAAAATTCTTTGTGCAAGCCATAGATCAACAAACAATATGTTTAGACTTAGGCCATTTCCACACTAGCCTGTTATAGTGCGATGATTCCACTTTCAACATCCTCTGGAATCCTGGGGTTTGCAGTTTCGGGAGGGGCCAGGTGGCCCCTCCCGAAACTGCAAACCCCAGGATTCCAGAGGATGTTGAAAGTGGAATCATCGTACTATAACAGGCTAGTGCAGAAATGGCCTTATAGCACGTTACGGACAAAACACAGGGTTCATACAACCCTCATAAAAATGTGTCTCTCAGGCCTTTTTTTTTAAAACTATCTGGTTTTTCCTCAGACATATTTCTTCTAATTTCACATCCCAGCTGTAAATGAGTGGGAGTAACAGGTTTACAGGGTACTTTCAGGGGTGACTGTGCAGGCAGAAAGGAGTTGAGCAATCTATTCATTTGATCCTGCAAATGTTCCTTCCACTCCTGCATTTGGTTAACTTGTAAGGCATGGGTTTGAGAGCATAACATCTGATCTTGTCATTAGTGCAAAGAGCTTTTGTTCAGAAAATGGATTAGTTCTACACAGACCTGAGCATCAGTTACTCTCTTCTTCAAAATGTGGCTAACATATGAATGGGCTAACATTGGACTAACACTAAAAAACAAAAAAACAAAACAAACAAAAAAACAAAAACAAAACAGCTTTCTATCCACTGATAGAAACAAGGACTGTATTAATTGAGAAATGAGATCAAAAGTACCCCAGGAGAGTCATACAAATAATACATCTGGATGAAGTAGTTAACTGAACTGATTATATGCTCCTTTGGTGTTTTTTTAATTATGTCCCCACTAAAAACTCTCAATTTTCCCAATGAAATGATATAATTGCATATACTGACACTAGGTGTTGAAGCTGAGTTATCTGGAATTGCTATTTATAAGCTGCCAGGCAATCTTTTTGATATAGTGTGGAGTAATAATAATAACAACAACAACAACAATAATAATAATAAGATTGACATGGGGGAGAGAAATGAAAGACAGAAGTTTCTCTCTGGTTTCTTTTCATCAGGGATGAGCAAAGGCTGGCCCATGAGCCACATGCATCCTCAGAGCTATTTGTTGTTCCTGTGCCAGATAAATAAAGATTGCCAACTTTTTTTTAAAAAAAATTGTTTTGTCTTCAAATACCCTCTATGGTGCATGGGGGCATTTTCTCCACATTCCCCCCCCAGCCCATTTAGATCAGGAGAGGCCTTTTTTGGAAACAGGAAGTGACTTCTTTCAGTTAAAAAAAGGCTCTTCCTGTGCCTAAAGTATTCTGCGTAAAACTTGGCAAAACTGTCCCCCACAGCCACTAGAGTGCATTTGGGAACCTTTGTGGGCTATTTTTTAAAATAATTGTTGGAGGGTTTTTTGTTGGGGAGGTGGCCCTCTAGGGTCTCTTGAGGGGGACTAGTGTAGCTTCCTCCTAAGTTAAATAGCTCCAGACACTCCAGCTCCTTCCACAATTGAGTTGCTCCAGTTGCTCAGTCATTTTAGTTGCTCTTTAGCTGCGTTTCTGCACTTTTGGAGCTCTGTAGTATCCATTTTCAGTTGCCGTGCAGTTGGTATTCCAAGTGTACCTTAGAGCAGTAGAATGATCTTGACAGTTTCATTTTTGATCTCCAGTGCGCCCAATATGGAATTTGCCTTCTCCAGTGGCCCACACAATGAAGTCAACCTCTTATAGTTTTTCACTGTTTGGTCATGTAATCAGTTATGCATTTTTGAGAGTTTTTGCTATAAATTACCTTATACATGAGAGATTAAACTAAATAGTGAAATATTAATGTCAAAGTAAAATGAAAGAGAGTTTCTGTGTCCATTATCCTTCCACACTCATCTTTCTTTATCTTCCTTGCCATTCCCATTTGGTTCCTCCTTCTAACAACAGCCAGGGACTGCAATCCTTCCTTCCTTCCTTCCTTCTTCCTTCCTTCCTTCCTTCCTTCCTTCCTTCCTTCCTTCCTTCCTTCCTTCCTTCTGTTATCTCACTGGTAAGCCCTGTCCTGGGGTCTACAATTTTGATATTAAAATATGATTCAATGTGCCTGAGAGGTCACCTGGATGGGCACATAGGCAGCAATGGTCAAAGATTGAAAACCAGGTCAGGCCAGTAAAATCCCCAGTCACGTAGCCCCAGGAGACTTCAAGATGTGCAAACCCACAATAAACAAAGGGTTCTCAGCCCTGAGACACCGACTTGAGGGGATTAGCATGTCTTCCCCAAGTTGAGCAAATATTCCATCAGGCGAGGACCAGAAGTCACACCACAAAACACAGCCAAAGATCCTGAGACTTTGGCAACACCTTGCAATCCCATCACGCAAAGGAAATTACCAGTGTGGAGCTTCATGCCCACTGCAACACCCATTGTTCTCCCTGGGAAAGGATTAGTCCTCCCGGTACTTTTTCACCTACAAATAGTCCCAATTTTTGAGTCGTTCTTTGGATCACTCCCAGTCATCCCAACAGACCGTTTCTCTGTCCGTTGAGTGATCCCCTCAGCCCTCTCCTTGCTGAGCCCCACTTCTCTGCTGCCTTCCAGGACCCAGGACTTCAGAAAAAGGTGCAGTATTACCCCAACTACACCCCTTCAATACCCCCCCCTGTCCAATTTCCTCTCTTTTGCTTCTTAATAGCTCTTGGGTGCATGTGTGAGTGATTGCATTGCTGTGTGAGATATTCATTCAATAAAATCATTTATTGGACACTTTTGTTTGGTTTTTGGCTTGGCCTGACCCCGTAAAAACTGGGTAAAAAGACTCTGTTAGGTTACCCTGCCTCTTGCATTGCTATTGCTTGTGCTCTGGCTAGTTTCCATTCCCCATCACGTGGAGCACATTGAGGTGTCCCCCAAGGGGCCCCAGAAACCAGAGTAACCCTTCCTTCCTTCCTTCCTTCCTTCCTTCCTTCCTTCCTTCCTTCCTTCCTTCCTTCCCTCTTCTTCTTCTTCTTCTTCTTCTTCTTCTTCTTCTTCTTCTTCTTCTTCTTCTTCTTCTTCTTCCTCCTCCTCCTCCTCCTTCCTCCCCTCCTCCTCCTCCTCCTCCTCCTCCTCCTCCTCCTCCTCCTCTTTCTTCTTCTTCTTCTTCTTCATGGTTGAACACAGTGCGATGTGCACGTGTGATGTAACTCTTAACCTAGTGGTTTATATTTGTTCACAATATCATGTCATGAAACACTCACCAGCCTCTTAAATAGAATCAGAACAATATCTGCCATAATGAAGTATAGTTCCAGCGGATACCAAATTACATCTTAGAGATTTTGTTAGTCGTCCTTTATGAAACAAATGTAAAATTGTAGTGCGAGTACTGGCAGACTCTATAATTCAGCTGTCTGGTGCTTTATCATTACTCTCAGTAGGTCTCTAATGAATAATTCTGTATGCATGTTTCTGACTGATAATCAAACTCTGAACAATTCCTAATTGGGTTTTTCAGGGTGCAGAGAAGTGCCTATATTAGCTTGGCAGATGTCCCAAGCAATGTAAAATGAAAAGCACAAACATAACAGATTTCTTTTAATTTTATTCTGTTGGAAAATTGTAAGTGCTTTTTACTGAGTTCTAAGAATATAAAAAAAGAACAAAGTAGCACAAGAGTGCATTGTTGCATAAAGTATTCACACGGGCCAAGGAAAAACAAAGAATGGAATTAAATGGAAACATGAAATGGTTGCTACAGGCTAGATTTTTTCCCTTGTTTAGACCAGTATGAATCAGAAGTAACTGTACTGGATACAGACTCCTATTAACAGACTCCTATTAACAGAAGACATTTGTGTGGAAATGTTTTCATTCCAGTTGTAACCTAGCTAGACACCTATCATGAGCAGATCGGAATAGCATTTCTCCCAATTGGTCACAGTTTAAAAGCAAACTTGATTAAAGAAAGTCATTTAAATTAATTAAATCCTTTGTTCAAAAAAAGAGTTTCTCTAGACCCTTTGTGTCATTGGCATTTCTGCACTACACTGTTGTAGTGCTATTATTCCACTTTTGAATTCCTATGGAATTCTGGGGTTTGCAGTTTAGGGAGGGGTCTAGTTGAATAATAGCACTATAACAGTGTAGTGCCAAAATGGCCATAGAAAGACTTTGCAGAATCCATGTGGCAAGGATGGGGGATCTTTTTCATTGTGAATGCGACTGTGGAGTCACATCCTGGTGGTGGCCAGGTCCAAAGTGAGAACTGGTACAGCCATAGCCAAAATTTGGCAAGGCCACACCTTCGCTTTCATTCTCTCTTTCTATCAACCCCATATCATGAGAATAAGACAGTAAATTTCCCATCTCAAATGTCAACGGAGCCTGGAACTCTTGTGAGAGGTCCTCTTCCAATGACATTTGAGGGAGGCTTTGTATAGTCCCACCTCTCATTTATCAGTTGGGCAATAGAGAGAATTTTCCTGTATTGGTGTCAGAAAAACCTAGAAACTTACTCATAGGTGAAGTAAAATGTGGGCAGATTTTAGCATTGTGGGAATGTTCACTAGAAGCTCCATCAGCTGCATAATGGTAGAAAATAGTGGCCCTCACACACAACTCTTATCATGCACAGACCTGCCCTTCAATACAGATCATGCAATGCATTTATAAAGCAACTTATGGTAAAAACAACAACAAAAAGGGCATGAGCTTTTGAGTTTTCCAGAAGGAGGCTGTATTACAGTCTAAAGATGGAATTTGGGGTGGTGTTGTAGACATTCAAATTAAGCTCAGTTAGGTGCTGAGATGATTTCAGGCAAGAAATCATAAGACAAAGTCCTTTTCTGCCCTACACTGTTATAGTGCTATTATTTCACTTTCAGCATCCTGTGGAATTCTGGGGTTTGTAGTTCACTGAGACCAAAGAGCTCTCTGGCTGAGAATTCTAAAGGCCCCTCCCTAAACTGCAAACCCCAGGATTCCATAGGACGTTGAAAGTGGAATAATACACTATAACAGCATAGGGCAGAAATGGTCAAAATTATAATTAAACTGTGGTTGATTCCTCATTTTTCAAAGTATAGAATTCAACTATTGTCTTAATAAAGTTACTGCCCAGTTAAGAGTCTGATTTTTTTAATGATCAACAGGGCTACTTTTCCTTTGTATGTTACATCTGGAGCCCTTCCACAATACATTGTTAAAACACTATGATTCCATTTTAATTGCCGTATGGAATCCTGGGATTGGCAGTTTGGTTGGAAGTACAGGAGTTTTCCGGCTGAGAAGTCTAAATGCTCCTCTCTGAACTCCCAATCCCAGGATTCCATAGGATGGAACCATGACAGTTAAAGTGGAATTGTAGTGCTATACTTGTGTAGCATGAAAGGACTGCTATTTCTGACTCTCACAGATTTCTGGATTTCAGCACCCTAGGGATTAAATTGCATGTCATGAAGAATGTGTAGGATATAGCTAGACTTAATTGTTTATTCACTAGGGGTGTAATTCTTTGCTAATTTTATTCTTGAAGGAAGCAATGAGTATTTTTAGTAATTTTCTTACCATTGCAAGAAAGTCTTGAAAAACTGCACATTTTCTAAAGACTATTTGCAATTTGGGGCTTATTCTACAAAAAAATCTCATCTGAGAGCCAGTGTGATGTAGTGGTTTGAGTATTGGATTATAACTTTGAAGTCCAGAGTTTGATTCCCTGCTCAGCCATGGAAATCTACCAGGTCACCTTGGGTGTGTCATATACTTTCAGCCCCAGAAAATCCCATGATAGATTCATCTTAGGGTTGCCATAAATCTGAAGCAACTTGAAGATGCAGAACAACTTTTTTGCATAGAAATCACCTGCAGAAAAATTATTTTCTACACAGAAAATGCTGCTTCGTATGGAAAAAATTCCATATTCTTTGTGCAGAATAACTGTCAACTGTGTCAGAACTTGTTCCCCAAAGCGAAAGGCTGTGAATTATAAAGAGGTTTCTGCTAACAGATGTGCTATAGATGATTAGCTGGGAAAGCCACAAATATGAGGGTGTCCTTGATGAATGACACAATATACATGTGCTATCACAGGAAAAATCATAAATAATATCCATATGTATCTTAGCTGTCAACTTGCTAACAACATTAAGCTAAAAAGACCCCCCCAAACCCTATCCTCTGCACAGGCTCAATGTACATTCTCCTTCTGTCTTCAATACATTTCTTCACATTTTTAACCAGTAGTCTGCATTTGTTCAAAGATCTGTCCATCCCCTGGTGTTTCAAATCACTGTCTTTTTTCGTGTTTCCTGTGTTCCTTGCAGGTGGGCTACCTAGACAATTTAATCCCAGGGGCTCCCCTCCTAGTTTTAACAGATGTTTTGTTCTTCATGCCATATGGCACCCCTTGATTCTATGTAACTCATTTCCATCATTTCATCCTTATCTGGTGTAGTCTTTCAAAACTGTACCTCTGTATTGTTACACTTCTTGTGCAAAACTAGTAACACCTTAGTGGCAGGCTTCAGCTTCTGCTTCTGCGGTGCCTCAGTTTGTTCTGTAGCTCATTAGACAAGATGCAAAACCAGATCAGTCCTCACACAAGCGAAGGAACAGTAGGCAGGTTGCTACATGGGTAGTGAGAGAATGGCATTGTGACATTCTTCAAATTTCTTTGCAACACTTGAGAATAAAGTTGGAGCATTACTAGTTTTAAGGAGCCACCAAGCTTGATTCTCTCACTCCATAAAAAAATATTTCTATAGGAAATATAATAACCCTTTTTTACTCTCTGTAATGTAGGTTAGGGTGAGAGGTCGTAACAGCCCTAAGGTTACCCGGGGGTTTTATGACAGAGGCCTTTTAACATTACACAATTATACCACTATATTCCACTTTAACTGACGTAGCAACATCCTATGGGATTGGCAGTTTAGGGAGGGGGTTATTAGAATTCTTATACAGAGTGCTAGAGTACCTCAACCAAACTATAAATCCCAGGATTCCACAGGATGGAACCTTGGCAGTGAAAGCAGAATCACAGTGTTATAATTGCAGCATGAAAAGGGTCACAGTTGCACCACACTGTGACTGTAGCACCGCTACCTCTTGCATTACAAATACTATAATGAATTCAAGTATACTGACAACTCTGTGCATGTTTGATTTTTTCCTCTAATGTATGTGTGTGAAATTGCATTTCTATCTTCTGAAAAGAACTTCTCTTGTCCTTTCCTATCTAATTATTTAAGATTTAACTTTTTAAAGAATGTTTAACTGGGAAATTTAACAAAATCTCTTTTATGTAGCTGTAATGTTTTGATAGAACATAGTTGATGCATCTTTAGCCTGAACTTCTTAATCTGTTTTCTTCAGCTCAGAATATTCTGTATTTCTCTTCTTTACACTCTGTACATGCCTAATCAATTATACAAGTCCAGAGTAATAATTACTAATGAACCAAGTTTTAGTTGTTTTAATTTCCTCATGTAAAATTATCTCCAATGTGTTTTGCATCATAAATGTGTTTCTGCTTAAGTGGCTGGCTTTGGATTGTTATATAAACTCTTGGAATTCCCTTAAGTTTGAATAAAGAGATAGATCAAATTGCTTTGAACAGAGAAATGTGACTTCATGCCTATTCACATTATTGTAATCAAATTCAAAGCTGCATTCAGGATGCTGGAAGGATCTTAAGTGTTCTTAAGATGGTGATTGCTGGATCTGCTTACTGTAGATAGTAATCTTCTCTTATCAAAGGAAGTATTTTAGAAATCAAAAAAGTGAGAAACCATTGGATTTCTATCCCTTAGTTCTACCTGTTTTTTAAAATTAAATTATTGATGCATGCCTGATAAAATGTGTTTCTTGTTGTCAGATCCACAGAACCATTTTATAAGAGAAAACGAATGATGAAGTAATCAATATAGTCAGCATCTAATTGTTATGTGCTCTGGCAGCACAAGAATGTTGCCAGTTATAGATACTGCAAACATGGTGCCAATGTTATAAAAAGAAAGCTCCTCAAATTATACAGAAAACAAAAGCTTTTCATAATTTCTGTTAATGAAATTTTATGTTATTGCTATCATGTTATTGCATATGAACTTTTCAAGTTTCTTTTCTTAGAACCATGTTCCATTTCTGCATTAATATTATTTAGATTTTCATGTTAATCCCATCAAGATGTTGATCTCAAATTAGAGCTGGCATTTGGGTGACAGGAACATGTGATGTTAAAAATTGCTTTGGTGTTTCTTAAAAGTTAATCCTCGTACAAAGGACTTGACTTGCAAACAGAATGTGTCTTTTTGTGTTTTTTTGTGATCATCCATGTGTATAGTTTGAAATTCAATGTTCCTCTGAATTCTTTGAACCTAACAGAAAGCATAATTTGAAGGATTTGCTTTCTGTTGAATGTGATTATTCAAATAAGACATTAAGCATTTTCCATTGTTAGATCTAACCAGTTCTTCCCATGGGACAGGGCCAAGACTTCTTCTCTCTTGTACAAGCATGTTCCACAAGCTCATACACAGACTGGTAAAGAAATATCAAAATAAGCACATAATGTTAAAGCCCAAACACTCAGACAAGGCTTCAGGATTTCTTCAGGATTTCCTGTTTGTTTCATGTCACTTAGCTGCTTTATTCCGAAAATGAAGAGGAGGAAACTTAAGTGCAAGGAAAATAGATTTGTCATAATAAAACTTGTGATCCTTCTATTTTCATATTGGACAATGGCACAGAAATGACATAATGAACAGCTGTGTTGCTGAAGCATATGGTTTTGACTTCACTCAATAGCATGCTAGAATACTAGCAATGAGGCCTATAAGGTATCTATTTGGCAGTCCAGTGTGCATGAAATACTAAATCCAGTTTCTACATGTGTATATGTTTACTGAGGGAGCTGGCCAGGTGTTGTGGTCTGAATCCCCACTTGGCCATGGAAACTCCTGGGTGACCTTGGGGAAGTCACAGCTTCTCAGCCTCAGAGGAAGGCAATGCCACCCCCCTCAAATGCTTCATCCTAGGATCACTATAAGGAACAATTTGAAGGCACACAACAACAATGAGTTTACTGTATTAATGTGTTGCATGTATTAGAGAAAACTATTCTGGGTTGGCATTTTTATAAGGTTGCCATTACTAGTTTACTAATCAGATGCCAATACAAATCAAAGATAGGCAAGTTACCTAAAGGTTTTCCCATAGTAATCTAGAAAGCCATTTCAACTGTCTACCCCACCTGTAAATCAACCCGCCCCCTGGATTCTTTTATCTTCTTAGACTTCCAGCTGAGTGAAAGCAGGACAAGATACGAGAGCATGTGTATATTTTTAAAAGGAGATTTTCTTCCTTTTCTCTTACTTTCCCTCATCCACTGAGATTCTTGGTATCTTGGAAGAATCTTATTTTGGAAGGTTTTTTTTTTAAAGGCTCTTTTTTAGTCAAATTCTAGCAAGGTGTTTCATGTTAAACTTGCAGTCTGTAGGGAGCTAATATTCTTCCTGTATGTGAAGTTCCATGTCATTCAGAGTATTAGTTGCAAAGACGTGAACAACTCTTCCTCAATATTATTCTAATAAACCCCAATTATTTTCCCTGCTTCCAGGTGTAGCTTTCTTGTCAAAACTAATCAGTTCTTCTTTACAGAGCAAGAGTCTTGTGTACACCTTTATTCACACCAGACTCGCATCCATACACCCACACAGTAGGAAATTTATCTTTGAAAAACAAACAGGCCTGAACAACAGATTTATCCTTTTCAGAATAAGTGATCACTCAACAAGAAATATTGAATTCACACCAAATTAGATAACAGCCTTCAATAAAAAGTGTCATTTACCTGGGTCCAGCCCTCCCATTAGGCAGAAAATGAACCGACTGTCTCAGGTAACAGATGCGGAGGGGAAAGAAGTGCCAGCTGCTTTGTTGTGTTTCATTCTTTCCCCCTTCTGTTGAAGGACAAAGTTGTGTGTGTCACACTACCTCCCCAGCTGGCCTGCTGCAGTCAGATATGAATGAGGGTAAGATTTAAGAGGTAGTTCAATCAGTTTTTGCATGTGGACTGGAGAAAGGGCACCATTTTGTTCTTTTCCTCAGCCTGCAAAAAGTCTGGGGCTAGTGCTACACTAGCTTGTCTGAAAAGTATTTGAGTTAACAAAGTTGGCACCCCTGTACTCTGTGCTAGTTTGCAAGTTTGCTGATTACTGGCTTCAGCTATTTCTATACCTTACCTATTTCTGTCATCATTCCATTGTGAACCCAGCAGTGCCACTGCTGAGATGGGAGCATGACATGAATGCTCCCTTTCACATCCAGTCGGCTGTCTGCGGAAGGGGAGCACAAGCAATATATACTTTCCTTCTGCAGTGTAGCTGATCGCTTCCCATGCTGCAATGGAGAAGGAAGCACCTAGATTGCACTTTCTTCCTTTTCACATGGCCACCGGTGATGGGAGCATTGTGTGATTGGGGGCCATTACCAGATGGGAGCCATTACCAGATTTTTACCAGTAATGGAATATCCAGTGATCGCAACAAGTGGGGACATGTTGGCAGTGGTATTGCGATGACGTTGTGTGAAAATATGACTTGTGGACTAGCAGTAATGTATCCCCATCGCAGGACAGTGACATTGTACAGAAATGGACTTCTTATTTCTTTGCTTTTCCACATCCTTCTTTTCCTACATCACTCTAACCTGCAGTCATTTTCTTCTTGCTATTGTGTTATGTAATCTCCTCCATTATGTCACATATTTGACTATGAACAAATGTTAGTTGATATTAGTAGATAACTTATATTGAACTTTGAAGAACACAAAATAAAATAAAATAAAACCTTACATTCAAGCTATATTCTGTTTTGCTTGCAACTCATTTGGAACTTTCATAGGATGTGAAAAAGATTTAGAAATAAGTACAGAAAATGAAGCTTGGGCTTCCACATGGACTAAACAACCATTTAAATCTGTATCTTCTGCTTATTGTGAACAATGTTTAAAGACCATTAACAAGTGGTATTTTACCGCTATGTATTTAAGGTATGTTAATCCTAATCTGAAGGGCACCTGTTGACAATGGTTTAGAGAGGTTGGTACATATATTCATCTTTGGTAGAAATGCCCAGATATTGTGAAATTTTGATCCAACGTATTCTCTGAAATCAGAAAAAAATCACAGGCCAGACAGCTCCTGTCTCACCAGAAATTGCTGTTACCTCATTTCCAAAGATCACAAGCAACTGTTTAAAAAAATAAGCACACAAGTAAAAGTTCTTAAAAATGTTAACTTATTAGATTTTTTTTACGGTACTTGGATTCCATATTTCAACTCTACCAACAATAATTCTGTTGTTGCTTGTCCTCCAAGGTCTGATGCAAATTTCTGGATATATTGTGGTTTATACATTTTATTGTGGGTAGTTTTTAGAAAATTACTAATTTTAGGACTGTATGAGATGTATTTTTAGTTAGTTTTAGTTCTTCTATATTTAAGGATATACAGTCCTCCTTCCACATTCATAGGTTTGACCTTTGTAAATTTGATTATGCATGAGGCACATGTTTGCATCCCCCCCATTTTCCACCTCCCATTCCCTTGCAGTCCTCACCCTAGACTTTCCAGGCTTGTGTTTTTTCCTTTTATGTGAGCAAAGTCCCCACCACCACTACTGGAGGCATGTCCTCTTTGCCACATGCCTACAAATTCTGCTGTGTAATGGCTGCTGATTGATCTGGTGCTCTTTGCTCTTTGTTCCTACCCCTCCTTTCTCAAGACAGCAACTGGAAGTAGCTAGAACACTAGAACTTCATTCTTCTCCATCTGAGGGAAAAGTACTGCTAAGCCTTTTACCTTGTCTCCCCGCACTGGAATGCCAAGGCCAGAAGCAAAGGAATGGGAGGGGGAGCTCCAGAGGGGAATGGGATGGGGAATTGTAGGGTGGGAGTTATTTGCATTTTTTCTACTTTTGTGAGGGTCCTGCACCCCGAACCCTTGTGAATGTGGAAGGACCACTGTAATTGCTGTTGTATGATTGATTTTATTATTATTTTTTAAAAAAACCCAAGAAGAGTAAGTTTATTTTCCTTCTGTGATAGACTGTGTGTGTGTGTGTGTGTGTATAGATATATAGATATATCACAGCAAAGCCTTTGATAGTGTATATTGTGAAAAACTGGATGACTCTAAAAGAAAATGCAGGTAGAGTAAGAAATCACAACATTTGATTGTCCTTAATACATAACCTATACTCAAAATAAGAGGCCAATGTCAGGATGGCATAGGAAGAAGCACAGTGATTTTCACTTGGTAAGGATCAGACAAGCTTTCATTTTAACATCCTATCCGTTTAATTTATAAGCAGACTACATAATGCAGAAAGCGGGATTAGACACAGAGAAAGGAGATGTGCAAACCCAGGAAAGGAGCATTAGACAGTTTGAGACATACAAATGACACAGTGTTACTAGCAGAAAATCACAAAGACTTGGAAGAACTAGTGATGAAAGTTAAGGAAGAAAATGGAAAAGCAAGATTACAGCTGAATATTAAGAAAACAAAACAAAAGGACACAGATTATTTACATAACTTCAAAGTAAATAACAAAGATACCAAAATAGTTATAAATTTTCAATACCTTTTCTCAGCGGGCAATCAAAATGGAGATTACAGTTAAGAAATCAGAAGACGACTAAGGCCCTTTCCGCATGAGATGGCAGAAAACCTTACGGCATCACAAAAGCATAGTTTATAACTGCGTTTCTGTGACACTGTGTTCCACACGCTCCTCCACTTGAAGTGGAGAAGATCGCTTTCTCCTTCCACATTACAGTGACCATGACCACTCCCCTGCTTCGCCTTTACCCCGCCCCTGCGCCTTTGATTGGATGCTTAATTTTTTTTTTTAAATTTACCAGATGACGTTTCTTCATGGGAACATCTCTATTTAGAAACAACATCATGGAACTTCCGGCCTTGTTCGAAATGTGACAGCAGGGCAGCATTTCACGGTCTGTGGGTGCCTGGGGAGTGGAGGATGTCTGCCCCTGGCATGGCTACTGTCACCAGCACCATGGGCTCTGCAGTGCTCACTCCTGTGCTTGTAAAACACTTCCTGGGTATCAGGGTGGGATCTCCAGTTCCCCCACAGTGCCCGCTGAGGACCTGAGCTGGCTGCCCTGCCCACTCTGGGGGCATCCCAGGGCCACATGAGACGGCCACATACAGGGGGAGGGCAGTCTGGGGAGTAGAGGATATCTGCCCCTGGCATGGCTACTGTCACCAGCATGAGGTTAACGGCTAATAAAGATGTTATTTTTTTCACAGTAACTTTGCGGCTACATATGAAATGCCCCTGTCAGCTGGCCCACCCCTCTACTGAAAGTGAGAAGAAGCCACAGGGAGAAGGTAAAGATCAGCTTTTATTGGGAAACAACAAACAGCAACATTTATTAGCAAAGTATATAAAAGGAAAACATGAATAACTCTAACCATTACATTTATTAGCCAACTCTCATGATGGCTTTAAATTTTTAATTTTGGACCACTAACATCTTGAGTAGATATGGGCCATTTCTGCATGCGGCGAGGGAATTGCTCCCTGCCACTACTCACCGGATCTTCTTTGGGTCCGGTCCGGTCTGGGGCGAGGAGCAGCAGTGTGTGATTGCAAATCTGCACTGCTCCGGCCTCCAAAATGGTGGCTTCCAGTTGGTTGTAGGTCACGACCAACTGCTGAAGCTTGCCAGCCTAAAACCTGCCCTCCGCAGATTTCAGGCTTGCATTGGTGCGAGCCTGCGAATCTGCATTGGTGTGCAGGCATGCAATGGCACGCGCCGGCATTTTGAAAAACCTGAAAAATCAGGTTTTTCAAAAATACACTGGAGGACTGCTTGGGGTTACTCCAGAGTGGACTGAAGTGCAGATCTACGCTAAGTAGTCCGGACCCAGTCCGCTCCAAGGTGCAGATGTCCTCCGTGGAGGACGCACTGCACCGTTTTTTTTTAACCTGTGCGGAAATGGTCATGGTCTGAAGTCAAACTGAATAGTTTTAAGTTGTGCCCAGTGACTGCTGGAGTGACTGCAGGTCCCATTTAGGCTCGTAGAGTGTTTCCTGAGGTAGGAAGGCCTGTGGCTCCCATCGTGCTTATGTGCCAGATGGACAGCCTGCTCAACTGCAGTGTACATGATGCCTTCTGTTGTTGGGGGGATGCCTTCAGAGTACACTGTAGAATCCATGAAGTCCCCAGTTAGGCAGAAGGAGGTGCAGCTAAGTACCTAAAAAGATGGAAAAGACACAAAGAATTTGCATTTTGAAGTGACTGCAGGTCCCATGAGGCTTGCAGAGTACATAGCAGGGAGGGCCTTCATGTGGAGGAGCATCTTGGCTGGTCTGTAAGGGGGACAGGGGTGGATGAGGGTAGGTCAGTGGAGGTTTTGATGGAGGTTGGAGTGACAGCAGGTCCCATGAGGCTGGCTGAGTACATAGCAGGTGGGGAGGCTTTGTGCAGCGAGGCAAGATGGGCAGTTTCCAGTGGGGAAATGTGTGGGTCAGGGGAGGTTAGTTGATGTTTTGGGGATGGTTTTGAGGGACTGCAGGTCCCATGAGGCTAGGAGAGTGCATATCATGGGGAACTTTCTGCAATGGGGCATGTTGGGCAGTTTCCAGGAAGACATGGGTGGGTGAGGGGAAGTTAGTGGATATTTGGGGGGGGTGTAGTTGAGAGACTGCAAGTCCCATGAGGCTGGCAGAATGCATAGCAAGGTGGTCCTTTTTGCAGCAGGGCATATTTGGCAGGGTGGGAGGGGTTTTTTGTTGGTCAAGGGAGGGTGGTGGATGTTTTTGAGGAGGGATTTGAGCGACTGCAGGCCCCATAAGGCTAGCAGAGCACATTGCGGGGTGGTCCTTTTTGCAGTGGGGCATGTTTGGCGGTTGCCAGGAGGGGTATGGGTAGGCAAGGGGAGAGGCATGTTGTGGGGATTCAAAGCAACTGCAGCTCCCATGAGACCTGGAAGCGCTTACTTGGTGAAGGGCTGAAACTCCCAACATCTGTGTGAGCAGCCAGAATGCCTGAAGTGACTGTGCTCCAGCCCAGTCTTCCCCCTAAAAATTAGCCCAGTGAGAAGAGAGTTCCTACATTCTGCAAGGATTGATTTATTAGAAAAAACTTACCTGCCACTTTCTCCCTGCTTTTCTTCTCCTCCATAATTTCTCACATGGAGGAAAAATGGCGACAACCTCTGCTTTGGTGGGCAGGGACAAATCAGGACGGTAAGTGATGGAGGGACAAGCCGGGCACGCCTTCAACCCACCCATTCCTGCAAGAAAGCGCTTCAACGGTTCGGCGTGTAGTTGTAGAAACATAGTAGAAGCGGTCCGAGGGAGTGAAAACGCATTTTTCCAGTTGCTCAAATACAACGCTTTAGCAATGTGCAAAGGTGCACCAGCAACTTCATGTCCACGTAATAGCGACGACGTCATGCAGCTACACGTCTCCTGAAGCCGTTGCAGCTACACAGTGACTACACCGTTGCAGCTACACAGTGACTACACAGGGCCTAAGACTTAAGCCATTTCTGCACTAGATTCTTATAGCACTATGATTCCACTTTCAACATCCTATGGAATCCTGGGGTTTGCAGTTTAGGGAGGGGCCAGCTGGCCCCTCCTGAAACTTCAAACCCCAGGATTCCATGGGATGTTGAAAGTGGAATCATAGTGCTATAACAGTCTAGTGCGGAAATGGCCTTAGAAAGGCCGCTAAGAAGGAACTGTGTAAGATCCTCACATGTAAAGATTTACAGTTGGTCCTTCACATTTGTGGGTTTAACTTTCACAGATTTGATTTTTTGTGAGTTTCCCAATCCCTGCTCTTCTCAATTCAGGTATTTCTTTTCAGGCAGAACCTTCTCTCTCAGAGGCTCCAGTCAGGCCATGCAGCCCTTTAAAAGCCCATCCTTGGTCCTCCCCCTCATCCACCAGTCACTGCCTAGCCAGCTAAAGATGGCCTGCAGCCCAATTTCTCAACACCACAAATGCACCCCCTACACTAAAGGAAGGTGATGGGCCAGAAAGGAAGTATGGGGCCACCATGCTAACGCACCTACTTTCTCTCTCCTTTTCCTAACCTGTGCCCTTTTCGCATGCATTTTTTTTGCGCAAGCACCCCTTGAGCGTCGCGTGAATGGGAGCGTCGCTCCATATGACACACTCCCACTTGCGCGATACTCACAAGGCTAAAGCGGGGCGTGCATGCATTTTTTTATTTTCGGCTGTAAGCCAAAAATACCACACGCTCACGCAATGCTTGTGACACCCTCACGCATTTACCTGTGTGCGGTGCTTCGGCGAGCTGGGCCGGTCGTGCTTCCTTTCCCCAGCGCAGCCTACAGCTCCCAGACTGTGCTGCGGAAGGAAGGGGCGGGGTGCTAGCACGATGGTCGCGCTACCAGGAAGCTGATGTGGGAAGCAGAAAGGCTGTCATGAGCGGCTCGCACGAGTGGCTGCTCGCACGAGCGCCACTCCCCACTGCCGTGACGAAGGTAAGGTGCGAAAAGGGTACTGGTTTGCACCCTGGGTGCCCATTTTCCCCATCATGCCTCAGCCCCGTTCCCACAGAAACACACACACATCTGGATATTTGCAGGAGGTCCTGTGCTCATAACCCTAGTGAACGTGGAAGGCTGAGTGTATCAGTAAGCAGCAAAGTCAGAGTTATCTATATCACAGTGCTTCTGATTTTTATGTATATGTATGAAAGCTGGACAGTGAAGGAAGCTGGCAGGAAGAGAATCAGCTATTGTAAAATGTGGTGCTGGAAGAGAGTCCTACAAATACCATGGATGACCAAAAAGAAAAATGAATGGATCTGAAAGTAAATCAGGCCTGAGCTCTTACTAGAAGCCATAATGGCTAAACTGAGGCTATTGTACTGTATTGTATTTTGGCCACGTCATGAAATGTTATGATTGATTGGAAAACATGTCATGACTTATTGGAAAACATGATCATGCTTGATAAAGTGGGAGACAATAAGAAAAAAAGAAGAGAAGAGACTCAATCAATTATGAAAGCTACAACCCCGAATATGCAGTACCTGTTGTTGATGCCGAGAGCTCTTGGAAGTCTCATAGGGTCAACACAAGCCAAAGCTAATTTGACAGCAAATAACCTGTGTGTGTGTGCGCGCGCACACACGTGCGCATGTACATGCAACTGAACAGTACTGTTTTCAAGCAGAAACTGGATCCCCAAGGGATACTCTAAAATTGAAGTAGATTTCATAAAATGACTGAAAACAAGTGTTTATAAAAAGCATCAGACATTTCAACCTCTACCTTTCTCAGTAATGTCTGTCAGAATCTCTCTCTCTCTCTCTCTCTCTCCCCCGCACCCCGTATTCCATATTAGTCCAGCTCTCATTTCAACAGTCAAAGTGTCTGAACTCTTCAGCAACCGACACAGTCTAGTTATTATTTTAAGCATGGTCCTATTGATTTAAGATATGCATTAGTTCATAACTTTGCAAAATAGTGAGGACAGATGGGAGATGGCATTGGAGTGAAATAATTTGTAGGAGTTACAGAAGTTTACATGAAAGATAGATGCCGTTTAAAGGGGCCTTTCCATTAACACTACAGGTTGATGCTGCAATGCTTGCAGGGCAAACATCAGAGGGAAGTTTGGATAGGGAATGGAATGCAAGTTTGGGAACTGTTCTGGCTTGCACAACAGCAGCCATCTCTTCCCTCGGGATTTCCTAACTTTCTCCCTAGTGAGATGATCTCTCCCACTCTTGAATCAGAGTGAGTTGGTTGTGTCTGCTGGAGGGACCAATGCATCTCTGGAGAAAGACAGCGTTGGGGGCACAGATGGAGCTTGATGGAGGCTAAAAGGGAGGCATTACCTGCTGAAGTCACAGAGCAGCCACAATTATTACAGGTCTCTGAGTTCATTGTCAATTAGAGTGGCAGTTAAGGCGAGCAGCAGCTGTGACAGATGGCTGAGCTCCAGCAACATTGTGGTAATGGGACCAGAGCCAACTCAAATCCTTTCATTCCCTTTTCTAGAAAAAAATAAATATTTTTTTTTAAAAAAAGCCTACATAGTTGTCAATTAGTCACAACGTAGAGGGAAAAGCTTTGCATTTACAAAGAAGTTGTTTTTCTCTTCTCTATTAATCCTTCCCCCACACACCTTAAGTAGAAATTTTTGTTTATCTATTACTACTTATTTCAAAGATGCTTCAACCCAAAATACATTTTACACTAAAAATCTTTGTTTGGTGGGAACTTGCAATATGCTCACCTCCTAATTGAGCCAATTACATATAAGTTGTTAGCATTTTAATTAGGGAAATCTACCAGAGATTGGTGCTTGTACCCTTACAGTTGCTACATAAGAACAAAAGCATTTATTTGGCCAGGAGTGGATCTGAACAATTCTATATGACTATGGATAGTTTTTTTAAAAAACTTGTCCCCTGCCTGCTTCAGCTTAAAGCGTCAGGCCAAATGTTGCACAGTATATGGATTTAGTAGATACATGGATGATATTTATTGCATCTATGGAGATCAGGCACTAAACATTACAGAGGAGGGATCTCCCTTTGACACTAACTTTACAGCTTCCATTCAGAGTAGAGAAAGCAGTGAAGAGGCCATTATCAAGTATTATGCAAATCATTCATCACAGGCTACAAGAGAATGCTGGGGGAGGTGGGCTGGAGAAAAAGATCAAGCAAAATTACCTCCTGTTTTCACTTGGGACAATGCAGGAGAATAATAGATCCCCTGTTGCGTGTTGGGCAGATTTGAATCTCTGCTCAGATACAAAGTCATTGAGTAAGTTTAGGAAGCCATGTCTCACAGGAAAAAGTGGACTGAGATCTTCTGGTTGATCTTGGGGTGCTCTGCAATGGAACCTCAAGGGTATCTGATTCCAAGTGTGTTAACAATAGCAGTGGAAGGCTTTCTTTTCTGTCCTAATCACACCAGACTGAACAGGCAGCACATCTAAACTCCATACTCTTTTTACTCACAAAAAGCCAGTTGAGGGTCCAATGCAGTGTCCAGATTAGGGGCATGGCATGGGTAAAAGGAGGTTAACTCTCCCCCAGTGAACTGTGAAGATGTTCATCAGTCCAGTATTCTCCTCGTTGGGGGTTTTGCAACACTCAAGGAACACATTTTTCAACCATTTTTTAAAATATTGTGAAATGGTTTTTTGTCCCTCTTATTCAGAAATGGGGGGGGGGATCCACACTGAGCTCATGGTATGCAGAGATGGCTTAAACTTCTTCTCAGCTGTTTTTCCTCCATTGGCACCAACTGAAGTTTGCTGCGGCTGCTGCTTCTTCTTCTTCTTCGTCTTCTTCTTTTCTTTCTTAGCCTCTGTGCAGAAGAGAAGGTATGTGGAGTAGGCGATACAACTAAAAGTAACCCTGGAAATAATGCAGTGTACAGAGCATCCCAGTGTGACTGTGCAGAGAGTGTTCCAATGTAGGTGATCACAATGTGGATTCACACTTTGATAGGAATCGCATGTACCCTAAGTACAGTTCTTAGGAACTTAGTTAGAGAAAAGAAGTTAGAGAAGAGAAGGAGAATTTAGTGTCCCTTCTAGACCTCTAAGACAGTGATACCATATGAAGATGCAGGTGACAGGGCTTCAGCTAAAGCTGCTTTTCTTTAAATGGTAGAGGAACAGCCTTAAAGAATTTTATGGAAATAGTAGACTCGAGTCATTTCCACATGGTACCTGGATCCTGCAACTTCCTGGTGTCATCCTGGCAGTGCCATTGCTGGGATGGGAGCATGTCTGAAACACTCCCCTTCACACCTGGTTGGCTGCCGGTGGTGCTTGAGACATGCTTCTTCCTTCCATAGTGTAGCGGCCTCTTCTGGCACTGCACTGAGGAAGGAAGTGCTTGACAGTGTTTCCGCACTTTCCGCATGGCTCTGGCCAATGTGATCATCATGTGAAAAGGGCCTATTACTGGTTGTGATGGCTGGGGATGCAATAGGACCAGGACCGTGATGATGATGTGTGATAGCATGCATCATGGCCCGGCTTCAACACGTCCCCATGCTGGGATGGGGTCATAGGGCAGAAATAGCCTTGGTTTTGCAGGAGCTGACCTAAAACATCCTTCTCTCAGCTGATTTTCTCTCCACTGCTTTGCCTTCTGTCTTAATAAAGCAGCAGGCTTCTTGCTTCCCTTCAGTCTCCCCTGGCTTCAAGCTGCTACTGCATGCTACTTTCCATTTCACCATCTCTGTTTGCTTTTTGTGAGAGGGAAGCCTTAATTTTCCTGAATGCCCTGGGGAAAACATCAATTGGTTTGTCCTATCTCCTATTTTCCTACCAGCTGTATTTGCATGTGGGAAACCTGGTTTGAACATGAGAAGACTGAGAAAGGGGAGGTATGAGGCAAAGTGATGAAATGGATAGGAACACAGTTCAGTGGAGGACTGTCAAGATAAGTTGGTTAAATCACTGACAGCATGAATGTGTACATGTCTACTCAGAAATAAGCCCCATTGAGTTCAATGAACTTACTCCCAGCTTTAGCTTCTCTTCTATCATAGAACTGAAGAGAACAAAAAATAGGAACAACAGCAGAGGTAGCAGCAGCAGCAACAACAACAATAACAACAACACGATGGAGTTAAGAATGGGAAACATTTCAGAAAAACTGTTGAGTGGACTGTATTCATGACGAAAATACGCAAAACTCCAGATATTGTTGAACTGTCAGTCCTAGCAGCCCTAGACAGGATAACCAATGATCAGGAACACTGGGAGTTGCAGCCCAACAACTCGTGGTATAGGCAGAGTCTAGCAGAACTCTACTTCAGAACATGAGTAGTGTCTGATTCTCTAGGGAAATAAATAATTAGAACAAAAAGAACAAGAAGATGCCATTTCCCCCCATTTATTTTCTATATTGTGCAGAATTCATATTGAGAAGAAAAAACAAGGAAGAAATGACTGAAACCAAATTAATTAATAAAATAATCCAGCAAGTAATGAACTGAAGATGCATGAATGGAAAATCATTTATACAAAAACTTCTAGACCAGATGACTAAATATCCATACATATATTTATATCATTCTATACACCAGTGCTTCTCAAACGGTAGGGTGGGACCCTAAGGGAATAAATGCTCAAGTGGAGGGTGCAAGAAAACTCAACCTGCAGGTACAGCAAATGTGACAAAGCCAGGCAAGCCTCTCTCTCTCTCTCTCTCTCTGTGTTTCTGTGTACATGAGCTGTTGAGGATTGACTCTGCAAAAGAACGATGCAATACATCTTCCCTTTAAGCCTTCCTCCAAAAATTGGCTTCCCTTTTCTTATGCTTTTCCCACTCTGCTTTTCCAAATGTTCCATTGCCTGGTGCAGCAGGCGTATCCCCTTAGTGACCATGAGACAGTTTCTCAGGTGAGGAGTAGGGAAGTGAAGAGAGGAGGTGGACAGCATGAGAGCTCAGCATTAAGATGGAGGGCACATACAGCACAAGGGATGTGTGTGTGTGTGTGTGTGTGTGTGAGAGAGAGAGAGAGAGGCATAGAATAGGATATGGGAGGGCTGCAGTGTGCAATGGGGAGATGTAACATCCTCATGTAGATGTAAAGGGGGTCACAGAAGTAAACAGGTTTGAGAACCATGGATATACGCTATGCATTCAAGTGCTGAAAGGCTTATGAGTTCCTCTATCCAGTCAGCAATACAGGGTTAGCATTTGTTGTTTCAGTGCTGTAATATAAGTTGTTAACTTACTGAAAGGGCACATAGAATCTGTTTCTGTTGACCAAACATTAATTTTTGAGTTGTGGGCAAGTAGTTCAAGAATGCATGTAAATCTACAAAATTGAAATATTGATGAAGAATAACATTTGAGTCATAATGTTTCCTCAAAATGAAACTACTACTGACCATAAACAGAACATATGTTTAAGGCCCTTTCCGCACGAGGCAGTTAAAACAGGCCAAGGCGTCCTGGCACGGAGGTCATCTGCACCTTGGATTGGACCAGGTGTGGACTATTTAACTTAGTTCCGCACCTCAATCCGATCCAACCTGCCCCCAAGTGGTCCTCCCCCGCGCTAAGTAAAGACCGGAAAAATCAGGTCTTTACATTTTCTGGAATGTGCCATGGTGTTCCTACTTACCTGGGCAGATGTGCAGGCTTGCACCAATGAGAGCCTGCGATCAGCGGAGGATGGGCTGTGGGCGTGGCCAGCCTCAGTGGTTGGTCCACTCCCACGAAGACACCGGAAGCTGCCATTTTGAGCCGGAGCGTTGCGGATCTACAGACCTCGTACTGCTCTGGCTCGCTCTGCACTAATGGAGGAGCCCTGCAGAAGGGCTCAAGGGACAGTGTGTGTTACTTCGGAACCAAGAAGAGCCGGTAAGTAACGGCACGGAGCAATTCACTTGCCTCGTGCGGAAAGGGCCTAAGAGATGCATGAGGAGAATTACAGTGCCAGCAGTAAGCTGGCATATTCATATCTTTGTTAAATAAATGTTATAGAGTCAACATACATGGAACAAGACATTTTGGTCTAAAAGTTGGAGTTTAAAATCCATAAATATAGCATGTAGGAAGATCAGAGCTAGTATCCATTGACTCGAAACAAGGCTATCGAATTCATCATTCCTGGATTGCTCTCAGTAGTAGTAGTTGTAGTAGTAGTAGTAGTAGTAGTAGTAATAATAATAATAATAATAATAATAATAATAATAATAATAATAATAATTTTTAAAAAGCACAGTTCTTGAGCTTTCACCTTACAGGGTCTTCAAATAGTTCAAAACTGAAATAGAACAATCTAGTCTCTTCCTTGAAGTGTTCAAGGGGACTGGGGAGAAGGGGAGTTGGCTGAATCTGATGGCTGATGAGCCTGTAATGCCCCTGGCTTAGTTAAAATATAATGGAAAACTGTGGTTTCCCAATATATTTGGATGAAACCTATGTCAGCTACATGTTTAAGGCTAAATAACCTCCATTTTATTTGTTGTTATTGTTTCTAATGGTTTATGTTCTTAACTGGTTTTAATTCTTTTGATAGTGTAATTGCTTTTTAACTTTTGTATGCTGTAAATTTTCAACTATGATGGGTTTAATTTGAGTCCTATAAATCATCATCATCGTCATCATCATCATCATCATCATCTCTCCATTCTAAACTGCATTCTGTTGATTTGATTATGTCAAAGAGTTCATTGTTTGCATTACTTTGTTTTTTTTAAAAAAAATTAAATTTGATTTTTTAAAAAATATTAAAGAGCTCTGTGATATTTTTTGATTAAAGGCAGTATAAGACTTTCAGTACTTATTGTCAAATGTGTAACAGTTGCTTAACTTGTTTAACTCTTCCTTTATGATGAATTTAATTGCTCATATAAAACAGCTCTTTGAGTTTAAAATATAAAGAGGGGACAAATGAACAGCTACCATCTGAATTGTCTCTTTGCATGATAACACACTAATCATCATTGACTTGAAACATGTATTAGGCCATTTCTGCACTACGTTGTTATAGTGCTATTATTCCACTATCAACATCCTATGGAATCCTGGGGTTTGCAGTATAGGGAGGGGCATTTAGAATTCTCAGCCAGAGAGCTCTCTGGCCTCAGTAACTACAGACCCCAGAATTCCACAGTGTATCCACACTATAAAGTTACAGCACTTCAATAACAGTTTAAGTGTCATGGCTTTATCCTATGGAATCTTGGAATATTTAGTTTGGGGAAGAATTTGGAATTCATTGCTAGAGTGCTTGAATAGTGTAGTTCAGGTGAATACAATAGAAAATTCAGCCTCTGTAAACTACAATAGAAAAGTAACTAACTAGCCCTATAATTCTATAGTGTCGATACATCCTTAGTTTGCCTTCTCAGCAAAAGCCTGTCTGACATGGCAGACCTTGCCAGCAGTTGTGCTATCTACCATAAATGTAGCATCTTGCCTCACAACAGCACACAATCCCACCATCACAGAAAGGGTAGTGCCAAAGTGAAAATTTGCCAGCTACTAACCAACTGAACATACTTTCCCCACCAGCTATGTCTCATGGCCTGTTAGGATCCTCGCAGCAATTCTCCTTTTGCACATCCAGGCAGAAAAACCAATCATCAGTCATAGCAAGTCCCCAGAGGTCCATAGTACATAGCTCATGAGCCAGATTTCACTTGCCAGGTCTGTGCAATTCCAGAGATCATTTCTTACATCTCAGACAAAGCAATAGCTGGCTCTTGTCTGAATGGTGCTGCTGCTAACTGCTACATGCTAACTCAATGTTTTATTTCAGGCTGCAAAAGTGATAAATTGCAAGTTAAGTATCTGTTCCAAGGAAATCAGCACAAGATAGAGGAGTGTGTGGGAGAATTAAACATGCTACAAACTGTGTATATATAGCCAGATTTCAGAACAAAGTTAAAACTGTGCACAGTTTGCAAAAACACTGGCATTTCATCATCTGTTATTTATGGAATGCATTAAAATGTGAGATGCTAATATGCCATGCACTAAAAAAAAAATCCTATAAACAATCCTCCCCTGCATCATCAAAACCATTAACCATATAGCAAGAGATGGGCTGGAGGAACAACTCATATTCCAGCATTCGGTCCCTTTCCTCCTAACAGATCGTAAGAGCACCTTGGCAGTTATTTTTCACATAAGGTACATTTCATTTTACTGGCTTGTCAGGAGGATAAACCAAATAAAGCTGGAAAGAAGGGAATGGGGGCAGAGAAGAGAGAGAATACAACCTCATGCATTTGGCTTATAGCAGGCAAGATGAAATGTTTATTGTTTAAAAGTCCCCTAGAGCAAAAACTTTCCCAGGCACACAGTATATGCATAATCACCCAATTTCAAGGAAGATTAAATATACACATCAGGATTCTTGAAACGTGATAATGCCTCTTCTGGGATCTGCTGGCCATGGAAATTTGCCACTAGTGGCTGGTCTTTAAAGTAATTGAGAATCTTCTCTTTTCCCAGCATTCCTGCTAGTGACTAGTACTGGTCAGACCTTCTAATCCACTACTATCCATCCATCTGCCACCAAATGAGGGTTTTAGTTCATCAGTTTTTGCCTCAGATGGAGGCATTTCAGCATTCCCTATATATTGCAAATATCACATCTTGTATGAAATTCATATCTCTTACATCATTGCTCCAGCTCCTGTGGGGTGGGATATAGACAAAGAAGGGGATCCAGGATGGTGGAGATGATGACAATTTATCTCATATCTAATAAGGAAATATAAATATTGCTATCATTCTGATTTTTAAAGTCTTGTCTATGGTAGATCCTTCAGAATCTATCTACTTCACAATCCAGCAGGAGTACAAATTCAGATTTTAGATTTCTATGTTGATGCCACATTCTGCTGCTAAAAGAAGTACTGATCTGAATAATCAGATGCTGTGCGAATGGCCCAGTCCTTAATCCATCTACTGGAGAAGAGGCAAGTCCAGCTTAATTAAGTCACTGTGTTAATATTCCTTTTATAATTAATTTGTCACACATTGTCATCTAGATTTTAGAGTTTAGCCTATATAGATTTTAGTCTATCGGTTTATTCCGCATGAAGGTGTACTAAATTTGAGGTTCCAGATGTTGTTGGCTCACAGCTCCCAGAACCCCTGATCATTGGCCACACTGGCTGAGGTTTTTGGGATTGGAGTCTAACAATGTCTGGACATTGAGATTGCGGAAATGTGCTAAACTGTAAGGCAAGATGTGGAAAGGCCAAATTGGTGTTGGAGAAGCATATTGGAGCTTATATGACAGGAGCCCACTCTACTTTTGGTATGCTTACAGATGTAATATTTCTGGAAATTATGAAGCCATTAAACCCCCCTTCTTCTTTTTTTTAAAAAAGAGGAAATTATAAAAAGAAATGGCAAGCAAGCAACATTTCACCAATGGTACTACTTTTCTGTGGTGATGGGATTGCATGTTCCCTTGAGGCAAGAAACTATGCTGCTGGCAGCTGTGCTGCTGGTAGAGTTTCCTATGTCAGACTGGTTTTTTCTGAGGGGCCAGACTAAATGTACCAAACAGGTATGGGGCAGCAGCAGTAGTGGGCATGACATTAGCAGATAATTTCTCAGAGACAATGGCAGCAGCATCATAGCTAACACTTGTTAGTATTGAGCAGAGGGACACACAGTAAGTCTCCTTTTAAAGATCTTTTACCAGGAAGACCCTATGATGAGACAACCCAAAAGGAAACAAAAAATAGTACTATAAGATGAAACGCCCAGGTAAGATGGCACACAATGATCTACTGGGAAAGAGCAGAGGACAAGTATGACTAGTGCTCTGGCTAATGATACAACTGGATTCAAACCAAAAGGATATTCAGCTCAGAGGTGAAAGGAAGGTCTGAAGCTGCATAACACATATTATAGGAATGTAGAATGCAAGAAGCATGAATAGGGGAAACCAGAGATAATAAAACAAGAAATGGAGTGTATAAACATTGCAATACTTGGGATGAGCAAGCTAAAGTGGACAGGAATAGATATTTTGAGACAGATAATTACACAGTATTTTACTCAGGAAATGAAAATCTAAAAAGAAATGACCACATTACAGCAGACCGCATTACAGATGGATATACTATATCAAAGAAGACAAATCTCTGAATCTTCCAGACCTGGGCAGGGTGGTTGATAATATAGTTGCCATAAGTCAAAATCTTAAGAGCAGTTAACAAGAACAAGTTCAGATTGAAAGTCACTTACTGTGCTAGGAATATAAACTGTGTTATGTACAACTTGGCATATTAAAAGTATATTTTATTCAGAACATAATTATGGATTGAATTTACCTGTTATTTACAGATGGAGCTGCAGTATCTCGAACTGTAACTTCCTTGATTTTGTCAGCTTATGAGAGTCAAGCAACCTTCCCAATAAAAACAGAAGAAACTATAGACATTAGTAAAACAAAGGACATTATTTGCCTCTTGTAGCGCTCCGTAGCACCAGCAGACATAACTCACTCATTTTCATAAACAGAACTGAGAAAAGGAAACCAGGGCCAGGAACTGCAATGGTCTGATAGTGTGTATCAAGGCATTTCAGGCTATCTGATGTGGAGGAACTGGCATTTCCCCCACTAATGTGCCTGGAATCAGTACTTTATTTGTGTCCATTGGCGACAACTGTTATTTCTTTCCTGGAAACTTGCTGCACACTGGCAGCCAATGGCTCACACATTGCCATCTATCTATTGACTACAAGTTTGAACAGCACTACTTGATTACTGTAAGGGAGGAAAGGTGATAATAATGATGGTGCTGTATGTATGAATGAGGTCTAGGCAATCACGTCAGGTGCAGCAGAAGTAGAGATGTGGAAATCAAGATTTTTTTAAAAAAATGGTAAAATTCAGAGAAAAAAGCTTTTTTCTCAAAGCCTTATTTTTTGGGGGAAATTAGAGAAAGTGGATTATGGAATATTTTCTTTTAAAATGACAAATAAAAACATTTCAGGCAGGGTGTTTATGTATTTATTTCTCCCACATTGTTCCTAAAAATACAGCATGTTGACTATGACTACTGTACATAATCTGAGATGAAAGTCATCCTGCTATATCATTTTTAGGAACAATGTGGAAGAAATAAATACATAAACACTCTGCCTTAAATGTTCCATAGAGATGTTCCACATCTCTATTTATGCTGTTCCTGATGTGACTGCCTAGATCTCATTCATACATATGGCAACATCATTATTATCACCTTTCTTCTGTTACATCAATAAAGTTTGCCTCTTCATCCCTGAAGCTCTTTCCTGAAAAACTGATCCTCCTTTGTTGTAGCAAGGTTCTGTTGATACTAACAAAGTCTTTTTAAAAGTTTCATTGCAGGGGTTGAAGAAAGATGCTTTTTATAGTGGGGTCAAAGTACATACTGGGGCCTTCCCCATTGTCTGACACCAGAGATGATCGGTGTGCTACCGTAAGGATTTTAAAAGACTCCACAGGTATAAACGGAGGCTTCTCAAAAGTCTTGTTACAGCAGAGGAGAAATGGCCATGGGATTTGTTTGGGACTGCTGGCCCTTCCCTCCCCAGCAAGGACAACCACCAAAAAGTCTCTCATACTGCAGTGAGGAATTTGAAAAGCCTCTTTGCAGTGGGTGAGTAAGAGAATGTCATTCCCTTTTTTCAATCGCTGCTTGGAGATAATAACAACAGAGAAATGCAGGTGGGCCATATCTAGGCTGAGGTCCAGAGATCCCCCAGCCTAGCTTTAAGAGAGAGAAATAATGGTGCAGTTTCAACGACTGGTTTTGGTTTCTTTGAGTTATTTTTCTAGATGGGAGAGGCCATTTGATATCTGGATTTTGTTCATGCTCAGCACATCCTACATTTTTCAGAAGATTGCTCTACCTTATTGTTTCTCAAAATGTGGACCATGGACCCTCAGTAGCCTTCTTACTTGGCTGCTCCACAATCTTTTCAGTAGACCAGTGCTGGCACTAGAAATTCTCTACATGTGCAGTATGCAGGAATGCTTTGAAAGTTACTTAAAAAAAAAAAAATCACAATTGTATTCCCAGAACCTTCTCTCATTAGGTAATCCCTTTCATAGTGACAATTTAAAAAAGCAACTCTTTGTTTTTCCATTTCTAAAAACAAACAAATAATTTATTTTAGTTGTTTAAGAAAATACATCTGAATGAGCCAGTAGCATGAGACAGAGGGTAAGCTAGCACTTGAACCATATTATATTCCGTCTCCACAACTGAGTGAGACCACCTTCCTGTTAAATATAAAACTAACTACAAAGTTAACCTTACACTGAGAAAGGAGTGATATTGTTCTTTGTTAAGTTAAATTGTATTGTGAGTCAGTTTTACCTCCATTTCTAGGAAAATCAATGAATTTCAAGTAACCTTTTATTCATAAGTAGTTAATTCCAAGCTCTGCAGTTGTTGCAGTGTGCTGAGTTGGAGGGAAGGAAACAAAGAAAGAGGGAAAACAGAAAATGGACAGCATCAGTCTGAGGCCCCTTCTTTAGGACACCGTTCCCATGCAACATCCTGTTGCAATCCTGGCAGCGTCTTCTCTGCACCTGACCAGCAGCCTGTGGAAGGGAGTGCGAGAAACACACCCTTTCCTTCTGCACTGCAGTGAGCCTTCTTCCCATGCAGCAGTGGGGAAGGAAGACCGTGATTGTACTTCCGGTCCATCTGCATGACTGGCTGCAATGAAAGGCTTGTGCAGTCATGGTCACTGATGGATTTTTTCCATGAATGATATACCCCATGATTGCACTGGCTGATGACACGGGAAGCATGGGCCTGTGATGATGTCATGAGGAAACACGGTCATGGTCCTGCTCCTCTCATGTCCCCATGCCAGGACAACGCCGTCCTGTGGAAAGTGCCTGAGTGTGAAGAAAGAGAGGAATGAGAAAGGAGTTGAAAAAGATAGATGGATTACAGAAGAAGTAAATGAGAAGCTCTGGAGAGCTACTGTTGTGTCCTTTGGCTGCGGACACAGCAGCCACCTCTTGCACTTCAGAAGAGAACAACTTGGCATTGACCAGCAACATGTGTGGATTCAGGAAGGAGAAGAATGAAGAAATAAGTAAAGGTAAATAGGCAAAGAGAGCGAGTATGGTGTAATGATCTGAGCATTTGGGCTAGGACTTTGGAGACCAGAGTCTGAATCCCTGCTTGGTCATGGAAATCCAATGGGAAAGTCAGAAAGAGTTTAAAAAAAAAGGTTAATATTTTAAATCCTCCTCCTCCTCCTCCTTTTCTTCTTCCCCTGTGACAGAGAGGCCATTTCCGCACTACACGGTTATAGTGCTATTATTCCACTTTCAACATCCTGTGGAATCCTGGGGTTTGCAGTTTTAGGGCAGGGCCTTTAGAATTCTCAGCCAGAGAGCTCTTTGGTCCTGGTAGCTACAAACCCCAGGATTCCACAGGAGGTTGAAAGTGGAATCATAGCATTATAACAGTGTAGTGCGGAAATGGTCAGAGAAAGGGGATAAGAGAAGGAAGCTGTCACAGGAGAAGTTGAATGTAAAAGCAGAAGGAGAGAGAGAGATGGAAAAAAAATGGAAAATTTGGGGATGTGGGAACCAGACTATGCAAAAAGAGAAGAAATGAGACATGAGAGAGTAAAAAAAAAAACAACCAGAAGCATTTGAACAGTGCATGAGGAATAAAATAATCATTGTTCTCCACCTAGATTCTTTGGATCAGCCAATTCTGCCAAATAATTTGAAGGCTGAGTTGTAACTAATAACATGGGAAAAACCGTACTACGCCATTCCCTACCACAAGGAAATCACTCTGGCAAAGAATTTACAAATAGCCAAAGAGTATTAGGTATCAATTGAGAGCAATTGGGCCATACTGTGCCTCCATTTGCTGCCATTTTGTTTCTGGCTTGCCCCTTCACTGCCATTCTGTGACTGATAGGTTCCTATAATATTCAGGTTTTTTTCAAGTGGCCCCTGTGGGCTAAGGATAAATGCTATCTAGTGTAATGAATCCTAATTGCAGCACATTTTATAATAATTGCACTTTTTTTTTAATTTATTTTTTAAAAGTCCTATTTCCAATCTGGTGAGTAGAAGCTGTTTGCTGTAGTCAAAAGGCAAAGGTCCCTGGAATATGAACTCTGTAATCAGGCAAGTAACTAACAACCAGGGATAATAGCTTTATAATTCCTTTGCTTCTGTATGCTAACTACTTCAAACACATTCTAATACCCTGATAGGCTGCCAGTTACAAAATGATCCCACCTGGAGAACAGAAGGGTTCTTTTAAGGTCAATGTTACCGTTAAATATTTGGTATGGAAAGGGCAGTCTAAAATGGCTCATTATCTTGTTTCGAACAGTAGAGGAACAATGTTCATGTTCTCTTGCTCCAAACAGAAGAGATTAAATGGCTACCCGGAGGCCATCATATCATTAGCATATTCAGGAAAAAACTGTTATGCTTTTAATAAAACGACCCAAGAAGAGAAACTGGACAGTTTAAACATTCCTTTTTAAATGGACTTATTTTACATTGAGGAGATATTACTAAAAATTAGTTCAGTGCCCTGGGGATACACTGGGAGCCCAAATTAGTTGGGAAGGGAATGCAGGGTAGACAAGTGTCTGCAGTATTTTTTTTTCTTTCTAGGATGTTGCTTCTCCTTTCTCTTTGGGCTTTGTGTTTTCAGGCCCTTCTTACAGGGATGGCATCAGTGAGCATTTCTTTCAACAAAGGGTATATTTCTTTATTTAGACCTGAGTAAAGATGTTTGGGATGTTAAAGGGACTCAGTTAACAGAACAGTTTTCAGGGTTTTGGTAATGTTCACTTCAAAGAACAGACTGGTAGCAGAACCCCTTGAATTCTTCTCTGGTTTGGATTAAAATCCAAGCCAGAGGAGATTTCTGAGTTTACACCTTAAACAACTGCTGAGGTGGTAAAGTATATTCCCTGTAGAGGACATTTGTTTCCCAAGGACCACCCTTAGGGTGGATGGATTTTAATCCAGTCCTAGTTTCACCAAGGCAAGCCTTCTATGCAGGTCTCTGTGTAATGAAATGGAAGATTTCTCTCTCTGCCTCAACATAAGGAGCTGCTTTGAAGATCTGCCCTTGTAATGGACTTGTTAGGGGACAAAAATCTTTCCTGCCAGGATTTTGGAACAAGACTCCCTTAGCAGGAGGTAGTGTCCTTTCCTGCAACATCAATTTTGACCAGAGGGACTTCTTTGAAAATGTTACCTTTTACGAATCTAGGGAGAGAGATGTACACTGATTTGCTTTAGGGGCTGCTTTGCAGGGTGCTGGGGAAAATTAACAAATTTCCCATTTGGTGGGTGGTCCCTCAGGCAAGGAAATGCTTAGCTCACTTTTTAGACAATCCTGGAGGAGTTGGACCATCTTTAGAAATGGGGATTCAAAGGCTGAGTAAACGAACTTAGGTTTATGGATTCCCTCATCAGGGTAACTCTACACAGCATTGCATGTGGTCTTACACGTAAGTTGGATGTGCACATCTATAAAGTTCACATCCACTGTCATCTTCTCTTTCTCAGAGCTAGTCTAATCTATTGGGATCTTGTCCCCCACTTTACCAGGTGAGGTCCATCCCTTCTTTTGTATGTGTGTGTTTTTAGTATATGCGGTTGTACCAATTTTTTAAAAAAATTATGCATCAACTGTACACAATTCCCCTTCAGTAAACTATGTTTAAGCCATATTTTGACTGCATGTATTTAAAATGCATGGATTTTTTTTTCCAGATTTGCCTGCAAATATCTGTCAAGGTGTGGATATTAGAGGGGGAAAAATTACGTCTTGTCAGCAGACCATGCAAAGAATCTTATCTAACTTTGGACTGAAAATAGATTCTTTTCACACTCCTACATATGATTAATGCAGGAATGGGACTATAGACTCTCAGAGTCTATAGCTACTATAGCTACACCAGCAACTTGATATGGCAGCTTGATTCTGCTTTAACTACCCTGGCTTCATTCTATGGAATTCTGGGGTTTGTAACTGGGTGAGATATTTAGAATTCTTTAGTGGATTGCTCTGGGCCACTCATACTGAACTACAGAATTAGAGCTCTTTAGAAGACAATTATAAGTATCTCACCAAACCAAAAGTCCCAGAATTCCACAGGATGGAGCCATGTCAGTTAAACTAGGTTCAAACTGCTATAGTTCTGTAGTGTAGATTTGTTGTTATTTGTTGTTAAGTCTGCTTCACCTTATGGGGACCCTATAAGTGACAGATCTCCACAATTCCTATGTTATTAACAGCTCTGGTCAGGTCTTGCATACTCAAGGCTATGGCTTCTTTTATTGAGTCAATCCATGTGCAGTGTGACCTTCTTTTTTAAATGCCTTCATCTTTTCTGAGCATTATTGTCTGTTCCAATGAGTCATGTCATCTCATGTTATTTTTGAAGTATAATTGGTGTTGTTGTGTCCCTTCAAATCATTTCTGACTTATGGTGACCCTAAGGCAAGCCTATTGCAGGATTTTCTTGGCAAGAATTATTTGCTGGGGGAGGGGACTTTTGCCTTCCTCTAAGGCTGAGAGAGTATGACTACCCTAGTTCCCCCCCATAGGTTTCCATGGCTGAGTGGGGATTCAAGCCCTACTCTCCAAGGTCCTACCCCAACAAACTACTACGCCACATTGGCTCTCCTCAGATTAATCATCTTGACGTCTGTTGAGAATTCAGGGTTAATGTGCTCTCAGACCCATCGATTTGTTTTTTTGGCACTCTATAGTATACCTTCTGGCTCTTCTAGCATCTTTCTGATATTTCCAAAGTAACTGTCTTCCCCATGTAACCAAATTTTGCATTACACTGACTTTGGAGTGTACTAGTTGTGAGTGCTAGCAGAAGATTGCATGATTAAATGCTTCTGCCTACTACAGACAAACAGAGAATAACTCACCTTGCTACAAAATGTGACAGGAGGAAGAGTTTCACACTTGTCACTGTTATGGTACTTTAAAAAGGAACAACACATGTAGGAATCCCCCTTCACATTCTATGGGCAAAATGAGAATTCTTATATTCTCCATGTGTGTTTAGAAACCTCTCCCTTACCTAATTTCTCTTAAGTTTTTATTTTCTTCTCCCTTCTAACAATGATGTTAAGTATGTTTTATGTTACATTTTTATTATTAGTTATACAGGCTTGCTCTCAAGATGAAATATATGTACTATAAATGAAAATGTGGCTATTTTTCATATTATATTAGTTTCAAATATGGAGTAAAGCTCTCACACATATCCCATGTGAGAATACTCTGTTACCAGTTTGCTACATCACAACCTAATGGAAGAAAAGAAGCAGAGAAATATTTCCCTACATATTGGGTCAAGCATTTTTCTTCCAATTAGTGGAAAGGAAGCAGAGTTGCGAGTCCTTCCCTCAGAAGTTTCCAGCACTATCACATTTCTATGGGCATTTCCACACTACACTTTTATGGTGCTATTATTCCACTTTCAACATGGACTCCTGGGGTTTCCAGTTTAGGGAGAGACATTTTGAATTTTCATCCAGAGAACTCTTTGGCCTCAGTAAACTACAAACCCCCGAATTCCACAGAATATTGAAAATGGAAAAACAGCACTATAACAAGGTAGGGTGGAAATGGCATTATGTTCTGGAGAATAATCCAACTCTGCCAAGCAGATTTTCAAGGTACATTTGTGAGGAGAAAGGTAAAGAATTAGCTAGTAGGAACATTTTTCAGGATCAAAAGCCAGCTGTTGACAGGAGACCCTATATTTTTAGAAGGCATTTACCTTATTTTTAACAAACCAGGTTCTAACCAGGGGGCCCTTTTCGCACTGAGGCTTCTAGCGCAAGCGGGGGAGGCTGGCAAGCGCAAGAAGGCTCCTCTGGGAAGCTGCCGCTTCCCCCTCCTTCCTTCCGCAGGCGAAGGAACCAGCGGGGAAGCAGCACCAAAGGAGGCTTGCCGCGCAAGCCGCCCTCCCCCCGTGTGAAGCGGGAGACCTCGCGCCGGATTCCCCCCCGCGTGCACCGGATTCCCCCCGCGCGCGTGAAGCGGGTGGCATCGCGCCCCCGCGCGTGTGCAGCGGGCATCGCATCCGTCGCGCTACCTCCCCATCCCGCTCCTTCCTTCCGCAGGGGCGGAGGGAAGGAAGCGCGACCCGGTCGGCTCCCGGAGGCTCCGCACGAAAGGTAAGTGCGGATGGGCGCCGGGAGCATTGCGCGAGCGCGGGGTGATTTTCGCTTGGACGTGAAAATCAAAAAACCCGCGCTCGCGCTGCTTCAGTCCTGTGAGCCGGGCGGAAGTGGGAGTGCGTCGTGCGGAGCGACGCTCCCACTCCCGCAAGGCTCACGGGGCTGTCGCGCGAGCAAAGGTCCGTGCGAAAAGGGCCCTGTATGAGATTATCTTGATATCTTTAAACACCTCCCATTATAGATACTAACCACCAGGAAGTCTTGTGAAAGTGACAAATCCTGGAAAGCACATTATCAAAGGGGAACCAATTGTGGACATGGCAAAGATTGTGAGCATATGAAGAAACTGAATAGGGAGTGACTGTGGTCACTTTGGTAAAGCCAAGATACTTTACCAGCCACTTGCAAATGTACCTGCCAACTGTTCTGTCTAACCCTAATATTTTCTGCCTCTGATTCTTTTGTGTGGTTGTGATGCATTCTTTGGTTTTTTTCCAAGTGTTTGAAAAAAAAATGGTTATTTTTTATTAGCAAAATCACATTAAGGCATGACTTGAGCAAAGTCATTTCAATCAAAGGAAAAAGTCAATGTCATCCATTATGTGACAGATAGATTACATTTGTGCTGACACAGATGAGTGGTTCATGTTCATATTCAGATGTCTAGGCATAATAGGTCTCATCTAAACATCCTGCCTCCATCTGGTATGTTGTTTGCACCTCAAACATCTGAATACAAAGAAGGCGAGATAATGCTCAGGTTAGTGATAGCTGCATATGCCTCATTTAATTGGAATGGAATAACACTGCAGAGCTGTTTCACTGCAAGCTTGAAATAACGAGCATAACTATAGTTAAGCTCACTAGCATCGTTCACACAGAATATATACTTTATCTAAAAAATTATTTTTTGATCATGTTACTGATGGTCAATCAAGAGTATAATGCAGAAGCCAATTGTTTCCTCAGGACTTAGGGGGGAAAAAACCTTTTTTGACTTCAGATCCCGGAACCCCCAAGCCAGTATGTCAGTGGAAGTACAGAATGTTCACCATTGGTTTCAGCTCAAGGTTATAATTCATATATATTGCCCCAAGCTCTTGGGGCACTCTCCCAAAAATGTTATAATGAATAATGAATAAAAATTGAAATGTTAAAATAACATAGTTTGATAGTGAAGTATGGATTCTGATTCAGCCATGGGTTTTAAGTTCACAGAATCAAATTCTGTACACATTTGCATGGTTGAGGGATATCACACTCTATGGGTGCTGTGTGTATGATTCCTGCTTCTCTCTAGTTGCTTAGGACATACTTGTGTATCTCCTACTCAGAATATAAGAGTAGTATTTATTGATTAGTTTGTTAATTAAGTACAGCCTGGAATAATTACTTTGGGGAATACCACTCCCAGAATTCCTCAGGCAGCATGTGGCCATGTTGCCTGTAAGATCTGGAGAAGTGTAGACCAAAAATTTTAAAAAATTAAAAAAAATTAAAAAATTGCCACATTTTGGTTTATTATTAGTTATATTTATATGTCAGCTTTTCTTCACATAGGTGGTATACATGACTCTCTTCTTACCTTTATCTTCACAACAAGCCTGTTGCAGGCCTAGTTTTACAACTCAATGAGGATTTGAACCAAGACCTAGTACAACACTCCAAGCACTAAAAGCTCTTTGGGACACAATGATGAAATGTAGCCCATACTTCCTCCTCATCCTCCCATTGTTACCAGTGATTTTCTGATTGCATCAGCATCCCCTGGCTGCTGTGTGTGCACGTATCTGTACTAGGGCAATGGTTCGCAAATACAGCTAGGCATACTTCCAGTTAGTCCATGTGAAACCATTTTTCTGAGTCTTCCATTCACCCACTTCTCCCATAGCTATGCTTTATTAACCTTGATGGAAAACATTTTGTTTCTTACAGTGTCATCAATTTGCTTTGTTGCAATTCTTTCAAGTCACTCTTTTCTCTCTGAGTGCATCTATCATTGCGAAACAGAAGCAGACAACAGCTATTTTCATTGGCAGAGGATTGCTCACTAATTCCACACCAACAAGTGCCGCCTGCCTTGCCAGTTTGACACAAAATGAGCCTTAGCAGATGGTAAGTGGAATGTAAAGTGAGCTCCCTCCTATCTGACAGACAGTGTCACTTGCTGACTGCCGAAACATGTTAGGTATATTTGCTGAGCTCTTCTTCCTGTCCTGCAAGTTGGGAGACAGAGTGCTTGTGAACAAGTGAGAATGAAAGGAATGCGTGTGTCTCCGTGTAAGAGTTGTACATCTTTGGGTTCTTGGTCCTCACAGACAAGAAGAAATTATTCCTGCAGTGTTATCCCTGCTGGATGAGAACGCAAACATTTCTGAACAGTTTCCAACCACTGTTTATGCTTCAGGAAGTATTATTGTGTAGAGAAACACACAGGGCTTTTTTTTTTTCCGCTATGCAGAAACACATTTCTTAAGTAGAAAACATGCTTTCTACTTAAATAGCTATGTTTTTTCTTTGCAGAAAGCACTTTTTGTGAAGAAATGCAACTTCTGCGAAGAAATACACAGCTTTTTTGTGCAAAAAACTTTTTTGGGGGTGGAGCAGAAATACAACTTCAGGGAAGAAATCCACATTTTCTTCTGTGCAGAATCTGTGTTTTCTGTGTAGAAACACATGTGAATAGTTTGGGTAGAAAGCCTTCTTTTTTGCAGATATACAACTTCATTGCAGAAATACATTTTTTTTTTCTGTGCAGAAGACATATAATTTCTGTGCAAAAATACAAGTGGCTGTTCTGTGAAGAAATAACATGTATTTTCTCTGTGCAGAAAATATATATTCTGCGCAGAAATATCCATGATTTTTCTGTGCAGTAAAAACATTCCTATGAAGGAAAATGTATGTATTTCTGCACAGATGAATTTAATGTAGCTGCATGGCTGCCTGTATTCTTTCCCATGGTTTTTTTTAATGAGGGCAAATTATCCAAAAAAAAAGAGGGGGGGGAAGGAAGGAAGGAAAGAAAGAAAGAAAAGAAAAAATGAATATTCTTTCCATTCCCCCCACTCTCCCTCCCTCCCTCCCTCCCTCCCTCTGTAGATGTGAGCTCTCCAAATGAAAGCATCTGTTTTCTATTCATGTATATATATACAGATGCACGTATACTGCACTGGGATTAAGGTCCTTAAAATATTTGCTTGTTGTGAAAAAAAGAAGACTGCAGGCATTGTGTCATTGGCAGGTGTAGAATCCATTCGTCAGGAGGGAAATGGAGAGAACCAATGGAGTAATAACGTTTCATTCCAGAGATGGAAGTGAAGGCGAACTGAATATTGTGAGAAATATTGATTACTGATGGACATATCTGTCAATTTTATTTTCCCTCAAGTTCTTATTTTCCTCAGGGGGTGTGAAAATGTTTCAGTCCTGGTTTAAGTGAATTTCTTAGAATCCCACCTGTATCTTCTTTCTGTCCTTGTTTCATATCAACTTCTGTTTTTTTTTTCCTGCACCAAAAGTCACATCTTTTTTTTTTTTGATGAAGTTCATTTTAATGAATGCATTTTTGCAAGCAGTTTTCATTATTTAGATGTTCATCAAAATAGTTCTGTTTCTGAAATGATCAGGGTGTAGTGCAGCAAATTAAACCATGTAAAACAATTGATAAAGCAAAGCAAAAGCATTTAAGCAAAATAAAACAGTTCATCAAAACTGACATTGAAATGGAACCACAATCCAATGTCCCAAATAATGGCATATAGTACTGTTACCTGTGGACTTTTAACATTGTGCAATTATAGGCCCTTTCCACACATTACCAGATCCAGGCAGCATCCCGCGGGGATCCTGGTAGAGCCTCTCCTGGGAAGGGAGCATGACGGGAGTGCTCCTCTGTGCACCAACTGCCTGCAGGAATAAAGGAGCCATGATGGCCATATCTCTTCCTTCTGCAGTGCAGCCAGGCATTGTCCAATGCTGCGCTGGGGCAGGAAATGTAGCCATTGCACATCCTGACCCTCCACAACTTAGGTGAATGCAGGAGGATGACAGGAGGACTCCACGATTGCCATCATTGACAGGTAAAACCCATCAATGATTTGCTACATGACCATGCTGCCTGGGGACAGAAGAATAATGGGACATGGGCAACGTTGTGCATAAGCATCCTCCAGGTCCCCTTCTCTCTTCCTCAGTGTGGGATGACAACATCCTGGGGAAAGGGCTATAGAGTTCTGATTCCATTTTAAATGCCATGGTTCCATCCTGTGGCATCCTGGAATTTGCAGTTTAGAGAGAAGTATTTAGAATTGTTATCCAGGAAGCAATTGTGCCTTACCAGACTACAAAGCCCAGGGTTCCACAGGACACAGCCTTAGTAGTTAAAGTGGAATCACAGCGCTGTAATGGCGTGGCCTGACAGGAGCCGTGATAATATTATTATACACACTTTGGGATCCATTTATCTCTAATAGATACATTTTAATTAGGGATGGGACGAATCCAGCATTTTCTGAATCCGAATCCAGATCCAAATCCCTGGAAGGTTCTGGGAATCCACGAATCTTATGAATCTTGAATCTTTCGAATCCTTTTTTTAAAAAGGGTTTAAAAAGCAAGGGAAAGAAGGATAATCTTGGGCAAGACACACTCTCTCAGCCTTAGCAAAAGCCTAGGCAAAGGCAAACCTCCCTCTGAAGATATCTGGCCAAGAGAATTGTCCTAATTTTGCCTCAGAATCTCCCCAGATTGAAAATGACATGAAGGCCCTTTCTGCACAGGCAGGAAAATATGGATTATTAATCCCACATTTTTATGCCTGTGTGAACAAGGCCACATACTACGGTAGAGAGATAATCCAGGTCAAAATTGGCTTTTCTTTGCATAGCTCCTTATGGCATCTTGGGGTTTGTAGTTTGATGATGCACCAGCACACTTTGTCAGAGAAGGCTGTGACACCTTGTAAAACTACAAGCCCCAGAATTGTGTCTGAAAGAGGTTTGCAAGGGAGCTATGCAAAGGAATATTTCAGCTGTCCTTGAAATCTCAAGTCTGTACCTTCCAGTAAAGTGCTGAACTAAAATATTAAATGTTCAATTTAAATATATTAGAATACAACCTCAGATGTAATTTCTGAAATTGTTAGCAAAGGCCATTATTACTCCAAGGGAAAAACTCACTTATTTGCAGTCTCCCCTTGTGTATATGGTCTCTCAGGTTTTCAGGTGTCCCGGTCTCCAACAAACTATTTGGTTGGTGGATTTGAAAGATTCAATTTGCCTATTTTGGTGCAGGGATTTGGATTCATGAATCTCGAATCCTTGCCGAGGATTCAAGGATTGAGGATTCAAGAATTTAATTGGCCTATCCCTAATTTTAATGTATGTCATTCATTTTTGCTTTGTTTAGAGAACTGCACCTCAACATTCTCAGAAGTCCAACTAATGAGAAAAAAACTATATCTTAAGTTAGTACAGGAACTTGGTATGTTTTATTGAAATGAAAACTGGATGAAAGTGTCCACCATTTTTTTAAGATGATAGTTGTATCATTTTTGTCCCCTTCCTCTGAGAAAGAAACAGTTCCAGAGGGGCAGTAGTTTTGCTGTGTTGCAGACAAATCCAATAGAGGGGTCCAATAGAGATAAATACATTTCATGTTGCATAAGATATTATATAAAATTAAAATTACCATAGCCTACAGCCTTTTTAATTAGATGCAAAGGGGTCCCCCCCCACAGAAGACAAAGCGATATAAGGACTAGGACACAATCCCTATTTCTGTTGGTGTTTTTCCCCAGTGGGATCATAGTCAAGGAGAGAAACATAAAAACGATAATCCCCAAGTGCTACAATTTCAGTGGAAAAGCACCATTCCCTTTGTTATTCAAACAATCACCGCAGCATGATTTCTAGTGACCCGTTAACTTTTCATTTGGTTTGTCCCTTATGTTTCCAGTATTCCTTTCTTAAATACAGTTAATGATGGTCATATAGTCCAAAGAATGCACTGCTGAGAGGACTAGAAATTTTTTTGTGTCCATCACTTATCTTGGAAAGATTGATGGTGGATAAGGCCATCAATGACCTGTAGGGCCATTTCTGCACTACACCCTTATAGCGCGATTATTCCACTTTCAACATCCTATGGACTCCTGGGGTTTGCCATTTCGGGAGGGGCCGGCCAGCCCTTCTGAAACTGCAAACCCCAGGATTCCATAGGATGTTGAAATTGGAATAATCATGCTATAAGAGTATAGTGCGGAAATAACCTAGGTGTGATGGCTTTCTGTTGCCCCAGTGTCAAAGGCAGTGCGTCACTCAATACCAGTGGCTGGGGAACATGAGCAGGAGGAGACTATATCCTGCTGGCCAATTTCCCACTGGGCATAAGGTTGCTTATTATGGGAATGGACTGGAAAGACTTTTGTTGAAATCTGCATGGTTCTTATATTCTTATCATAAAATGTTCATGTTTGATCTCAGCAAAGCTCATGGTTCAAAAATAAGCTTGTAGGTAGACATATAGATTGATTGATTTAGTTAATTTGTTATTTACTTGTGGCACTTTGTCTATTACCGCTCAAACCACCAGGCTCTCCTGGGTGATATGCAACTATATGAGCTCTTCTTGTGTAAGCATGTTGTGGGTATTTGTCTGGGTATAAAATAGATTGATAGATTTAGAATGATACATTTCATGGTGCTATTTACCCTATTTACTATAAAAGGATATTAAAATTAAATATAAGGCCTGGAATCCTGTATGGGATTTTTGGATGTGTAATCCATGAATGGCCTGACCCTCTCAGTGTCCACCTTCCAGGAAACAGTGGCTGTGATGAATGAGGATGTGTTCACCTGTTACTTGGGTAGCAGCTATCTGCTATTTCCACCCACTCCCATGAGTGATCTCAAGCATGACAGGCAGAAACAGGGTCTCTGTTGTGATTTCCCCTTGCACTACAGATGACCTCCATGGGGAAAGGTGCAGCCATCAGCCAACTTCTTCCCAGTCAACAAGGGAACAGAACCCCATCAATCATAGTGGGAGCTTCCCTGTATGTGGGGACTGGCAGACTTTCACAGTCCCTACATAGCCCCTAAACTAGGGGTCGTGAATATGTAACAGTCACAAGTACCTAACTCTAGGTTACACATTCATAACTGCCCATCCGAATTCTGGCCATTGTTTATTGTAGAGTTCACTAATTTTCAAAATAAATAAATAATAAATAAATACTTCCTCCCTTAAATCACCCTGCTAGAAAAAGGGGGACCACACAGCAGTGCTGGAGGGGAACCTTGATGTGAGAGCAGTGCTATTGTCATCATTACCACTCCCACACCACCAGAAAATGTAAACCAGGAAATGTATAATATGTAAAACATCTGAAAACAGATTCAGTGGGTCACATTACCAATCCAATCATATAATTATTTTCAGATTCAGGACACATCTAGAGTGAACTCCCAAATTTTGTTCCTGTTCTTACCAATTTTATCCAGGGTTAAAATAAAGTAACCTGTGGAGCTGACAGAAAATATTCTAGGATAAGCAAAACATGCATAGATCCCCAAAATAAAATTGATATGGGACTTTCTGGTCTTTTTAACCAGTCTGGAAGAGCCCTCAGTATCTTTGTTTCAGTATATTATCATTTTTAATTGCATGAGATGTAGCCGTCTGGTACCTTAAGTAAGGCGCACTGGAGGAAGTATTTGTAATAAAGCCCTTCATTATAGCAATTGAGGAATCTCCATCATTACTGTGTCATGGGGATGGGTTTGTTCCACTACCTTTGTTTTTATATTTACAAAATCTCAGATATAGTAAGGTTTAGTTCACTAATTAGATTGTACTTTACAGTACCTGTACCTGCAATTTTTATTCCTGTTCACAGCTGGCAGATGGTGCTCTGCATATTATTTTGGTATTAAGAGATGAGGCATATTAAAGCAGTTAATATAACCACATGTGTGCATGCATGCACACCTATGTCTGCAGCAATAGCCCTTTTCCCTTGACATCACGTTATAAAGAGCAATTTTGCTTTCTATCATGGTGGAGGAAAGGCAACCACACTCAGCATGGGAGATCTGTGATGAAAACTCTTTACTTAAAGAAGGTAGCTGCAAGGGCTGGACCAGGAGCTGATTTTATGGAACACAGAAGAGTCAAAAAATCATAGAGTTCAGGGGCCCCATAGGCCTTAGAGTCCAGCTCCCTGATCAATGTTCTTTCTATGTTCAATTGACCATTATTGGTTAAGATCAGGTATGGGGTAATTGATCCCCTTGTTCCTTCTTCTGCCTTTTGAAACAGGAAATTATCTGCAAGGCACATCAGGAATTTGTTGGAATATCTATGCTTAGTATTTTCCTAGCAGATATCAGAGTAAACAGCAACACTAAGAAAACACTTCTTTGCCTCCCTCCTCACTCCCATTGTATGTTCAGAATCTAAATTACACTCTTCCTCACAATGTATGGAATTAGCACTCCCTCATAAGAAAGATACAAATATGAAAAGATATTCCTGAGTCTGTGTCATGCCTGAAATCACAGCTTTGGCGATGGTTAGGATTTAGACTAGGAAAACATGATGGGAGAGAAACATCTTACCCTCCAGAGCCATTGTTCCATTCAAAGCTGCAGCTCAGTTTAACTGCATCAGAGTACAGATGTAAAGAAAACTCACACATTTTCTCATCTTCAGTGAAAAAGGGAGTCCCACAACACACTGAGAAAATGAGCAGCAGCCATGCAGTTCTTCCCACCTCAGGGCTTTTTTTCAGAAGATTTGCTTGCATGAAAATCCATGTTTTCTTTGCAGAGAACATGTGTGTGTAGGGGGGTGTAAACATTTTTATTGTGCAAAAAGCAACTTTTTTGGCTCAGGAATTTTGCATTAAGAAGTCAATTTTGTTCCTTGACCAAAAAATGTTGCGTTCTGCATGGAAAACCTGTGCCAGTATGCTTTCAACCTGAATTTAAAATGATGGTGAAGGATAAGGGATAGGTTTCTTGCCTTAAAGCATGAGGTACTTCTCACCTCTTGTACCTTTCGACAATTTCCCCCCTATGGCCCTCCAGATGATGATAGATTGCAGCTTCCATTATCTCTCATTATTGGTTGTGCTGGTTAGAGTTGACAGAAGGTGTGGTTTAGTGAAAGATGGAAGGCGATAGATTTCCCACCATGGCCTATGAGTTCAGCCGGGTGTTACTCCTGCTATGGCACTGTGGGTGAGGACCCCAGATATCATTTTGATATCAACCAATTCGGCCTTAGCTTGACCTTTTTCCAGCCACCCCACTCCACGTGTTTGCGAGGTTCTCCGGACAAGCACAGACAGAGTGCGGCCACTAATAGTTTTACATTCCAGACCCCACTGAGGCCAGCAACTCAAACCTCGCTCATAGCTTCAGGGAACTTCCATCTGCAAACCTCACAATAGCAGCACGGCTCTCAGCCAAGCCAATCCTTTATGTTGGGCCATCAACGTACCGGCCATGCTATTGTCATCAACAGCAAATCCAATCATGTAAACTTGACCTTTGCCAAATCCTTTGTCCAGCGCTAAAACTCCTTTTGTTCTCACCTGGCTTGCCATAGCCGGTAGGCACAAACTCCCCTATAAAAACCCCGCATTTCCAAATGGTCTTCGGACTACTTTGGACTGCCATCTCACCTTGCTGCTGGTTTTTTCAAAGGAAGTCCCCTCAGCCGGCCACGCTGAGCTTTCTTCTTCGGAACCCCATCTTCCCTTCCAGGACAACGAGACCAGGTGCCGTATTACCCATCCCTATGCTCTCCAATTCTGCTTTCCAGTTAGTTAGTGTGTGTGTTGTTTTATTCTCTGTTTATTTTTCAATAAAACTGTTATTTTTGGTTACTTTAAACTTGCGTGCCTGTTCCCTGACCTGAAGCCGTAGACATTGGGTTAAAGATCTTGCTAAAGTTACCTTGCCTCTTGTTTAGTGAAGAGAGTGCTCCAGCTAATTTTCCCCAACTTGTATTTTATTTGGCAATCTGGGCGTCCCTCCCGGGACCCCCCCAACATACAGGGTAACACGGGCAGTAGTAGAAGTAGTTGAATATTCATGAAACATGACCTTGTCTGGAATGTTCTTCTCTTCCTCAAAAGAGTCTACCCCATGCTAGACTTTAGCAGAGAGTTTAATACTTATGTCATTATGCTTCCATTGGAGAAGCAATTGCCTCTCCTGTCATTATGTTGTTCAAGAGAATTATGAGACTTTATGTTGTATGGAAGCTTTCTCTTCATTGAAACAATACCACAATAGTTTTTTGAAATATTTCTTTGAAATATTGAAGTTGGTTATACAGAAAATTATGACGATGAAGTTTGGCAAGAGAAACTCACACATAGCATAGCTACAATGAGTCACAAAGAAAAAAATAGTTGATTTGCCTATGTGGAGGGTAAAACCCCCCACCATGGTTAGACAATCTCAAGATCGCTATTTGTCCTGCACAATTTAGCACTGTGCATTGAGATATTTAAATGCTATCTCCATGTGCATTGGACATACACTTGTGCGTAGGAGATGACAGGGAGAAAGAATGGGTACAAGGTAACAACGTTATCCAAATTGTAAATGCCCAGAAGGATCTGGTAGACTTCGGATCTATTGAAAATAGGATGCTGGAGTATCTATATCTTGGTCTGAGTCAATGGGCGGCACATAATGGATCAAGAGTTGATGAACAATTCATTCTTCATAAAATCTACCATAATCTTGAAATTTTTTTTGCATGTTGCGGATAAATTCATTCCACTAGATTGGAGTTGTAGAACCTTTGTCCAGTCCTTATCAGCCAGCATGTCTAAAGGTGATGAGACACATAGTTAATTAACAATGGAAGGGTCCTGGATCACCAACCTTGCATTAGATCAAAAGATATCCAGAATTTAAATGTAATAGTTACAAATAATTTGTTTAAGTGGTCACTTCGTTTCCCCAATAGCTAAGGATTAACCACACTGCACTGCTAAGTTAACAAGGGATAACTGCACTACTTATTCATGCTATGATGCAGGCATTGAGGTGCCAGTGAGGCTCACAGGAGGAGTGTGTCTGTGTGTGTCAGTGACTTGCAGAATTCAGATTAAAAAAAAAGTCTGGAAAATAACAATTTTAGTTACATTTGAGAAGGAGTACACTGTCAACTATAATTTGAAAAATTATAATGGCAACTAATTGCTTTGGAGTCTTAGGTCTTTAACTGTAACTAAGTACTTTAAAAAGTAATGTTGGAAACTATAGGCATAGAAATCTGTAATGTGAATTAAGCTATAGAAGTGGGCAGACAAATGTTTAACAGGTACTTTTCATCCTCAATGTCAAGTGTCTATCAATGTTAGAATTATAATTGCTATTGAAATGTTGTCTGTGTGGAGCTCAGTCTCTTTTCAGCAACATACCAGGACTTTCTCATTAAATTCAATGTGCAGCTGATATTCTGTACACAGTAGGATGGCACACAGTGTCACCAAAAGATGAGCATGCAACAGTACAAAGCATCAAGGGAGTAAGACGCAAATGGTGGTTTATATCATTGCTAACTCATAGAGGATGGGATGTCAGCAAGACTAGTAAAGAATTATTTTAAATTCTTTTTTTTTTTTAATGTTATTTGAGACAGTGATTTCTGGGGGTCCCGTGAGGAACACCTAAATGCGCTCACAATTAAACAAGTTGGGGAGATTAGCAAAGACCACAGGCTAACAATGCGAGAGGCAGGGCAATGGAGCGGAATCTTTCACCCAATGTCTACGGGGTCAGGCCAAGTCAAGGAGCAAACAGAAATGAAATAATAATTGTTGTTTTTATTAAAATACAGGCAAACAGTGTATGCAGCACACTCACACAGATAACGAGAGAAATAAAGGTTGGAGTGGGATAGAGGGATTTTTAGAGGAGTTGTTGGTTTGGGTAATACTTCACCTGTCCTGAAGCCCGGGTAGTCTGCAGCAGAAGTTCGGAGGTGTGGAGTCTCAGTACATGGGACTGAGGGGAAGGCTCGCAGCAGCAAGGTGGGATGGAAGTCGGGAGCGATCCAAGGAAGCTCTCAAAGTCAGGGGTTTTTGTAGGGGAAAATGTGGCTGTAGGCTAGTCTGTACTTGGGGAAAACAATGAGTTTCAGGCTAGAGACAAAGCCTCCAAAAGGTCAGAATTTAGCATGATTGAGTTAAGTCCGAATTGTCAATAGAGTAGCCAGTATGCAAACGCAGAGTGCTTGACAGATGAGGGTTCTTCTAATCAAGCTGCCTGCTCGGGGCAGGGAGTTCTTTGTAAGTAGCATGCATACATAATAGGGTACTTGCCTTTGAGGTCTCCTGAAGCAGCGGGACGGCTATTTCTGGCCAGTCTGTATTGTTTGGAATATTACAGCGATTAGTGGCTGTGCCTGTCTGTGAGCTTGTCTGGGGGACCTCGCAGCACGTGGAGAGGAATAGGAAAAGAAGGCTGAATTATTGATATCAAGGTGATATCTAATATCCCACAAGTCCGGGCTAGAAACTACAGTAACAACAGTAACTAGGAGACACCATGATCCTAATCTTTTATGCCTCTGCAACTACTTTAGTTGGACCATTAGCAAGAGACAAAACCTTCCATGTCAGCTGGAAATGAATTTATTATTTCTAAGCCTTTACTCTCCAATAGTCAACACTGTTCTATTGTAAAATAGTAAAGAAATGGAAGAGGAGACCACCATTGCCACCATGATAAGTATCTCTTCTTCCAACTGTGTATTATGTTCTCTTTTATCTACTCAAATTTTTAACCAGGGAGGGAGGAAAAATGTGGCTCTCAAATCAGATGACCTCTAAAATTGAACCTGGCAAAAATCCACAGACCTATCCCTCGAATGCTCTATGTTCTATGCCTAAGGCTTAGAGAAGGGCATTGAAATTTTAAAAGCCAACGCAAATATAACTATTATACAAAATACATAGAAAGATTGAGTCCCCCAAAGAAGGTAGTATGGTTTAGACAATCAATAGCAGCCTCTCTGCCTTAGGCCCAATTGATTCAATTCAAAGGGTTTTAAACATTGTTTCCCGTTATTTCCGATATTTCACTCTGACTATCACACAATACCTACAGCAATAAAACAAAATATGCTAGAATATCCTCAGCTTCTGTTCAGAAGAGTATTGCATATCCAGGAACAATGATGCAGAATGATTGCTAAAATTTATACTGGACCACTGATGCACTCGAGGAAGAGCAGATTGAATGTTTTAATTTTTCTTTTCTGAGGCCATTTCCACACTAGAGTGTTATAGCGCTCCGATTCCACTTTCAACCTCCTATGGAATCCTGGGGTTTGCAGTTTAGGGAGGGGCCAGCTGGCCCCTCCCTAAACTGCAAACCCCAGGATTCCATAGGACGTTGAAAGTGGAATCGGAGCGCTATAAGAGTGCAGTGTGGAAATGGCCTGAGGTAACTTAAAAGGCCTGGATTTCCTAAATTCAAAACTATTATTACTACCCTGTCCAATGTGCAGCTGATATTCTGTACACAGTAGGATGGCACATAGTGTCACCAAAAGATGAGCTTGCAATAGATCTCAAAGAACATGAGAACTGAAAAAAAACTCCACCTCCTCTCTTGTTATCTTTATCAATAATCTTGCAATGGGCAAAATCTTGATGGTCTTGCTTCAACATATTGGTTGAAATCTTCATCCAGAGTATTTGTCCCATTGATTCCTGTGGTTCTGCTTCTGATCTGACCTGTTCTCTTCTGCAAACCAGTTCTGAAAACAAAACTGAAAACATAGGGAAGCTGTTGGCGTTGTGCTGTTATGATTCTTGAGCAAGTGTCACTCATCACTGGGCACTGTACAGAATATAAGACAGAAATTGCACCAGCCTTTGGAATTACCAATGAAGAGGAGGGGAGGTAAAGGCATGAGGAGTACATGGTGAAAGCAAATATTATACAGTAATAAGTAATATAACTTTGAATGATATCATGTTCATGCAGCATGACCAGATTTAAATACCTAATTTACTAAGATCCTGGAAAGAAAAAGCATTTTAAACCAAGTCAAAGCAGCATAACAGCTTCTTCTTTTTCTTCTTCTTTTTATTATTTGCTTGAAATGGACTTTGAAATTCCTCTACATTTACTCAGGCCTTCTTTTTCAGGGTTTCAATTTGTCACACTACAAGTAGTAAATATGCATGGGGGAAAATTAGCATTCGCAGTCATAGTATGCTTCTGCATTTCTTTTGAGGGGAGAAAAGCCCAACTCATGTCTTCAGGAGATTTACATGCAGACACATATCCCTCTTCACAGGTAATCCTTCCAGGAACCAGTGTGCTGTGTGGCTGCCATCAGATAAGCGGACTAGAGAAGCTGCAGTTCTCTGAAAAGGACTAGGGAAATTTATGAAACTCATGAATAAATTCTACTATTCCTATCCATGTTGAGGAATAACAATACAAAGCCACATTTCCTGATTTCCGGTCTGAGCTCTATAGCAAAACAAAGAAGGAATTTTCAGGTACTTTGAGCATTCTATCCAGTGTTTGCTGCCTCCCCCACCCCTGGCCCCAAGATATTTGAGATAAAAGAGAGCATAGTAGGCATATGGGAAAAATGAATCCTTCCTTAGCTGAATAGGCAATGATGCTTTTTAAAACATGTCTCTGCCTTAATCAAACTCACTAAACTGGGCTAGTGTCCCATGCAAGATATTTTGTAGCAGAAGTTTCAGGGGGACTAACTGTGGACTTTGGATGGAAATAGATGATCACTCACTGTGTGTCATCACTTAAAACCCAGATCTACTGCCAACATCCCCCAGATTTGAAATTCCTGGTAAACATTGTAGTGCGAACCATTCCTCTCCTAAAAGTTCTGCTGGTGATTCTGAAATCCAGAAAGGCATTGATAAACTGGTTATATTTTCTTTCATGGTGGCTACATTCATAATATCATTCAATGTATCATTTTCACTCTCCCCTTTCAATCACTAGCATTCTTCTGATTTTTAGTTTTTTTCTCTCCTCCCCTCCCCTCCCCTCCCCTCCCCTCCTCCCTCCCTCCCTCCCTCCCTCCCTCCCTTTTCACATCAAGCCATCTCTTCTAATCTCATTGGATAATATGATGTTAATGCTGGGGAGTATGTATAAGAAACATTAAGTTGGTATGTTGTTGTTGAATTATGATGATGTAAATCAGATTAATGCCTTTGCAACTTACCTTTTTGGTCTTATCCGAAGCTGGAATTCTGCTCTCGTCACACAATGAACAAAATCTAACCCAAGACCACCTTGTAAGCAGCACAGCCCCAACAACACGGCTACTTCTGTGTTTCCAGAGAGCAGGAAGATTAGCAGGAATGCATTCAGCTCTTTTCCTGTAGCTGGTTATGCTGCAAGGGTGGCAGCGTCAAGAACTTCCTGAAGATCAGTGGATGTTCCTTCAGATACCTCTCAAAGTATGCTTAGCTACAGAAAATAGCTGGACACATTCCTACTGATTCTGCCTCCACTTATTGACAACACAAAAATGGCTGTGTTGGGAGTGCTGTATTGTGAAAGGCTACCACAGGAAATGTAGCTTCAGAGACATAGGTATATGATACACACACATCTCCAGATTTGACAGCCTGACCATTAATTTTATATAGCTTGTATGAATACAGATTCCATGTTCCATTCTGATTATGGCACAATCATAGAATCATAGAATCATAGAAATGTAGAGTTGGAAGAGACCACAGGGGCCATCCAGTCCAACCCCCTGCCATGCAGGAACACCCTCAAAGCACTCCCGACAGATGGCCATCAAGACTCTGTTTAAAAACCTCCAATGCGTATTTGAATTCTGCCCATCTACATCGTTGAATTAACACCAATGAATTAATCAGCTTAATCAGAACATGTTCAAAATTAAAATCAGGCAATGGATTTCCCAAGGAAAAACCATTGCTTATGGCATAGAAGACTAAATCAGAAATAAGACTGCTTCTAGACATTTTGTTCATGGCTTTAAAAAATCATCCGCTGTGCTAAAGGACTATGATAACATTGAGCTCAACTTGTGGTCATAACCTAGAAATGGTCGTATGTCCACAGATTTGGAGCCACCATGTGGGACGTTTTACATGTATCCCTGTAACTAGTGGGGAAATAAACCTGACGAACTACATTGGAACAGGGCTGGGATTACAATTCTGTTGTTTTCATGTCTAGTGTACTAGAAAACTATTTTCATATGTTTCTAGTAGTATCAAGTCACATGCTAAGTCCTGAGGGTAATCAGTCTCCACAGATTTTGATAACTGAAAAGCTGTGAGAAAAAAAGATGTTCATGTTGTATGAAGTGCATGAACAGCAAAATCTCAGTTCTGTTCCTAACCTGAGCTAATTTTCTTGAAAAGTTCAGGTGGCCATTCCTCAAGTAAATAAAGACCAAGTGAAGATATAGTATGTCATGAAACTGAATAAGATAACATATTGGTTAAAATGAGGGAGTTTCTTTCTGCTTCCCAGAAGAACCAATAGATTTTATAGCTTCCTTTAAAAGATTAGTTCATTCATACAGATCTAATGATGCTGATTCATAGAGATGGTGAGGTAATGTCCTTAAGATACAGGCAGGATTGCATCATCTCTGTAGATCTCAGCAATGTAAATAGAGAACAGAAAATCGCTGTAGCATCAGTTGTTACTGTAATTGTAGACTGTAAGGTATGACACAATGAAACGCTGACAGGAATATGAATCTTATGTTCAGCATTAGATAAGGCAGGAGGTCTATACCTTTTACTGCGTAGTGCCTTATAATTGTTGTAGTGGCTCTTCTTTTAACACTTTTTTTAAAAAAATATGGAATATTTTTACTGAACAGTTGTGGTTATGGGAAGGAAGGAAGGAAGGAAGGAAGGAAGGAAGGAAGGAAGGAAGGAAGGAAGGGACTGCATGTTATACTACAACTTCCTTGGAGAGTGTGTCAAAGTAGTTTGGTGGGTGAAATGTGATTTTCAAGCAAAATCTTGTTATATCACAGTTCAGTAACACCTGGAATTGCATTCAATCATGGTGTGTTCACTTCCCACTTTGGGATGTGAAGGGGAGGAGTAGGCTATTGCAAAATTTGCATTGTCTATAAAGACCATCCAAGATGTGCCACCCAGAGAGGAGCTCCACCTATCCTCATCTGTATCACTTCTGTATTTAAATTTCTGATGCTAAGTCTTCTGGAAATAGAGCCATTCTCAATATAACATGTGTATGGAACCTCATCATTAATTTCATGAGTGTGTCTACATGCTTCATGTTCGTACAAGAAGACATAAAACATTCAGTGCGCTTGAAGCCATTGGTTACAGCCAGTGCAAGCAGTGGCTTCCTTGTCATTGAGGTGGCAAGTTCACTCTGGGCATTAGCCCAGAATTTAAAATTGCTATCCAAAGTCCAGAATTTATTTTGGGAATAGGATCCAGCATGTTGGAAAGCTCCTTTAAAGTCTAAAGAAGACCAGGAAGGATCTTCCAAAATTAGGTGAAGGAACCTTCTGCAAATAAATCCCTCTCTATCTGACCCTGGATCCAGCTCCATCTCTCTGACACGCAGTATTCCGTGACAGAATATACACATATATTCTTGAACTAAAGAACTTCTAAATTTAATGTCAAATGGTTTTTTTTTTAAAAGAAATGTTCCTTGCCTAATATAGCCTATCTCAAAAGGAAACAGTCAGAATTAGTTTACTTTTGGAGAAAGGTAAGATTGTTCTTTCTACTGTTTTATAATCGCAACTTTAGAAAGAACTATTGGCTCTATGAAGGAACCATTGGAAGTGCAATCCTATTTATGGTTCCTAGGAAGTTAGTTTTCTGCTTGATTTGCTTTTCTCTCCCACATAAACCTGCCCACTCTTGTACGTTCTAGTGTTGATGGCCTTTTGCATTTGCCACTGAAAGGAAAACCTGAGAGTATGAGAGGATTTCCCCCCCACTGAAATGTCCTCTATAGCCAATTCCTTACCTGGAATGGTTAGATCTTCTACTTCTCTATGTTTAATCAAAAACTAACTTTTGAGTCTACTACTGATTAGACTGTGATGTATAGTAGTGGTCTTTTTTAAAAAAAATCTAGCAATTTTGCTTTTAATTGTTTTCTCTTTGTGGCATTTGGGTATTTTATTTGACTTTACAATGGCTTTATACATATGTGTGTTCTCCTTACCCAGTATGTATGCCTTTATTTGGATACTAAATTGTGGAATATAATTTTTATATATCAATAGATAAAATGAAAATCACTGGGGCTACTTCATAACCATGGGGCAAAATGAAATCAAAATGAAATATTTTTCAACTGGAAGGAAACCCTATTGAACAAAAGGAGACCTTTTTCTGAATAAATATGCACAGGATTGCACTGAAATTCTCACTGGTTTAATGGGAAGGTTAACTTCCACTGAGACTTGGTTGCTTGATTTCAGCTGGGTTAGTGTCTGTGTTAAAATTAGTGTGTAAATTCCCTTGTTTAAAATATAGTCATTAAATTGCAGTTCCTTAACCCATATCTGAGAACATCAATGGAAACTGATGGAGATATGCAGAGCATCTACATTTTTCTGGAAGTTGTCTGGACACACAAGCAGTTTAGTAATTTCAGGCATGGTAAATGTATACAGAATAGGAGCTTTTATTATATCGTGTTACATATAGGGGGCAAAGGGAGTGAGATAAGTGACATTCGGGTATCTATGTTCATTCATTCCATCATAGTATTTAATTGCCTATTCATGTAAAACAATTATCCTTCTGTATTCCTTGAGAATTGTTTAGTAGGATATTTTCTCATGCTTTCAGAGAAACTGCTTAATTCTCAAGTAAAGGTAAATATCCCAACGTTTCAGTCTGAATCACAAAGTTTTAATCATTTCCCAAAAGAAGTCATTTTAGTTTTAACACAGTTTTTCATTCTTGTTAGTTGGAGCAATGAATAAACAAGACTGCATGTATGTGCGAGGGAAAGAGAAAGAAAGGGAGAGAATAGACATAATTTATATATTAAAGGTAGACAAAGAACATTAAGAATCTAAACCAGAGGTGAGCAAAATGCCCACCATTGAGACATGTGGTCCTCTAGGGCCATATCTGTGCTCCCCATGGCCCACAAAATACTTCCTGTTTTTGAAACAGGAAGTGAACAGAAAGTAGCTCCTGCTCACTTCCTGTTGTTTAAAAAAAGTTCTCTCCTGGGTCTGAAAACATGCTCCCATGCCCGTAGAGAGGCATAAGTTTTTTCTTTCTTTTTTGTAGCGAGTTATAGTGAGGGGGTATGGCCTTCCAAGCTCTCTTGTAGGGGGCTAACACAGGCTCCTAGCCTTCTGTTGTTGCCCAACCCTGCTCTAAACCTAATGATTTGGGTCCACATTGGATTAGTCATGCTTTAAAAGTCACTGGATTAGTCATGCTTCAGGAGTTGCTTATGATGATTATCCTGTTCTACTCATTTCAGTGGGATTGTAATATGACAAAGGCTTCAATCTTATGCATACTTACCTGACATAAATCCACTGAATTCAGTGAGGCTTACTTCTGAGTAGACATGCATAGCATAGCATTGTAACTTTTTGTGAAGCCAACCTATATTGATGAACTATTACTAATCACTGTTATTAACAGTTCAATATTTTTGATGCCATACACAGAGATCTCTAGAAATCTGAAAGCTTCACGTTCATTTGCATGAAGGGCCAGTCTGAGTATTAGGCAACACACAAAGGCAGGCATTCTCTGTTGTAGTTACAGATCTGTACCTCTAGTTACTAATTCTGTATTCAGTAGGATGCATAGTTATAGGCCATTTCCACATTAGCATTTTAAAATGGTGCAGCGTGACCTCCAACTGAGGTCTTCTGCACCATAGCGTGGACTGGACTGGACTACTTTTTGTAGTTCCACACCTCAATCCACGCAGGAACGACCGGAGCTGGTCGCGCAGTGTGCTTTTTAAAAACCTCTTTTCAGAGGTTTTTAAAAACCAGGGAGCGCGCAATCCCCTGCCGCTCTGTCGCCCGGCTCATAAGCAGATTTGCAGACGCGCGCATGTGCGTGCCTGCAGATCTGCCGGGGGCGGGCTTCCAGCTGGCGAGCTTCTCTGGTTGATGGAGAGCCTCCACCAACTGGAAACCGCCATTTGGGATGCTGGAGGACTGTGGAGCAGCGAGCTCGCGCTGCTGCGCATGGCAACGGACTCGCCCAGCTGCTGGTAAGCTCCGTTTTCGGGCATTTTCGCCCCCCCACATGTGGAAAGGGCTATAATTGTGGCACTATTACCATGATTGCAAAGGCTGCCTGAAACTCACCTTAAGAGCTAGCAACCAGATTGGGTGAAGGAAGTCTGTTCCAGCTGCTGATTGAGGCAAAGGGAGGATGATCTTTCCAGCCTCCTCTCATCAGTGAGTGGGGCTGTGACTATAAGAAGAAGGACGCTTGCAGTACTGAGGATGAGAGCTTTACCAACCCTACTTGGAGCTGATGGGAATTGAACTTGGGATGTTCTGCGAGTGACACATGAGCTTCACACTGAGCTACTTACCCTAGAGAGCTTGCTTTTGGAAAAAAAAAAAAAGCTTATGGGCTTAGTAAGTATAAATGAATGAATCAATGAAACTATGTCATATTACTCTGTCTAGTTATCTGACTTTCTAGTGGCTATTCTTTCTTTTTTTTCTTTTTTTCCAGGAGATATACCAAGTAGTCAATATTGTTAAAGATAATTTGAGAAGCACATTTGTTGTTGTTTTTGGTGTTGTTGTTTTCATTAACTTCTTATTCCCCAAAGGAAGAAGAAAAAGACGTGTTACATACAGACCCAAAAGCAATGTTTGCTGTGATAAACAGTGACAGCATGCTTTAAAAACAAACAAATGAGACAAATTCAGTTTGGCACAAACTTCAGCAGGTGACAGTCTACTTCAGTAGGTGTGTGTTTGATACAATGAGCTCTAGCCCCACAAAAGCTTATGTCACAATGGATTTATTACTTGTCTAAAACTCTTCTGTCACTTCAGCTGCAGCAGTGGAATGACATGGTATTCCTTTCTGGAATTCGTTCCTAGAAATAAGGGCATGATGTCTTGTAACACCAATTCAGATTCTCCCATTATATGCCCAAGGTGCATTACTCAGGTACAAGTGAGAAATATCACCAAATGGGGGTGAACCTGAAGTTTGCAAGACAGAAAGGAGTGCTGTAAGAGAACCCAAAATCAAAACAAAAACAGACCCTAAAAAGGTGCACTGATAACTTTGTGATGCATAATATTGACAAATGGAAGTGGCGAGTGGACTTCTGATAGTTGAGTTAGGGGAAAATGGAACACAGCAGCTAAGGCTGGAAAGAAAACTGAGTACAAAGAGAGCAGAATGGAGTCACTGGACAAGGAGGCAAAGATACATACAGATTTCTTTTTTAGGTATAGAGACAACTATCTCATTACCCCAATAGGTACTTTCCTGTCTTTGGCCCTTTTCACACCTTACCTAGTGCCACTGGCATCGCACAGGGGTTGTACAAAAAGCCTCATCTGGGAGGCACTCACGTCCTCTCTGCTTCACCTCCACAGCAGCTCCGTGTTGGCCTTCCTTCCACAGTGCAGGTGGGTACTTTCCCAGGCTGCGCTGGGGGAATAAACATGATGGCTGTGTGTCCGGAGCCTCCGCACACAAGGTAAGTGCATGTGGGGCATGGGAGCAATATGCAGTTGTGCATCATTTTCAGCAACAAGTCGAAAATGATAGAATGCACGATTGCCCCCTAATGGCCTCGGGAGTGTTGTGTTACCCTGATTTCTGGGGATCCCGTGAAGGATACCTAACTGCGCTCCAAATATTACAAAATTGGGAATTAGCAAAGAGCACAAGCTAGCATTACAAGAGGCAGGGCAATGTAGTGAGATCTTTTACCCAATGTCTACGGGGTCAGGCCGAGTCGAGGAGCAAACAGAAGTAAATAATTGTTGTTTTTATTGATATACAGTCAAACACATGTATGCAACACACTCACACAGAGATCTATAGAAATAAAGGTTGGAGTTGGATAGAGGGATTTTAAGAGGAGGTTTGTATGGGAAATATTACACCTGTCCTGAAGCCCGGGTAGTCTGAAGAAAAAGGTTCATAGCAGAGGAGATTCTCAGCACGAGGAGCTGAGGGGAAGGCTCGTCGAACTAAGCGACAGCAAGGTGGGATGGAAGCCAAGAGCGATCGAAGGAAGCACTCAGTCAGGGTTTCTTATAGGGGAAAATGTGGCCATAGGCTAGTCCATTCCTGGGGATAACAATGGGTTTCGGGCTGGAGACAAAGCCTCCGAAAGGTCAGTATTTTACATGATTGAGTTATGACAGAGTTGTCAATAGAGTAGCCAGTATGCAAACGCGGAGTGCTTGGCAGTTGAGTATTTGGCTCGTCAAGCTGCCTGCTCAGGGCAGGAAGTCCTTTGTAAGTAGCGTGCATACATAATGCGGGACTTGCCTTGAGGTCTCCTAAAGCGGCAATCTGGCTATTTCTGACCTGCCTGTATTTGTGTGGAATGTTTCAGCTATTGTCGGCTGTGCCTGTGTGCTTGCTTCTTCGGGGGCCTCGCAGCACGTGGAGAGGAATAGGTAAAGAAGGCCAAATTATTGATATCAAATGATATCTGATATCCCACAAGTCCGGGCTATAAACTACAGTAACAGTCACATGATTGCGAGAACATCATGTGGAACAGTCCTCCCAATTGCACAACGCTCCTGAGGCCATTTTGCAACAGGACTGGCATGCAAAAAAGGCCTTAGATTGAAAAACTGTTTTAATATGTCCCCAAGGACAGAGTAAGAGAGCTGTCAATCCATGCAGAAATAAAAAAGTTAAATGCAGCTGGGATTGCACATACACGTTCAGCTCATCACACACCAACACCAAAATGGCAGGGGGAGGATGGCAAGACAACTAGGTTTTAAAAAATCTGATTACAGAGAAATAAAGAAAAAAGAAAAAAAAAGGATGAAAGTAGTACATTAGACATGAACATGGGCTAACCATCCACACTAATATAACCTGTCTATATTTTTTTCATGAACTTGGGATCCATGTATACAATAAATGTTTGTGCGTATTAAAGCGGGAAGATCATCGAACAATAGACCATGAATATATGAGTCTTTCCAACCTACCTTTGAAACTTATTGATCAGTTGATTGAATTATTTAGGGCCTTTCCACAGTACACTTTTATAGTGCTGTTAATCCACTTTCAACATCCTGTGGAATTCTGGGGTTTGTAGTTTCCTGAGGCCAAAGAGCTCTCTAGTTGAGAATTCTAAACGCCCCTCCCTAAACTGCAAATCCCAGGATTCCGTAGGATGTTGAAAGTGGAATAATAACACTATACTGGTGTAGGGCAGAAAGGCCCTTGCTTAGTGTAAAAAAAAAAAAAATCACCTCTTCAGTCTAGGAGTATATGGAGCAACTTACAAGAAAACCATGAAAAACATTTATAATAGAACCAGAGAAATAATATTCAACAAATTAAACCACCACTACTAATAATTTAACACAAATAAAATACATCCATTGCAATGAAACTGGAGATTTTTTAAAAAAAATAGAAGAGGAGCATTATTTCCCAAAAACTTAGGAGAACAGTACAGTTTAAAAAACAAAAACAAAAAACAGCTGTCTGAAGGTCTATAACAAGGAAATTAACGTAATGTTCCTTGGAAGAGAATTCTACAATGAAAGGGGGCACTGCTTGCAATGATACTTTGATATTACCAAAACTTCCATGTCATATTCTTTTGAAATATCAAAAGAAGTGGGAAATAACTTACAATTTAATAAGAAGAAGCATCGTGTCATTTTTAGAAAGAAGTATTGTCATAAATATTAATGTTTCAGTTCTTATTAGAGGGAGACACCATTAATACATCAGAATCTAAAATATATCAGTGTTCCCTTAATTCACAGTCCCTCCAATTAAAATTTGCCATCGCCAATTAGAACTGACCCTTCCAGACAATGAATCAACTAACAATTTAGTTGATTCATCTACCAGATCAAAAACTATAGGCCTTTTTAAAAATGAAAAAATAAAAAATAAAATAAAAAATAAAGATAACTAGCCAAAATACAGAGTTTTCATCTCTTGGAAATAATTGGTCTTAGCTTTACAATTTCACTTGCTGCACACCACTTACACATCATATTTTATTGATGTTAACATTGCCAGAGTATTTTTAATAACCATTTTGAAAGGTACTGACAAGCTGGCCTGTACTTTGAAAAGAAATATCAACCTGGTGTGGCAGCAAAAAGATTAGCTGAGGAAAAGTCAGAATCTGGATGTGAACAGCTTGGTACGGCGGATTATCACAATGTTCTTATGAGTTTTCAGACATTTTTGCCAGTAGAATTAAACTGTTTGGGGCTAGAATGCATCCAGTCACCAGATTCTTGTAATGACAGTAATGCCGTGAGCCAACTTGTCTGCCCTCCTCCCTCATAAAAAGGAGGGCAGATTTGTTTTCTACAGGCTAATATTTTCCATGGAAAATGTCTTCTTTCAGTTACTGCACTCATTTGCATAAGATCCCAGAAATACTGTTTAGATTTCTTCAGGGACAGATTTCATATCTTTCTGTAATTTTATAGATAACCTCTTTAAGCTTTTAAGAGATTTAATTTCTTATATTCAAATAGCAACCATTTGGCAGTCATTCACTGGTGAACTTACTTGGTTGCCCAATAACTTGGACAACCATAATTGTGATAATGTGATTATTTTCTCCATGTGCCCAGAGGGAAATTAAAACCTCTGCTTAACACATAGGCCCTTTCAGCATGAACGTGGCATCCTGGCATGGGGACCCGAGAGGAGTGGGAGCATGACAACACTTCTGTAAGATGTCCTTCACTCATCACCAGCTGGCGTGATAGTGGGGTAAATCATTGACAGATTTTCCATCAATGACCCCCAATCATGTGACGCTCCCACACTTACCTGCTTTGGAGAATGCATGATGGAGGTGTTTCTTTCTCCAGTGCAGCATGCTGGGCTGAAGAAGGAAGAGGTGTGTCCCTCATACTCCCTTTCGCAGGGAGCAAGTCTGGTGTGGAGTGGAGCATTCCTGTTGCACTCCCTTCCCAGCAAGGGCATTGCTGGGATCACGACCTTAGGAATAAGGTAAGGTGTGGAAAAGGCCATAGGTACATCTGAAAAGCATCCTAGATATGACTGCATGTGAAAATTCCATGAGGTTTTAAATTCAGTGGGTATCAATACACTACAGCAAAATGCAGCCCTTTTAAAAGTTACTTTACAGGTTGCAACTCCCTTGAGCTCACACTGTTTGCCAGTGCAGGCATATTCACTGTGTCCACAGCATTGGCTATGCTGGCTAGAGGTCCTGGGAGCTAGGAAGACAGACAGGTAAATACCTTTGTTATGTTAAATTCCATCAAGTTTCTTTTTTCAAGTGTAGTTTCATCCTCAGAATTTCCGGGGATAAAGTATATCCACCCATCCTTTCAGTTTTAGACTGCTGTTCAGAATTACTCTCTCCAGGTGATTAACAAAATATTAAAACAATCCATAACAGCTAGGCAGTTCACATTTAATGCATCTACCTAATTTTCATTTCCCAAGTTGAAACAGACATCCTTTGATATTCACGTTTCTCTGAAATTTGTGATAGATTTCTTCACTAAAAATGAATAAAAGAATATATATATTGGGGAAATATGGGTGCATTAATGAAAATAATGGACATGGATGCATTATATTAGGGGAAACTGCTTGGAAAATGCATACATCAGACAAAATTACTATTAAATGTGTATATTAGGAGAACTTCATATAAAAATGCATATCAATTTTTATTGTAAACTGAAATGGAAATGCATGAAGCAAAGTTAAGACTAGAAGAATGAGAAATATCTTAATCCAGAACTAAAAAAAATGTTCACCCCTTATAATAACATATGACAGACATATCACAAAATGATATGCTAAAACATACTCACACATCTAAAAATACTATAGCAGCAGCAGAGAAAATTGTCAGCAGAATAAAATAATACAGAGACATATAAAGCAGAAAAAATAATTTATTTTTTAAGAAATAGACTCAACAGTAAGATTATCAATTCAATACCAAACATAAAAATAGCACCTTGGAATAAATAAGTCTTATTTTCAAAAACATCAATAGCACTATTAAAGTGTTCAGTAAATATGTTTATTCCACACAGGAAGGGGAGTACATTAGCACTGAGCCTCTCCACGCATAGCTGAAGGATCTAGATTTTTTTCCATATTCTGGCTCACACAGAGTGCATGCATGGACAAAACAGTTCATATTTTCAGAATGGCATTTCTGTAGGAAGAAAGTAAGGATGAATGGGACAGGACTGTCACACCCCTTTCCACATATATAGAGCGCACCATTTACCAAACACCTGAACGCAGCTAGTGTAAGAGAGATCCTGGATAGGGCTAGTGTACAGAGAGCCAGTGTAGTGTAGTGGTTTGAGCATTTTACCAAAACCCTGGAGACTCGGGTTTGATTCCCTGCTTGGCCATAAAAACTCACTGGGTGACCTTGGGTGCATCACAGCCCCAGAAAACTCTCTGATAGGTTCACCTGTAGGCATACAACAACAACAAGGTTACATGCAGCTTTCTTAAGGGAGTCCCAGATGCACCAAGCCACCACTGAAAAAACCCTGTCTCATGGCTGTCAGTCAAATATTTCCTTCTGGTGAGCCCCTGAGCAGAAACTGGCCTTAGAGCCAAAGCAGGCTCATAGGACTAGAGGTGGTCCTTCAGCTTGAATACAAAGACTTTAAGGTTTTAATCCTCTTGTTCCAGGATAAGACACTTCAGTCCTCCAGAGTCATGTTTGGTTGCAAAATCCATACAGACCTATAGTGTAGCCATACTGTAGCATGTACCATTGTAAACATTTTCTTAGATTTCAGACTTTTTCCTTGCACAGATTTTTTTTTTTTTTTAAAGAGCTGGGGAAAATGATGTGCTCTGACTTTTTTTCTGCATTGGTCCAATTCAGTGGGACATAGAATTCTCACCTGGGTTAGGAAATACAAGATATGCGTATCAAACCCTGACACTTAAAAACAACCCTAACCTCTTGATCCTAGCCTTCAATGCTTTGGAATTCTCATTGAAAACAGAAATTACCACACGACTCATTCAGTGTGATTTATCATGAGAATAAAGCACCAGCACTTTAAGCTGGGTCTAAGAATCAACTGGCAACTAATGGAACTGATACAAGGTAGGTGCCATATGTTCATGTTGTCAGTCCCCTTGCCACCCTAAGCCACTAAACAGTTGCATTCTGCACCATTTGAAGCTTCTGGACCATCTTGAGAAGCAACTCTTTATTGTGATCTGTTATCTAAAGCAACTTAACAAAATTTCTCACTGTTGGGTAGCTGGGTAGGGCTACTAGAGATTTTATTACCTATCCATATCATCCATCCATATCTATGAAGACTATGCTTTGTTCCCTGTCAGGAATGCATAGGGAGGGGTCTATGTGGAACACGTTATGGGATGTCCCAGAGAAGAAAATGGAATGGGTGAGCGTACAGCCCCAAAGTTTAGTCTTGAATCCTGTGCTGGAAGAAAGTCTGGATATAAATTAAATATATAAATATAATGTTTCTACTTCTGAATCAGATCAGTAGGTAGTCAGTCAGCAGGCAACGAGGCTGTGATAGGGAAGCTTTATCAACACTTTTCCTTTATCCCTGCTAGGCCACAGATGACAAAACATAGATCTGTGTGTCATCTTTGTGAGCTGGTATCTTTTGTGGATTTGTTTTTCAAGGTAGTATCATAGAATCCACAAGATTATGGGGCTTCCCCCCCCCCAAGGTATATCATATAGGTATCTTCAATTGTTGTTGTGTGCCTTAAAGTCACTATCAACTTATGGTGACCCTAAGGTGAACCAATATGGTGTAGTGGTTTGAATGTTGGACCACAAAACTGGAGACCAGGATTTGATTCCCTGCTTGGCCACAGAAATCCTCTAGGTTACCATGGGGGGCATCACATGCTCCCAGCCCAGAAAACCCTGCAGTAGGTTTGCATTATGGTTACTGTAAGTCAGAAATGATTTGAAGGCACATAACAACAATGAAGTGAACCTATCACAGGGTTTTCTGGGACTGGACATGTATGAGGTGCCCAAGGTCACTCAGTGGGTTTCCATGAGCAAGCAGGGAATTGAACCCTGGTCTCTAGGGTTGTAGTCCAATGCTCAAACCATTATACCATCCTGACTTTATATAACGTGGTTTGATGGAATCAACAAAATTCTTGAGTGCAGGTAGATTTAGGAGGGAAATGTTTCCTTACCCATCTACCCAGATGCTACAGTTATTTGGCTGTCTTCTTCTTGATTTTCCCTAACCCAAGAATTCTGTTTCTTTACATCCATCTTGAAAATTATTCAAAAGGATGAACAGAATGATTTCTGCTGCCATCGATGACATTAAAAGAGGTGCACAGGGCTTGCATTTGTCTCTCTGTGAACCAATGCAAATTTAAATGTCACACAGGAACTACTGTTCTAATTTAAATTCATCTATCCAATCTTTCTAGCAGATTTTTTTTTTAAGAAGGGGAAAAAAACACCTTTTCCTCTTGGTTTAATGCCTGTTAAAAATAGCTATTAAAAACAAATCAAGCCACATTATTTTGCCTGGCTCACCTGGCTACATTTCTGACCATTTCTTCTGTTGTAATCCCAATGCAATCAGTGGTGCTATTCCCACATGAACCTGCAAAAAGCAAGGGCACTCCAAACACTCCAGCTAAAAATAGAAATACAAGACTTGCATGACTCAATGAGGAGATGTGTGGCACTAAGCAGAGCAACACACTGATACTCCACTCAAAGCATGTGAGAAAACTATGCCAGTCCTCAATGTTTACAGGTATCTAGAAACTGTACCATTCTGCCATGACCATGTAAATAAGCTAAAACAGCAGTTCTTTAACCTTTTCTTTACTGGGGACCCCATAAATACAATTTGCTCCCTGGGACCCCGAAGCTTAACTCGATATTTAAATATTCAAATATTAATTAATTTATTAGAGGCTTCTGGAAACAAGGATTCAAATCCCTGCTTAGACACTGGGTGACCTTGGGCAAGTCATATTCTCTTAGCCTCAGACCCCCTCTGAACAAATTTTGCCCTCCCCTCCAAAACACATCCTGTGATAGGTTCACTTTAGGGTTGCCGTAAGTCAGAAGTGACTTGAAGGTACACAACAACAAAGTGCTGCTGACAGAGAGAGGTTCTTTCTAACCATCGTGTCTCTCCCCTTTGAAAACTTACTTATGGTGGCCATAAGGAAAACCTATCATGGAGGTTTTCTTGGCAAGATTTGTTGCCTTTGCCTTTCTCTGAGGCTAAGAGAATGTGACTTGCATGAGGTCAATCAGTGGGCTTCTATGACTGAGTGGGGATTCAAACTCTGTTCTCCAGAGTCATAGTTTGGGTGTGCACACCCACCTGCTGTTATATCTCTTTCATCAGGGATGTGGCAGCAGAGTGTGTGTGCGGGTGCCAAAACTGCTCCCTTGTTTGCAAATGAGGGAGCAGTTTGGGTGCACACACACTGCTGCTGCCGTGCCCCTTTCATCAGGGTAATGGCATTGGGGAGGGGTTGCAGGTGCCCAAAGAAGGGAGCAGTTCAAGTCCGTGCACACACACCTGCTGCTGTGTCCCTTGGCACCCACATCCCCTGCTGCCTTGTCCCTGACAATAAAGACACAGCGGCAGGCATGTGCATGTGACCAAACTGCTCCCTCATTTGCAAATGATAGAGTAGTTTTGGCACCCATAGACACCCCTGCTCACACATCCCTGTTGGTGGCATTGCTGTTGGTGTCCAGCAGCAGGGATTTGCAGACCTATGAAGGCTCCATGGACCCCCAGGGGTCCCTGGACCACAGGTTAAGAACCACTTCATGTTAAAGCTTCAAATATGGCCTGCCATATGATAAATGAAACAGGTCTTATGACTCATGAGGAATGTTATGGGCCTTGTCCATAGAATTCAGGAGGGGCAAGTTCTCCACTCTGTTGTATTTCCAGACCATTATGCCATAACAGACATGCCATTTTAATTATGAACTTGAACAGAGCATAGAGCCACTGTGGTGTAGTGGTCTGGGCATTGGACTATGACTCTGGAGAGAAGGGTTCCAATCCCTGCTCAGCCATGGAAACCACTAGGACACCTTGGGTGACTCACACTCTCTCAGCCTCAGAGGAAGGCAATGGCAAACCGCTATGAACAAATCTTCCCAAGAAAACCCTGTGATACATTCTCCTTAGGATCGCCATAAATTGGAAAACTGCAGGAAGAAAGTAATGAAGGCACACAACAACAACAAAACATATATCACCTCTACTTCCCTACTCTTCTCCCCTCAAATGCTAGCCAATGTGTCAAGATTATGTTTGTACTCGACCTCTTAATCTACCTATGAGAGATAATGTGACAAAAGCCATGAATGTTGTACATGCCAGGCTCAGAGGAACAGAATTTTCCTCTGAATTCTAGAAAGTGAGCAAAACAACTAAATAGTCAAAATCATGTTATTCCTATTCTGGGTCTTTCTAATAAGATGACCCAACTTAAGACCAGGGGTGCAGCAAGGCAATATTCATTGGTGCAGGGAGATACAAATGGTTGAATACTTGGGTACTGATGACTAATAAAAGAAGAAAAGTTTTCGTATATAATGACAATTATAATCCCCAATTAATACATTTTAATTAGAAAGGATGTTGCAAAGCTTTCCAAAAAGCAGATCAATATTTTCTTCATGCAGAATGGTTGTGTAAACTGAACAACAGTGACAAGGAAGTAGATTTTCCTATTTCAGGAGATGTTGGGAACAAGCAATTAGTTTTAATTCCTAGTGTGTCAAGACCCTTAAGAATGTTTTCCCCACAATGATGGGAAAGTACATAACTTTCTGAAGAAACCAATGGAGCTTCCCAAAAAAAGAGTATAATTTTTTGGAAAGCTGTGCAGCTTTCCCATGAAAACTATGGAACTTTCAGAAAAGATGGAGGGCAGAAAAACATGATGGAATGTTGCACAACACCCAATCTACTCGAGGTTTTATCCAAACCTTAATGAAGTTTAAAGAACTGTGCTGAAGCTGTTGGTGAAATAGGACTGGGCACTTTGGATAGCGTTTTTAGAGTTCAGACTAAAACCCAGTGCAGATTCCCTTACCCACTATGTAGCAGACTGTTTTATGTGCAGGAAACACATTTTCTCCACAGAAAACTAGGGAGTTGGGTACAATGCCCACATGCTTTTCTCCAAATACTTCTGAACATTCAACAGTTGGGAAAAGTTGCATAAAAATGTTGCTACTCTATTATGCTTCCCAACAAAATGTCCTGGTTTTTTTCCCAACCTGGAAACAATTAATTGTGAATTAATTGTGCATAGGTGTAGCTTGGATCCTATCTCTGGTTGGAGGCCATAAAATATAAGGAGCTGCTTTACTGAGAATAGCATCCTTGTTTTATCTAAATCAGTTGCCTTCTAGCACCACTGGCAAGGCTCACAAAATTCCTAGCAGATTTCTGTCTCGCTACTGAAAACATCTGAGATCAGTGGTGTTTGGTGGCTTCCCTATCAGTAGGATAGAAAACTTCCACCAGGTATTGGTATGGATTCTAAAGGAGCTCTCCAAAGTGCTCAGTTCTGTGCCCCTCAACACATTCTTTAAATTCTGTTAATATTTGGACTAAAAGCTGGAGCAGATTCCTGCCTAACTGACAAGGAAGCCACCAGTCACAAATGCTAGGAATTGAGCCAGGGGACCTCTAAACTGACACCACTATCATGTGCTGAACATGGGTGTTTGAGCACCAAGTAGGGATAGGATGGTGCTTTCTCTGTAGCAGCATCCTGACTGTGGAATTCCCTGTGAAAGGAAGTTAGGCTGCCTCTATCTCTTCTGAACTGTCAGTGGTCAGCTAAGACAGGACTGTTTCATGTGGCCTTTGGTCTTTGAAAATTCTCTGATATTTTAACTGTCTAGTTGCAAAACACTTTAAAGAAGGATTTTTCTTTTAGTTCATTTGAAAAGTTTTTATCTATGTATCTATGTATTTAATATTTTGAGAACCATTGTGATGTAGTGGTTTGAGCAATGGACTATGACCCTGGAGACCAGGATTCAATTCACTGCTGAGCTATGGAAATCTACTGGGTGACCTTGGACAAGTCATACACTCTCATCTCCAGAAACCCCTGTGATAGGTTTGCCTTAGGGTTGCCATAAGTTGGAAATGACTTGAAGGCACACAACAACAATAATTTAATGTTTTAAATGTTTTTTTTCTCTTACATTGTCTTGGGTGCCCTGGTGAGATCAGAGGTGATATATATCTTATAGAAGTAAAACTAGTGTACATATTGGGCATTGTCTGAGATTTTATTTTCTCATAGGTAATACTTGTTAGAAAGATTTGAGACCCCGTATCTCTAATTCCCCAAACTGTCTTGTCCAGCACCTGTAACTTTTCCCCATGTTCCCCAATCCAATCAGTATTCAGGGTTATTAACATACAGAGGTTGGGTTCGTGAGGGAATACACTTCCTCCTCCTTGCTGCTAGGCCTCATCTCCATAGCAACTGGACCATTCAAGACAAACACAGTTTGACTGAGGCCCAGAAGCTCTCTGGCTGAGAATTCTAAAGGTATCTCCCTAAACTGCCAATGCTAGCATTCCATAGAATCTTCTTAGGCAGCCAATCATAAGAGGTCTTTGCCTGACACAAACGTTGACTTTTATATATTAGAAGATAAATGTGTGAGCCCAGTCCAAGTTCTCTTATAAAAATGAGTTCTGAATGCAACAAATTATGCTAAAACAGGGGCATGGTCTCCTAGCAACTATAGTGCCCACCAAACCAAAGGAATTTTTCCACCAAATTGGTGGTGCTCTGAGCAGAACTTGAAAATCTTTCCATCAACCCTGGTCTAATACTGAACATAGTACAAGAATCCCTACTTATAATCTCACTTGCTCAAGGCCTGGGGCCCTTTCATACTATATAATTATAGTAGTATGGTTCCACTTCTAACTGCCAGGGTTGCATCCTATAGAACCCTGCCTTTTAGGGAGTAGTACTTAGAATCCTCATTCAGAAGGCTCCTCTAGAATTTCCCCACATGACAAAACCAAGGATTCCATAGAGTGCAGCCGTAGAAATGGCTTCATAGTGCTATAACTGTGTGGTGTGAAAGTGGCTTTGTTAATGCTATTTTGTAGTTTATGAAATCTGTGAAATTTTGCTTTACTTGTTTTACATTTGGGGTTCAATCCAAACCTGTTTTTTAGCTCACAGTTCTGCAGAAGCATCCAGAAACAAGAACATTTTCTTTTTTTGCTGATGCTTCTTGCAGCACATCCCAAATTGTTCTGTAGCAGGAAAAACAGGCATAGGGTTTCCCCAAATCCTCTGAGGCAGACTTGAATGCTAATCTTCTAATACATAAAAGTCAAAGTTTGTGAGTTTGTCTGTGTCAGGCAGCCCAGGACCTCATATGATTGGCTGTGTTAGGCGAGAAGACCTTATGTGGTTGGCTGCCTGTGAAGATTCTATGGAATTCTGGAGTTCAGGGAGGGGCCTTTAGAATTCTTAGCCAGAGAGCTCTTTGGCCTGGCTGGTTGCTACAGAAATGAGGCCTAGCAGCAAGAAGGAGGAGGCCAGTATATTCCCTCAGAAACCGGATCTCTGTATGTTAACAACTCTAAATACAGACTGGATTGGGACAATTTGGGGAATTAGAGACACAGGATCTCAAATCTGTGTTACTTCAAACACATCTAACTCCTAAGGTAAGGTAAAGTAATTCCTAAGGTATTCCTAACAAGTGCTACCTATGAGAAAATAAAATCCCAGGCAATGTCAGGTAAATATGCTAGTTTTTAATAAAACTGATATCAACTAATGCAGGGGAAGATGAAGTGCAACTTCGCAGATGTTGTCAAACTGCAGCTCCAACCATTCTTCACCACTGGCTATGCTGAGCTAACATTGCTGGGAGTTACACTCTGGCAACATCTGAGGAGTTGTGATTTGCCCTCCTCTGGTCTAATGAGTCCGCATTGGAATGGTAAGGTAGATAAATTCTTTAGAAAACTCAGGATGTATTTAGAGAAAAATGATCAGTATATTTATTCCTATTTATTGCTTTCTTAGTACTAAAGCAGAATCATTTATCATATTTGAATGCAGAAGATTTATTCACATAAAATAAAGAGTAATTTTTTTAAAAAAAATAAACTTTATATTTCAAATGAGAAGCTTTGTATTAAAATGATGCTCTTGATTTTGGGTATGAATTGCAAATGATGGAGAATTAAAATTTTCAGGAAGAATCAGGTAGAATTTTTACTGACAGGAGGTCATTTTACAAGCTCTTGGAACCACAGGATTGGCGTCTTAATCATGACTATCAAGTATTGGAAAAGATGAATTCTTTCCTTTTCCCTATATTTTTTTTCCTCCCAGTTTCTGACAGTTAGGCAATAGCCTGTTTCTAGAGAAGTTTTTAATCGCTGCAGAAATGGTGGCAATGAAGCATCAGAAATGTGTAAATGTATGCCAATAATGTTGGAAAGCCTGGGGAAATCTTTGAAAATGGGAAGATGGGAGGAATTTGTCCCACATTCATCTCAGTCCAAGAGGAGGAAATGCATGCACACGCACACACACAATTGCCACATGTGCCTTTCCCAGGGTCAACCTGTTCTCCCAACATACCTGACTAGCCTGTCCATGTGTACCATTGGCTATATGCCTATGACTCACATATTATCATAGTTTGTTTAAAAAAAATAACAGATGGGTCTGTTATGAATGCTGTGGACAAACATATTTGATGTGGCTGTAGTTTCGTTGCGAAAAAGAAGCCTGTGTCATGAGCAAAGCATTTACACCTTCTGAGAGGAGGGGGAAGTTAAGAATTACAATCTGATTGTTCCAGATTGGCTCTATCATGGACAATGGCCAGGGGTGGCTGATTGGCTTGGTTTTCTTCCCAGCATTCAACCTGTCTTCTTTGTGACTTTCTGTAAAGCTCTCACTTTGTCTTTCAGAGACTGAAGGACATGATAAAGATACAGAAGATAGCTGCAAACCTGGGAGCCTTTAGAGCTGTGGGATTCGCTTGAGACTTGGCATGTGTCCTGCAGCTCTCATTTTTATACTGTGAAGGAAATGCAAACCAGATTAATCCAAGGGGATGATTTACCATAGCCATCCCCCCCCACCATCTCCTATCTCAGTGGCAGAAGAGTAGAAATAAGGATAATTCAAATATCTTCTTCCAGCTGTCCGGAATTATCCTCCTTCTTTCTTTTGCTTTCTCCACTGAATATCACCTTAACCCTGTCTTCATTTTCTTTAGCCATCCCCATGTATCTTAAACGAAGGATGCCGTGCAGAGTAAATTCAGTCGGATTGTCCATGTATCCGTCCACATTCTCAGTCTCTGTTCAGTGTTCCATGACAACAAGGTGGGACGGCAGAGGTTATCTGAACAGCTGCTTCCTAAGCTAGAAATTCCAGGCATTGAAAACCATCTGTCTATACATTCACAAATGTATATAAGGGCAATCTATCAGACTGCAGTCCTGCAGCTGCCACTCGACCAGGCCTGCTTCCTTTCTTGACGTTGAACAATAAGAGCTAGTTCTTCACTTTGTGTCACACAGAATGGCTGATTTGATTAAGTCCCCAACTCTCATTATGCTAGGTAGGGGTGTAGAATTTCAATGATAATCCATAATGCATGACCAGTTTGTCACCATGGCAACATAAATTCAAGGTTACTAGCTCAGACGCATAATTGGACGCGCATTGAGTGCTGAAGAAGGGCTGTTAAAATTCTTGTCATAGAAGAGTCGCATCCATCACACTGTCTAAAAATTGCAAAGTACTCATAATCAGAAGGGGGAGAGAGACTATCCTTGGAGAATAATGTTAATAAAATAACGATTATATCTAATAGAATTGTTTAAGTTTTTGCACTTTGGGATTTTAAGCCTTTTAGGTGATAATGGTCAAACAGGCTACTCCTTCAAAATTAGACGGCTATGCCTCAGCATTCGTCAACGCCAAAGCATTTGTATTGGAAGACAGACAGACCTAAAACAGCCCTGCTGTATGAACGATATGGAAAGAATTGAATCCTGTACATCAAAATGCAGTGGTTCTTGTGTCAGTCGGATGATTTGGGAAGTCATGTCTATACAGACATTTTGGAAGTGAGCATGTCTTCAGATCTGTTTGCAGTTTTTAAAGCAGAAAATTGGGAAGAAATACAAATTTTGCTGGTTTATTTTAAAAATTATACTGGCAGCCATTTTAAGCCTGTCAGGTGGAAAATAGGCTAGGTTGAGGAAGAGATGCAAAGAATCATATTATTAGAGATAGACAGGAAAGGGTCTAAAAATGTAGCAGAGAAACAGACTAGGCAGCCTGCTTCTTATCTCCTCCTTTCATCTGCATGTACAGTTCTGAAGCCATTATCCTGTAACTGTTAATCTATATTTTCTTTTTTGCCTGGATTTTCACCATATGTTTGTTTCTTCTTTTTGTTTAAATTCAAAAATCAGTTTATATTAAATGACAGGGGAAAAATTCTATCTATCTATCTATCTATCTATCTATCTATCTATCTGTCTGTCTGTCTATCTATGTCTCCTCATCATCTCATTTCCTTGCTCCCATACTTCTCTGTTAAATATTATGATTTAATAGAAACAGAATGTGATATTAAAGATAATAAAGCCATGATATAGAGATCTTTTGCAGATTCAAATCATGCTATCCAGAGGGCATGATCTTTGAAAATCCCATCGTTTCAAAAAGTAGCATTATACATGCGCTTAAAAGAATTTCACCCTGACACAATCCTCCTTCAGTTTTTTAAAAAAACTTTGACATAAAAAATCTGCAAAATTCAGGTACTTATGAGCATCCATTCCATGAGTTACAGTGACCACAGTGCTAAAAAAAAACAGCATTTTTCCTTCCTTCATTTCTAATCTCTACATTCAACTGTACATGAATGTACATTCAATTTGTATATTCTATTTTCTTCTTCTTATACTTGCTTACATCCCCCAACCTGTCTTTATGATATTCATTGAATGTTCCCAGTCCATCCGGACTCCGAAGATAGTGAACAAGATGTGAAAATGTTATTTAAAAACTGATTGAAACAATTCAATCTGTAGTATTTTCTTTTTCCTATACTAGTGGGCTGACTCTTGAAAAACTGGTTGCTTGAGACTATTGAGAGAGTGCTCAGGGCTGGAAGTATCACATCTTTGCATGCACTTTGCAGTTCAGACACAATTATACTAGAAAGTGTTCTGTGAAGTTAGTATTAAGAAAGACAAGAAAATGGTTACAAGGAAGGAATGATTGTTCTTAACCTTCTTAAACTCTTAATCCTAGATCACACTCCTGTGCAGTGCATTGGAGTCTGTGCACACAGCCACCACTGTGCTATTATTTGTAAGGTCTTGACTGAGTCCTTATTCACTCTGTATCATGAAAGATAGGAGGTGATATTTCTGTAATTGTAAAACTGAGCTGTCATCTCTTAAAATTAATTTGCAAAACAGCTCTAGGTGTATGATATTTTTTGGCAAAAGAATCCCCAAGATGGTGCATCCCATATTTTTTTTTATAAAAAAGTATCCCACAACATGACAGTCAAGAAGATGTAATTAATAAAAGAGAGTTAACAGAAAATCCTGGATAATGCAAATGATGTACATGATGATGTAAATATATTATTATCCCGTATTCAGACATATTGCATCTCTAGTCTTATATTATGCCTCCAATAATATGATATTGGGTAATGGCAGTGTGCTGTCCACATGAAGAATAACAATAATAAATGAGTTGCCAAATAGCACTATGGAGGGTTACCATAACTCTGAGATGATTAAATCCAACTCTTTGCTTTTGTTCCATGCATCTCATTTCAATTTGCCTTCCAGCCAAGTATGTCCTTGACAGAAAGCCTGAATTATTGGATAGGCCTATACCCCCCTTTTCTGTTTTGGTCACATAAGAAAGTCAGGCCTTGCCTCATAAGTATAGTTCATTATGATGGATTCATCAGATAGCCAACTAATTCTCACAAACAGCTGATTAAGAGCTAAATTTGTATTTGAAAGTTGCCATTAGAGCAAGGTGGGAAATGTGTGCAATTCCAGATGCAGTTCTCATCAGTCCTAGTCAGGACTCTCAATGATCAGTGATGATGGGCGTGGCAGCCCACTAGCATCTTGAGGGATACAAGTTCCCCAACCTTAACTTGAGGACATACCTGGAGAAAACCACAGGTGTGGATTACTAGTTCATTAAAAAAAAAAAATCCTGTGCAGTTAGGAAACCATGGAGGTAGAAACTTCATACTGTTTTCTTTGTATAGGAACAGTTTTTATGCAAATGAACCTATATGAAGCTTCAAAAGAAATATCAAGTGGTTTAGAACAGGCCAAAATAATCACAACTCACCAGCTTACCAATTGCATTTTTTTCCTGCTAGTTATCTTATCTTTCAAATCTTGTTATAAGAAAGATTAAAGCAGAGTATTTAAAATTCAGCTGTATGATTCACACTCTTTCTTTTTTACTGAGGTTGTGTGCTCAACATTGATACTAAAGATCTTCCCTATTAGAGATGCAAAAGACTAGACAGGGAAGATGTTCTCGTACTTCTTTTGAAGGTTTAAATTTTTTTAAAAAAATGGAATTTTGAGAGAACAGTGTGGTTGCCAACATTTCTGCAGGGTGCATAGTTAAGTGTATTTTTCTTGTCCTTCTACAATGTGGTGGCAAAGCTCTGGACAACACAGACCATGGATTATTTTTCTTTCTATCTGAAATATCTGAAGGAAAAAGGGCTGCCTTTGGAAATGCACCAAATCAAGGTGTAAACTATGTTTGAATGTGCAAGGATGCTCACCTTGCTCTGTCTATGCAACACTCAAATTCATGAAGATAGAAATGGAGGCTCAGATTCAAGATCAAACATTATTTATATTTCAGCAACTGGTTTTGATTACATTGTGAGACCTATGTTTTCAAGGATATGTTTATTTTTTTAAACATGACTATCTTTTGTCCAAAATAGTAAGTACAAGAACAATACACTACTGAAGACTTCAATGTATTTATTGGCATTAAATGGCTTATATCAACAAGCTGATTTTTTGATGACCTTTAGAGGGGCAATCTGCGTCCCATCCCATGATTGACTACTGACTGTTCCTGCATAGAAATCCACTTCTGTTTTTCTTTTCACTAAGATTTAATACATCATTAAACAGATACAAACCATACCTACTGCAACCAAGGAAAATGATGGCCCCCTTTTCTAGCATCTGGATCTAGACAGAACAGTTTATGTTTCTTCTTCTTCTTTTTAATGTATTGCAGTCTTTCTTGAACACTTGGGATGGGTCACGATAAAAATGCCAGATACATGCACAATCCAGTGCTGCTTGCATGAGTTATAGAGACTGTGTATGATGGGGGTGGGGACAACAAGGAGGAGGAATACTGTATAGCTTTAATAAGATCCATTGACAAGGCATGTTTTTTATCTAAATGCAAAGCTGATTTAATGAAAACCTTTCAGATTGCACATCTGGAAATATATTCACTTCTTGATGTGTGCATGTAATTCCAATTAACATTATGTAAATGAGATAAGCCCCGTCAGGAGCTATTGAGGTAGGAAGAAGTGCAGGAGTAGCTTTGCAGTTCTGATTTAAATAACAAGTGACTTTTGTGAAGCATGTCAGCATGTGGTCCCATGTGCTCACATTGTAGAAATACAACAGCAGCCCTTAAAGAGAATGCCCAATTAATATATTGATGCTCAGTGGTGCTTAGCCAAGTGAACCCGTTGTTAGGAGCAAATATTAAACCTCCAATGTGCTTGCTCCAGGAAGGGCATATTTTCAAAAGGGTTTCCCCCTCTATTTGGGAGTAGGCATCAAAGAGTTTACTGGGAAAGAGTGGCTTTGTGAATAACAGAAAAGGAGACTGGTCGAGTTCAAAGGTGTAGATCATTTGTATTTGTGCACGGTGTGTGTGTGTGTGTGCGTGCGCGTGTGTGCATGTGTATGTGCCAGTGGAATATCTAGGGTGTATAAAGAGTTAGGCAGGATTAGTGTGTAAAGTCTCAGATTATTGTCTTCACACCACTGATGCATTACTTAAATCTTTTTTGGGTTTGGAGGCAATCCTGGCCTTTGGAACTAGATCTGAAATGATACGTTTATTTTTTTTTAATTATTCTGTTTCTGCTGTTTCTTTTTATGGTGAAATGTTCTGCTCTATAAGCATACAGACAATGCACCACCTACCGTATTTTGATTGCAGCTTTGTTCAGTATGGTCACATATTGAAAAGACTACAGGTTTGGGTTAACTCTCTGTTCTGTAACCTGGTGCTTTGATAGTCCTGTGTCCAACTAACAGAGATATGGAGCTTGCATTTGGCACCAGAAATGGCATGTGGTAAAGAACCTGAGCTAAAAATAAAGCATGGGTGGCAAGACCTAAAAAAGATAAATTAGATGAAGGTGGGTTGCAAGACAGATCAGTGTGGTTAATTCGGAGGCAGCTGCTAGGGGAATGCTGTTTAGACCTAAACCATTTCTGCACGAGGCTGTTATAGCACTATGATTCCACTTTCAACACCCTATGGAATCCTGGGGTTTGCAGTTTCGGGAGGGGCTGACCAGCCCCTCCTGAAACTGCAAACCCCAGGATCTAGAGGATGTTGAAAGTGGAATCATAGCACTATAACAGTCTGGTGTGGAAATGGCCCTACTTTCGGGGTGGCTGCTGGCTTCCATGTCAGATCTTTAATTTCATTCATTCATTTACTTATTCAGTTTGCAGCAAGCAAGAGACAGGTTTCACACACCACTACTTAAATATGGATTGGAATGTCAGTTTAGTTTTGACACAGATTTATTGAAATGTGCTAATTTCTTTATATTTGTGACAGAAAAAATTTGATATTTTAAAGCTTTGACTAGGGTGAAACAGAAACCAACACATTCTTCCTTCTGACTCAGGACTTTGAGTACTTACCTCTTAAAAAAAAGTCTGGGTATGGCAGTGCACAAAATCCCTATCCATTCAGCCATATTAGCACTAAATTAAGGTTGACACCTCTTTTATTTTTTCTCAGCGGCTCTCAATTTTTAGAACCTATATGGAAAGCACCTATAGCTTGGTTCTCTCCATGTTGGAGGGTTACAGGTCAGTAAGCATTTGTGCTCCTTCCTGCATTTTATATTCCTTTCTGCTACAGCAGAATGCAGGAAGGCTGGTAGAAATGGAGGAGAATTGTGTGACAACACATTGAGATCCTGGATTGAGAGACATATTGCATGCTACCTCCTCTGAATGTTCTTTGTCTAAGAAGAGTGTCTGAAATTCATGGGGCCATTGTAAGTCAACAGGTAACTTAAAGGCACACACACACACACACACACACACACATATATATATATATATACACATACACGCAACTATGATATATGCCTAAGGGCTTTTCTGGACTACACTGTTATAATGCTATTATTCCACTTGCAACATCCTGTAGAATTCTGATGTTTACAGTTTACTGACGCCAAAGAGCTGTCTGGCTGAAAATTCTAAATGCTCCTCCCTAAGCTGCAAACCCCAGGATTCCATAGGATGTTGAAAGTGGAATAATAGCACTATAACAGTGTAATGTGGAAAGACCCTATTCAACCCCTCCCCCAAATCACCTTTTCTTTGCTGCAGCTCTTCCTCAATGCAGCCATTTCTTGTCCAGTGGAGAGTGAGGGGTATGGCCAAGAAAGGTTCACTTCTTTTTCCCAATAGCAGACAGCCATTCTTTGTTCCTGAGGATGATGTCATTGTTGTGGCTCCAGCTACTGGAAAGTAAACTGGACACTTCTCTGCCACTCCCTCTCTTCTCCACTGGACAGGAAATATCTGCACAGGGGGCTTCCACAGACAGAAGATGGGTTTTGTGGGGGGGGGGCTTTGGTTGTTGGGTGGTCAATATAGGATTCTTACATTTGTAATGAGCAAAAGAGTGAGTGACATTGGTGTATGTTGGGTTTACAGCATTGTAACTCACTAACAGGATACTGACCAATAATTTGTAAATTTCTTTATCTTCTAAACGATGAAACATCCCTGAATGCTTGAATCTGGCATAACTATGGCAGCATAACTTTGGCAATGCAGTTATTAACGGCAGAAGGGAAAAGGTTACAGGCACAGTAGCTAAGCATAAAGTAAAGCAAATAAAGTGCAACCTTTTAGAGATTAGAAAAGACTGAAATCCAACAGTAACATGGTAGCATATAAAGTTTCATCAGCATTATTGCAATAGGCTTCCCTATCCACTAGTACACTATCCAACTTGATAGCATCACACCACATTCTCGTAGCAAGTTAGTGCGCAAGTGGGCAGGGATAGTTGCCAGCCAAGAAAAAGGGACAGCTATTACTCCCTCAGACTTTCAGCACAATGCATGCAAAGTAATGCTGGATGCTATCAGTGTCTTTTTGTTTCTTTCTTTCTTTTTTTTTCTGGCTGTCCAGCTGCAGACTTTTATCCCCCCCCCCCGCAAGGCTGTCCTCCTTGTCCCTTGGCCACTAATTGCTGGTGTGTGAGTGCATGTGCATGTGCCCAACATTGTTAAACTGTGACTGCACCTGGGAGAGGGCATTGCATAAGGAGGTAATGGGTACCTCTCCATAACATCCTTTAAGTGCATATGCCAGTGAAACCAATATTTATGCTAGTGTAAATCAACAATAGGATTCTGAAAACTTGCTGCTTTAAGCCGTTTACCTCTGTGACACCCTGAAAAAATTGCAATCACTAGGGTAGTGTACCAACAAGAGCCTAGGATTTTCCTTCCTTCCTTCCTTCCTTCCCTTTCCCTTTCCCTTTCCCTTTCCCTTTCCCTTTCCCTTTCCCTTTCCCTTTCCCTTTCCCTTCAAGTGACTGTAAAAGAAAATTATCCTTTCCTCCTGGTGTCTCTATCCAACAGCTAAAATGCTGTCAAACTACCTGACATGATGGCAAAGTGGCAACATTTAATGTTGCTTTTAACCATCAGGCGGGAGCAACACGTCAATGAAACAAAACTCTAATATTCAAAAGCTCTAATATTGAAAAGGGGGCAAATCTCTTTTGATTGTGTTGTTGACAGTTGTTGCAGCAAAACCTGAAGTGCATCTTGAAATAAAAAAAGGCCCCAGGCTATCTCCACTCATCTCATGCCACTTCCAGCCACCACTGAAAGCAGAATTTGACCTAAAGTGTAAAATGTATTATCTATTTAGCTCAGGGAACACTTCATAAGTGTGAGCTTCGCCTATCCTTGTGCACTGTTCATTTTGTGTTATTCCTAGGCACTCTGTAAAGTGCTTTCTCAGGGTGTGCTGCACTCACAGTCTGGCAGTATGCCTTTTAAGTGGAGAGTAGCATGGTATCTCTTTGCAAATAAAAATTTGGGAGAGAGCAAAAGGAATTAGATGGTGTGGAACATAAGGTTTGAATTAAATGCATACTGTATATGTTTTATCTTTAAATTATTTGAGTTACCTTCAGTTCCTGAGTGGCAGACAGGATTTCTCTGGCTGTCCTTGCCCCGCTGAGGGAAGAAGAGAATCAGCCACCATTCCCCAGACGAGGAGAAAGGCTACGACCCTTTCCGCATGTGGGGGGGGGAATGCCCAAAAACTCCTGAAAACAGAGCTTACCAGTGGCCGGGCGAGTCTGTCGCCACGCAGAGCAGCGCGAGCTCGCTGCTCCACAGTCCTCCAGCATCCCAAATGGCAGCTTCCAGTTGGTGGACACTCTCCACCAACTGGAGAAGCTTGCCAGCCGAAAGCCTGCCCCTAGCAGATCTGCAGGCACGCACTTGTGCACTCCTGCAAATCTGCTTCGGAGCCGGGCGATGGAGCGACATGGGGTTGCGCGTTCTGTGTTTTTTAAAAACCTCTAAAAAGAGGTTTTTAAAAAACATGCTGCGTGACCAGTTCCAGCCGCTCCTGCGTGGATTGAGGTGTGGAACTACAAAAAGTAGTCCACCCCAGTCCACTCTATGGTGCAGAAGACGTTTGTTGGAGGTCGCTCTGCACCATTTTAAAATACTAATGCAGAAATGGCCTACTTCTTGGCTCCTGGATATACCAGGACAGCCAGAGAGCTCTCAGACGCATCTCCATGGGCAGTCAGTGGCTCAGGGAGATGAAATTATGCCCTGGAGCCTCTATCCCTACTTTTGCATCTGGAAGAAAAGGTGTTGCAGAAGAAGGTACAGATTGCCTTCTCCACAACCATCTTAAAAGTACTTATACTCAAGTAACCAAGGCTTACACAAATATAAGCTCTCTATGGGCTTTTGGCATATCTTCATTGGGCAAATGTACAAAGGAAGTTTGAAAACAATTACTACACTTCAAACATAAATGCCATACATTTTGCTGTAGCAAGGGAGTTTGTGTCCAGGGGGCCTTTCACACACACAACTGTAGTTCTAAAAATCCTACTTGAACTGCCATGGCATCCTGGGATTTGTAGATGAGGGAGAGAATTCCTCTAGTCTTACCACCAGTTAGAGAATTCCTCTAGTCTTACCACCAAATTAAAAATCCCAGGATTCCGCAGGCTACAGCCATGGCAATTAGAATGGAAACACAGCACTATCACTGCATAGTGCAAAAGAGACCCAGATGACCCATTCTGGAGGCATTTTCAGACTGCTGTCCAGGTGGTACTATTCATGGTTCACATTAAGGTCCTTGTTTTTTCATCCATATTACTCGTTTTCTTTACACTGGATTAGGATCAGAGAGAACAAAGGCAGACAATGTGTACAATTCCAACTGCCAACAGCCAGTGTAGCCTCAAATGGAGAAGTGATGGTAGGGGGGAGTAACTCATCAATATCTGAAAGACCACACATTCCTCATCCCTTGTATAGAAAATGTCTTCAAAAAAATGGTATGCTCTCTTTAACATATGGTCACACCATTGAGCTGCTTCTCTGTCAGGTTGACGTGGTACTACCCTCAATTACACTTCATCAGCTGACTATGACTGTAGATAGATAAGGTAAGGCAGATGCAGTAACACACAACATGAAACAGTTGAAGAGTCTTTGGTGTACCTTTCCATCCAATACATGTCTACTTAAGAGACAACCCCCTTGATTTCAATGGGATTTACTCCCAGGTAAGTGTGGCTAAGATTGTGTCCACTAAAGACCAGGCCAGCTAGGTTGAGAATGCCATGGCCAAATGTGGCATTCATCCTCTGGAATTTTCTTCAAAACAAGGTCAAGGCAGCTCCTTTTCTCTTAGTTTTTAGGAGATATGTGAGAATTTCTCCTTTAAATATGGCTCTTTAACCTGTAAACCACTGCTTTGCCCCTTGCCTTAAGATTCCAGGATCCCCACTAGCCTCTCATTTGTTTCAGGATAACTTGCATAACAGGTCCTTCTCTATCTATGGAGCTTCCCCAAATAGTTTAGGACACTTATCATCCTCCCTACATGGGTCTAAGAAGCTCCACAGAGGCTAGGGATTCTGTTATGATTACAAGGGCAGAGCAAAAAAATATAAAATAAAATATAACCCAACTGTTTCCATGGTGCCTATTTACTCCACTAATGCCCAAATAAGGCTGATGTGTTTTTGCTCATTGACTTAAGCAACTTTTTTCTTGAAAGGAGGTTGTAATTCTTTAAAAAATAATAGAACCATAGAATCATAGAATCCTAGAGTTGGAAGAGACCCCAGGGGACATCGAGTCCAACCCCGTGCTATGCAGGAACACCCATCAAAGCATTCCCAACAGATGGCCATCCAGCCTCTGCTTAAAAACCTCCAAAGAAGGAGACTCCACCACACTCCAACAGACAACTGCGATGTATGGAATAGGATCTTGCCAGACTGGTTCAAGATAGCTTGCTACCCAGGGCAAAGAACAACATGGCACCTCCCTTCCCTTTGTTGCTGTTATGTGTTTTCAGATGGACTCTGACTTGTAGCAACTCTACCCTAGGTTTTCTCAGCAGGATTTATTCAGAGGACATTTGCCATTGCTGTCCTCTAAGGCTAAGAGAATGTGACTTGCCCAAGGTGACCCAGTGGGTCTCCTTTGAAACCTGATCTCCCATAGTCTTAGTTAATCACTTAGACCATTAACCCACATTGTTTCCCTTCACATTCCATGTACAACAGCCAAAAGGATTGACAGTTGAATCTTTATTCACCATTACTGGTCTTCCAGTACTCCTGGTGGTAGCAAAGGCTAGCTTAAGAGACACAGAGCAGCCCCTTTGCAACACTGTTCTCTTCTCCACCACCATGCTACTTCCTCTCACATGGGCTACCTGATGAAGTCACCTCACACTGCCTAATAGTAGGGCTGGCCTGTCAGATTGGCAGAAATTCTTCTCCAACTTCCTATGCAAGCATATAATAATTTATACTGGAGACAAGGAGAGAGAGAGAGTGCAATTATGAAGAGGTGGATTGTTTTGACATAGCACTGGAAAGTCCAAATGAGGCCATTAGAAGGACTCATCTAATGAAGAGCTGCTATATTTAGTACCTGGTTAACATTTGGAAAGTTGTAGGCCAAACGCTTCCAGGCTGAATTGCCAGTGTGAATGTGCAGCGCAGCTTTGAGAAAAATGATGTTTTCTTTGGAATAATAACTCTATCTCCTTCTATGGTGTCTTCCTTTCCTCCCAAAGGTTTGAAAAGAACAGATGTAAAATCATAGACATTCTCATTAAAATGTAACAATATGGCATCTCATTATGCTGAGACACAAAACCCAGCATCAGAGATGACAAACTATATTCTTCTGTGCTGTTCTCTTCTTCTCATGATGAGAATAGAGGGGACTCATGCACACACATATATGCAAGCAACTGACAACCAAAATAATAATAAGAAAAAAAAAACTGAAGCCAGCAAACACAGAGTTCTATTAACATTATCTATGCAATTGGCAGTGTTGACAAAACCTGCCCAAACAAGCCAACACCTAAAGTACTGTGGAGTATCCAAGATTTTCATGCTGCCTCATATTGCTCTAAAGCTAGGCCTAGAAAAGAGTCTACCTAGTGACACTATTGTGCTAATAACTGTTGTTTTCTCTTTCTTGTATAACATTCCTCAATATGGACATTCCCTAAATGTAATTGCACCGCAATCCAGCTGTCTCAAGATTAGACCCTGGAAACCTACATGAGGCTAAGGCTTCTGAACAGCAAAACGTTACAGAAGCCCTTTACAAGGTTTTAGCTCTCCAAGAGATTTGCTGGAGGTAGAAGGAGCCAATCCCAACAGTTTCCTCTTCATATACACTTCAGGAAGCATTGTCAATATTACCCATACCTCTGCCAATCATCTTGTGTATTTCCAAGCCTTTAAAGCTCAGCCTGTTTTCTTCCACTCAACATGGGTTCTGCATGCTAGGGTAGCAACTTGGGTTGGCAGAAGAAAGGTCAGGATCCATTGATGGAGCTCTGAGCAGTCTGCAGTCATTTGGCAAGTTTTTCTGACTCCTAAGTGCTTAACAAATGCAACAACAAAACAACCTTCCCTGCTAAAATTGGGAACAAAGCCTGAGCTCCACCAGGAGTGTACTTTGGTATGAAAGGACTGTTCTCCATATGTATATGTGTGTGCGTGTGTGTGTATGTGCAGTAGTAATGTAACCATTTAATAATTTGTTTGTTTGTCTTTGTAAATGTTTGATTTATGAAGTACTGTATTGTTTTCTTAACTTTTGTCAATAAACTGGCAATAAAGATTATATTTTTTTTTTTAAAAAAAGAAAGGACTGTTCTCAAAACTGTGCCCATGTCTCAGACCATGCTCAAAGGAGCCCTACTCTTTATTGGTAAGTGCTTATCTGCACTTGGCTCTAGTTAATGGAGATCTCATTTGTTTGTTCTTAAAAGGTAGATCTAGCAAAGCTGAAAACTGCTCATGCTTGTACTAGAATCCAGAGAGCAGCACTCTGCTATGTCTTCACATATGGGGCTCGGAGCTCAAAAAGCTTGAAAGTAATTGGTTATAAATAATGTTTCATGGTGCAGTGATTTAAGTGTTGCACTAGGACACCAGGAAATTTGAATCTGAATCTCCGCTCAGCCGTGGAGAGCTACTAGTTGACCTTGAGCTGGTCACACTTTCTCAGCCTCAGAAGAAAGCAATGGCAAACCTCCTGTGAATCAATGTTTTCAAGAAAACCCAATGATAGGTTCACCATAGATTAGAACTGCCTCGAAGAGACATGCCAACAACAAATGGTTTCAAGCCCCTTCCCCTGTAGTTCCTATTTTTAAAAAGTAACCACTTATTTTCTTTGTCTGCAAAGGAATTGTAATATTCTTACTTCAAAGGAATTGCAATTGTTTCTTTTGTGTTGCTTGGGTGCTAACTTGTAGCAGGAACAAGGGCTGTAGCTCTTCATTAATTTTCTTCTCCAAGAAAGCAAGAAGTAAAGTTAGCAGTTTTCTTCCTCCTTTGAGAAACACTCTAAAAACCAAACAGTTTTTGCAGCTGATAACAATATCAGGACTCATTCTGTGCAAAAAACTGCCCATGGTTGTTTTGTGCAGGAAACACACACACACACACAAGGATGGCTGGAATGTTGTATAGGATTTACTTATGTGTAAGTGCTGTAGTTATGGCAGTATATAGTGAATCTTGGCCCGCCTCCACAATCCCACTTACTGGACAGCAGCCACTGCAATCATCTGGAGGATGTTCCCAGCTGACTGACAGTTCCAGCCCTTCCCGTGACACATCTTCAGTGTAAGAGCAGAAGCAGGGCCCCTGTTGCAATCCCTCCTTATGCCAGAGATCACTTGTATGCAGAGGTGGGGGGCCTGGGAACATTAATCAACTACTTCCTAATCAACAGTATAACAAACCCCCATTAATCACAGTGCATGCTGCCTGGTAAGTATAGATTGGGGGACTTTCATGTTCCCTGTGCAGGCCCTAATCCAGGAGCTATTGCTCTTTCCGCACTAGCCTGTTATAGCGTGTGAAGCTGGAAAGTCCCCATGTGCTGCTGAGACATATATTCCAGCCTGTTATGAATTTTAGCTGTTAATTCATCTTCACTGCCACCACCCACTGAATTATGAATTATCTGGACACTTGGACAGTACAGTGGGACCCTGTCCAACCATGTACATCCCTAAACTTAAGGATCTTCCTTTTCCCCCAGTCTACCTAGTTTGGCGTGGGAAGGAGAGAAACAGGGTCTTTTACAGAAAGTATTTATTAAAGATATGCAAATAAACAAGGCAAATTACCACACATGGGAAGCTCCCTCCTCCCAGGCATGCTTAGTTACAAGTAGTTACAAAAGAACAGATATAAAAGCACAGATACATTCTTTAGATCAGCCAGCCTCCAAAATAACAGAAAAGTCCCTAACACGACTAGATAACTATTTCTAATTACTCACAGTTGTCCCTAGGCTTAGATGTTCTATGAGGAAGACGACAGGAGGCGAGGCTAGGCCTGCAGCCTGCTACTGGCACAGAACCCCCCTCCAGGAGGTTCCTAGGTTGCGGTCTCTTTGTTATCCCTTTGTTATCTCTCAGCCACATGGCCTCGCCAGAAGTTTTATAACTTCTCCTTGGAAGCATCTGGAAGCATCCTGAAGATGCTCACCTCTTTCCTTTTTTGATTGGTCAAGTCTCACCCTGTGACCTATGATGCTGACCACATACTAAAATGTAATCTAATCCCAACACCTTATTAACCCTTGGTTTACCTGAAGAGGGAAGTTTCCCCCTTTAGCTAAGTCAAGATAATGGGAAGCCCCATTATCACATAGCGTGATGATTCCACTTTCAGTTTCGGGAGGCGCTGGCCGGCCCCTCCCGAAACTGCAAACCCCAGGATTCCAGAGGATGTTGAAAGTGGAATCATCGCGCTATAACAGGCTAGTGCAGAAATGGCCATATGTAGGGATTGTGAATATGTAACAGCCATGAATGTATAACTCAAGGTTACATATTTGTAACTGCCATAGAAGATTCAACCATTATTTTCTACACAGAAAATGCTGTTTCCCAAATAAAGAATGCTGTTTTCTGTTTGAATTGACCATGTGTGGGTTTTGTGGAGGAAAAGTCTCCAATTACAGCATTTTCTGTGTAGGAAATAGGTTTTTCTCCACAGAAATAATATTTCTGCATATAAGCATTTTTTTTAATTCATCAGAAAATGTTTCCTGTGCCAAATAAGCGTGAGCAACCTTTTCACAGAATAAGTCCTAAACTGCAAAAGATTGCTGTCAACACTGTATTAACACTAATACTGTTTGACTGTCATTCCTGAAGCTGGCTTAAGTGCTAGTAGGATTTTGCATCTTTGACCTAATGGGTATGATAAGAAGTAACAACAGAATCATTTGTGTGTCCTGTGGGGTATATGCTCCGTGTCACAATATCTTCTCTGACCTCTGCTATGTGTATCTGCATTTATGGCCTTTACCTTGACTAACAACCTTGTTTCAAAGTGGAATTTAAAAGTGTCCTTCAGTGTTTCCATAAATACTTCTCTGTACTATATGGATCCTTGTTCTGGAAGCCAGCCCATTATTCCCTTATGCACTTCTCTATTCTTTATCTCATACAATACAGATACAAATAGCACGGTCTGAGGACTGTTGATGCAGCTACCCGAAGCAGATCCAGACACTGCCTAGTAGGGTATCTGCCTGCAAGCTCCATGTGCTCTGCATTGAATTCCATGAGAGAAGAAAGGTAAGACATAAATGGAATAGTCTCTTTAGGAGCCCTCACAAAATCTCCCTTAGTGATCTTGCCCTGCCTACTGTCTTGCTCTATGTATAGCCATGTATTGGCATAATAAGTCATGTAATGGCACTAACAGTCTATTTTAAGTTCATAGGGATGCCACAGTAGTCACATATTCCTTTTCCCATACCATCTGCTTCATTCCCAGTGGTTACATATGTGCAAAGAGAACTTTGCATGCCTGTGTGCCAGAATTTATTTATTTATTCAGTTTATACTCTGCCTTTCTTCTGGGATAAAACCCAAGGCAGCTTACAAAATTTTAAGATAACAGTTTAGCTAAAGTCTTTTTAAAGAAAACAACTAAGTAACAATTCTGTTAAAAGGAACTTGGTTAAAATAGTTTAAATTTAAAGTGTAACTAAAATGATACAAAAAAGGGGACCATTTTTAAATAGCATACTGTTTGTGTACATGTATACGCGTGCCTTCAGGTTGCCTGTTGACTTATGGAGACCCTATGAAGTTCATAGAGTTTTCTTAGGCAAGGAACACACAGAGGTAGTTTTGTCTGTTCCTTCCTCTGAAATATAGCCTGCAGCACCTGGTATTTATTCGTGGTCTCTCATCCAAGTACTAGCCAGGGCTGATCCTGCTTAGCTTCCAAGATCAGATGGGTTCTGATGCCTTTTAGGGCATTTGGATCCTAAATACCACACTACCATATGATTCAAAATCACAGCCCTATCTAAATAAAAAGGCTCAGCTGTTCGTGGAAAGAGAGCAGGGAGGGGACTAACCACACTTGTTTGTTGTTCCACATATGAAGAAGAAAGTTTTGGTTCAAGGACCAAACACATAGGATGGTAGTGATGGATGAGATTTTTTTTAACAAGAAATTATGAAATGTGCAGATTACTTCAAAAACGTGAAGAACATATTTGAAATAAAAAAAGATTTGAATGCGAGCAAAGCCAAATGGGGGAAATGCCTATTCAAGGCCTTTGATGTTCAGCTCTAGAAAATTATGGCTTGAAATCTCTGAGTATTCAGCTAAGTTGGTGTTTTTGAATTAGGGTTGCCGGTCTCCCCTCTCCCCATGGCTCTTCCTATTTAACAGCTGCATAGGAGGCAGATATAATACAATTCTTTTCATACTGGGAATAACTTTATCTAGTACATTTGGTTAATATTAGTAGATGAACATTTATTTGGTCTATTGTTTGATAAGAACTTACCAAAATTCTCTAATATCTTCATGAATTAGACAGCAGTAACTTGATTTTTTTTTTTTAAAGAAAAGTATGGCCATTTCTGCATGGGCTAATAGAAACGGTGCAGAGAGTCCTCCAGGGAGGACGTCTGCACCTGGGAGTGGACTGGGTCAGACCTACTTAACGTAGATCTGCACCTCAACCTGCTCCGGAATGACCCCAAGTGGTCATCAAGCGTGCTTTTGAAAGACCACTTAAAACAGGTCTTTCTAAAGCATGGAGTGTGCCATTCCGTGCCCGCTTTCCGGTGCAGATTTGCAGGCTTGCACCAGTGCGAGTCTGTGATCTGCCAGGGTCAGGCTTTAGGCTGGTGAGACCCTCGGCCAACCGGAAGCTGCCATTTTCGTCCCCGGAGCAATGCAGAGTGACAAGCACGCACTGTTCCAGAGCAGTGCGGACTAGACCAGGGAGCCAAGAAGTCCAGTAAGAAGTCCTTGCCCCGTGCGGAAATGGTCTGTATTTGGGGAAAAGTGAAATTGACATATTTGTCTGTCACACGCTAGGGAAAGAGTCTGTTTTTTGTTTTGTTTTATCCATTGAAGTTCATCTCAACTAGATCAATAAGAAACACAGAAACTCAATGATTTTCTGTTTTCCCCTTAGCATTTCATTTTATTAACTTACAGACAATAAACCAACATCAGCAGCCAATAAATAAACAAATACTCCTTTTAAATTCAATAGAAGCCATATCAGTAACAATGCTGAGATGAAATGATGTGTTATTTTCTCCATGGAGTTTGGTTTAATTCCTCTGACCAATATGCCCATTTGTTTTCCATGATTTATTACTGGCAAGTGAAGCTTTTCATGGGGGGGGGGCATGGCAGATATTTTCTTCAAAAGTGATAAAAATGAATGATTGTTCCTATAAAAAAAATTGAGATTTTAGTAAAACATTTTGAAAGATCCATGAAAGTTTCATTTTTTTACTTCCTTTTGTACTTTTAAAGTTCAGAACAAAGAGACTGAGAGAAATGGCTTATATTGTGATGTTTTCCCTCCTCCTCTTCCTCTTTGGTGTCTTTAAAGAAAAACTTTAAAATATTTTAAATGTTTTGAATTACATTTTCCTGCAATTCACAGATGTCAAGCAGACTGTGGCTTCTCCTTTTTTGAACCTATAGAGTCTTCATGTCACTGTGTGATTGCTGTAATTAATATATTTAATAAGGGAAAATGAAGACATTTGGGAAGTATAATTTCATGATTGGATTGGTATGTGAAAGTTGAACTGACATGATACGCAATTGATCTTCCTGAAACAATGCCGGCATAGAGAGCAGCAAAGAGAGCTTGAATTGTTAAAGCCCCCAGGGCTTATAGTCTTGAAATGTGGAGTGTACCTGTTCTTTGTGAACTGTATTCTTTGTAAATATAAGTCAAATTAAGTAGTCATTCACCCGGCTCTGATCCTGAATGTATTATATTTTGCTGTTGGTCTCTTGCCTGAGTCTGTTGGACTTGTTTTGGTTCACAGAACTGAAAGATTTGAGAGCAAGGTAGCCAGAGTAGAAGATACAGATCTTCATAAAGTTTGCAAACACTGTCTAGAACTTCAAAAAGTTACTTTTGGGACTACGACTTGCAGAACCCCCTATGGCCTGAGCCATGCAGGCTGAGGGAATCTGGGAGCTGTTGATCCAAACAAGTAACTTCTCTGAACTCTGATGAATATGAATATAAATAAATGCAAATGTAGAAATAATCTCTATATTTGAAAGGAGATTCCACCTGAACCGAAAGGAGATTCCAGCTGAACCTCAGGAAGAACTTCCTGACAGTCAGGGCTGTTCAGCAGTGGAATATGCTGCCTCAGAGTGTAGTGGAGTCTCCTTCCTTGGAGGTTTTTAAGCAGAGGCTAGATGGCCATCTGTTGGGAATGCTTTGAGGGTGTTCCTGCATGGCAGGGGGTTGGACTGGACAGCCTGTGTGGTCTCTTCCAACTCTACATTTCTATGATTCTATGATTCTATGATTTTAATTAGAAATGGAACAGCTCTTTGCCATAGGGAAGGACCATAGTCAAAGATATGCTGGAGCTCAGGGAACCCACAAGGCCATTGGTGGTTTTATTTCATCAGTTGAGATGCAGTCTAAGGCCCTTTCCACACCCTACCTTCTTGCGTGGTCCTTCCCAGCAGTGGCTCTGCCAGGAAGAGAGCACGACGGGAGCGTTCCTCTCCTCACTGGACTGGCTCTCTTCCACAGTACTGCTAGGCTGTTCTGGGGCAGGAAGTACCACCATCACACTTTCTGCCCTTCTGCAAGACAGGTAAGTGTGAGATGGTGACACGATCAATGATTTAATCTGCAATCACACAGCATGCGGATGGGAGAGGAGCAGGACCACATTGAATTCATGCAGAATTCGTTCATTCATTCATTCATTCATTCATTCATTCATTGTTGTGGTTCCACTCCTCTCCCATCCCCATGCTAAGATGGGAGAACACTATGGAAAGGGCCTGAGAAACACCTTGGAAATTAAACTTACAGGCAGCAGTTAGACCTTATTGGTCTTTCAGGTCACATGATCCTGGCTTGGGCCAAATAACTGCAGTATGACTTCTGGTCACCATAGCACTGCAGTACAGGTGACATTTGGCCAGGATAGCCTCAGCCTGGGTGCTATCCTGTAGAAGCATGGATTATAATGCCCAGGTTCTGCTGTCTGAAGTCCTCTTCAGTGCCTTGCTCTCATCTAGCTCCCTTTGCCAGAATCAAACCATAGCTGCAGGCCTTGAAAAAGTAGATCCCATGCCTGGCCCTGGTACATTAGGGGACAGTCTCATTGGAGTCAAGTCACTGTCTTGAAAGGTTCTATAATGACTGAATGAACTATGACTTACTATATCTTCCAGCAGATGATTCTGGGAATTGTTGAGAATTAATTCTTCACTAGAAATATGACACTGCATGAATTCACCCATATTCCAAGCAAGCCAGTTTTAAACACGTAGTGAACATTTGGATAATAATAACATTTAAGTGATATTTTATTCTTTTTTAAGATAAAGGTGTCATAATGTTAGATCAACATCACTTATTCCCAGAAAAGGTCATTCATGTGGATCCCAAATTCATAGTGTTCTTCCCATCTGCCAGACATATTTTACCCTGCATGGTTTTTTAAGGGAGAAGGGCAAGGCAAATCCTGGAGATGAACCACAGCAAAGCCAAGCTAGCAAGATGCAAGGAAGAGAAGAAAAAATGGCATTTGCTGCTTTTTTTCCAAATTGTTTTTATGTTTTGTTTGTTTTAGTCTCTTTCCCATGCTCTCCCACTTTCTCAGGAAAGCCTCAATTAAATCTTCCATCACCCCACTTTTCTAGCTGCTTTTAAAATCCTCCTGTTTCTCTCTCCTCTCCCCCACTTCCTCCTTTATCCTCATCTTACTTCACTTGCTGCAAGCTGAGTTCAGAATGCAAAAATAGGGGACAAAGAGCAGAGGATAGCAGGGAATAGAAAAAGAGGCACAAAATTTTGTCCTTCCCAGTAGAGTCAGACAAAAGCAAACTGCTTGTATGTTCTTGCTTGTTAGTAACTTTGGCCATCCTGACCGCACTCTGATGTTGCTTGGTCACATGTGTCCTGGTGTTCTTTTGTGCAATGTTTGAGTGTATGTGTTCCTTACAAGCAATAGGACCAAAGTCAATCAAACCAGTTCCTGGATGTTTCCCCATGTTGGAAAGCTGTGGTCAAGTACTGGGAGAGCTTCGGAACACAGGAGCCTCCCTGCCCCTCAATTAAATCTTCTATCACCCTATTTCCATCACAGCAGGAAAACTAATGTTTCCATGAGAGTAGGGACAGGAGAGCAGCCTAGGAGTTCTGTCTTCAACTTCAAGCAGGGGTGAAGGGCCTGTACTGCGCGTTCCACTCTGTCTTGTGGTTATTTATTTATTTATTTTACCCCAGCTTTTCCCAGTACAGGACCCAAGACAGCATACGACATCTTAAAAAACACAATATAAACTTTTTTTTTAAAAAAAAACCCTGTAAATACAAAAGAGATGCTATCTTCTGGTCCACAGAACTGCACTGAAAAGGTATTTAAAAATCAGTGAGAATGATTTCTAATATCTCCCCAGAAGTTCTGCACTTTTGCCTTCTTTCATCATAGACTTTGGTGAAAGCTTCATTTGCCTTAGAAAGGTAAAGAAAGTACACTCTGTATGTGTGTATCCATCCATTCCACACACACACACGCCATCATTAGGACTCAAACTACAAGTGGATAATTTCAGGTTTACCCACTTTAGTCCCATTAGTGTGCTCCAAATCAGTATTAATTGCTCCTGCAGTGGCGACTGCATCCGCCACAAACAAGAGGCTTCTTTGTATTTAAATTTTATTGCAGTCATCCATATTTACTAGAAAGCTACATGTACAAACCTGAACAAGGAACTATTTGTTTCAGTTGGTTCCTTGGATGAAATCATGTGATTAAAAAAAAAAAGTTAAAATAGGGAACGTCACAAAGCAGCAAGTCATAATCAGGTACCTATCAATCTTTGGGGAAAGCTAAAAGCATGGTTTGTTGGATAAGGACTACTTTCAATGAAAATGAACATTAAAGAAATGAATTTCACATCTGACAGCCAGCAAAAGAATTCACCTCATTCTATTTGAGAAAATCAGCCTGACCATAGCAATGGAGTGTCACTGATTAGGTTAATGGCTTTCAAACTTTGGCCTTCCAGATAACGTGGACTCCCACCCCCCCGCTCAATCCCTGGCTATTGGCTGTGCTGGCTGGGACTTCTGGGAGTTAAAGTGGAAAGTATCTTAAAGATGTTGAGGTTGAGGATTAGGACCACCAAATTAAATTAACTGAGGCAGCCACCTTAGGTAGCAAATGTAATTCCAGTGGCAACAAACTGTTAGGTATTTACCTCATGATCACTGCATTTCTGTGAGTGGGTGTTACCAGGCCATACACCCCTTCTCCATGATATGGTTGAATTAGCACAACATATATTTAATTGGCATAAAATATGAATTATACCCTGCTATGACTGGGAGATGACTAGCAGAGAGGAAACTGGTTGCATATGCATGTTGCAAATATAGGTCAGGAAGAGACTTCTAGGCTAGGTCATAGTCAGGGAAATTCCCAGACAACGGACTTGCAGATGTCCCTCAATGACCCAACTGCTAGAAACAATGGAACCGAAACTGCTTTATGGAAGGACTGATTGTCTTCGAACTTCACTTTCTGCCCAGCAGAAACTCTCCTTGGTCACCTCAGGTGCCCAGCAATTAAGGAGCTATTCCCACTGCTCCCCTTGTCATCCAGTGCTAAGGCCATTAGCTCATTCCTGAACTCATTGTCTGCTCTTTGGACCCCATTGTTTACTCTGCCAGAGAGCCATTTGGACTTTCTGCCTCAGGGCAGAAAAAGAGTATTTAAACCCTGGCTTTTTACCAGATAAGTTGTGGTACTTTTGGCATACAGATCCTCTCTCTGCTGGTCCAATTCTTGATTTGTACTACCCTTGGAATTCTAGTCTAAGCCACAATTGCTTCTTCACTTCTCCCTAGATTGGTAAATATCACCCAATTTGCCCTAAACTCTTGCTATCGAAACTCTTCCTCCCTTTTTCTACAATTAGCCTCATGTTATTGCAAGACTGCTTACTTTTGATCTCTGGCTGGTTCTTCCCTGCCTTAGTGCTGGTAGATATAGGCGTGAAAGATCTTGTAAGTTTACCTCCCTCTCACCAGCCTCCTCTTTAAGCTAATGTTTCCCACTGTTTCATGGAGGCACTGGCATCGCGGTGGACTCCTGAGTCACCCATCTTTTTGGGTAACAGGTAAGGAGAAATGCTTGTGTGATTTTTTTGCTTCATGTAACCAAATCATTTGGTTTTGAGCAGTATGAACCTTGACTGGGATAATTTTGGAAGAGGAGGTGATTTGCCTATCTATGTTATCCCAAACAAGTCATGTCATCTCATGTAATTATGCTCCATGTGAGTGGGTGAGACCAAGAAAGTATGAGTAGGACATGAGTGGGTGGAAAGGGGTGATACATTCTTTCGCTGCCCCACACTATATGTGGAAACAACTTTAGATTTCATGTTTAGGAAGGCTATGTCCACAACAAGAGAATTCCTTCTGGGGATCCAACGACACACCGTAGGAAATATGTATATTGCAGCTATCTTTTTCCAGTTGTCAATAGGTTTTACTCTAAAGTAAGTACACAGAGCACATTTGGATCAGAATATTAGCATGAGTAATGGGGTGCTTTAACCCTCTGCCTCCTGCTGTGAGAGATTTGGAATGGGGCCACCTCATGCCCTATATTGTCCAAAACTGATTCACTGAAATTGTTGGGCAAAGAGGAGAAAAGAGTCCTTCGGTACTCCTGAAATTCGTTTTGCCACCCACAATGCTAACAGCAGTATGGGGGGATCCACCTCTCAGTTCACTGGCTTCTCGAGTCTCAGACAAAAGGAAGATCACTGGCACAAAGAGCCCCTAGAGGTGGACCAAAGTTCTTCTATATCCGTGAGTCTCCTTGAAATAGCAGCCTGAAGCATTTACTCATGCATCACTGGCAAAATTCCTTTTTTGAACTACAGCTCCCAGAATCTTCTATGATTCCGGGACTTCCCCAGCTCTAGTTGATTCCATTCTGAATCATAGGCCATTTCTGCATTACACTGTTATAGTACTGTGATTCCACTTTCAACATCCTGTGGAATTCTGGGGTTTGTAGTTTACTGAGGCCAAGGAGCTCTCTGGCTGAGAATTCTAAATGCCCCTCCCTAAACTGAAAACCCCAGGATTCTAGAGGATGATGAAAGTAGAATAATAGCACTATAACAGTCTAGTGCAGAAATGGCCATACTATCAGCTAGCTTTCTAAATTATAAGCTTGGGGTACCTCCTTTTGAGGAGATCTAGTTATGAGAACATGGGGAAGGGCCATCAACTTGGATGAGTTGTTTTTTAAAAAAATGGCATGAGCTGTTCTCAGGAGGACATTTCCTACTAAATGCAGTTGACTGCCAGCATTTCAACAATCCGACAAATGTCAACAATGTGACAAAGAAAGAAGAGCCCATTTCTTGACAGCTCTGTCATACAAGGGTGTGACTATGTGGGCTTAATTCAGGGAAAGAGATTGCTGCTGGTAGAAGCATTCCAGTGAAAATGCAGAGTTTGGAAGTAGCTAGTTATCTAACTAGTCATAATTCAGAATAATTCCCTCCTTCTTCTCCCTCTCCTTTTTCTCTTACCTCTTTCTATGTAGTAATAGGCATAACTAGGTTACTTTGTCATTGCAGCTTAATATGGGATAACTTTATTCCTTTCCCAATGTGACTGTAACATTTCAGTTACTTTTATAATTCTGCGGGTGTCACCTTGCTACAAGGGAGAGGTGACCTGTTTCCTGCCTCATGTTGTGGTCTCTTGTGGGTATCTAGGCACTGAGGGCACACCTGGGAAAAGACAGTGCTTCATCCTAAAGGCTACGGGATTGTAACATTCAGATTTAAAATTTAAAATTTTATTTAAAAATTATTTTCAAAAAATAAACTAAAGAAAGAGTCATTCTTGTAGTGTTTGAAAAAAAGGAACAGGGAGAATTGAAACTTTCATCAGTAACTATCTGCTTTGGAGGCATGGAACAATAATTGTAGCTAATTACTATCCAAAAGTAACTTAAAGGCTTTGTTCAGATCTGGGCAGCATTTGGCTTATTTCAAAATAAGGTATAGGAGATCAGAGTTAGAATTATATGGAAAGTTCTATTGATTTCAATGATCTTTGTTTAGTATGACTAATGGACAGGTCTTCCAAACAACTTTAAAAAAAAGGCAGGGAAAAACACATTATATGACTAATTTTGATGGCAGTCAGGATGAAACTTGAAGACTAAGCAGGGCCTGCCCAAGAGAGATGGATGTTTGAGGTGGATCAGTCAGTCCCTCTCTATCCCTCCAATCCAGGATCAAGGAACATGCAGTACCCAGAGCCAGGCAAGTTGTTCTAACATATGAGGTAGAAAATCCTGTAAGTGCTTCTTCCACTCTGTTTCAGGAAAACACAGAAATACCCAATTAAGTAATTATTAGTATGGTCCTTCTGTGACATTAATGCTCTGCTTTCTGAGATAGTCACTTCACTTTACCTAATGGTAGGACTGGCCCTGTTATTGAGTGCCCCCTAGTGGTTTGAGCATTGGACTGGGACTCTGGGAGACTAGGGTTCAGATCACCATTTGGTCATGAATACCCACTGGATGATGAGTCATTGAATGATGGATTCCCATTGAGTGACTTTGGACCTCAGAGGAAGGCAATGACAAACCTCCTCTTGCCAAGAAAATCCCACGAAACATTTGCCTTAGGGTCCCTGTAAGTTGGAAAAGACTTGAAGGCACACAACAATAAACCTTTACCCATGTAATTTAAGCACTTTATAGGTTTACTGCTTAGGGCTAGTCCCTTGCTGTTGCTGTTAGAATTACCAGAATTGCGGGGGGCTGAGAAACACATATTTTCCTCAGAAAATGTAATTTTGCCTTTAGAATCATGAAGAAGTTATCTTCAAGGAAAATATGTCCCTTAGTTGCAGACCCATGAAAACAAAACCTGCATTGAAACCAGGAGTGGGATCAGTAGCTCTCCAGATGTTGGTGAATTGCAGCTCCCAGCACCACTGGCCAGTGCAGCCAATGGTGAAGAATGCTGGGACTTGCAGTTCAGCGATATCTGGCTGTTGATATTTTGTGCCTTCAAGTCATTTCTGACTTATGGTGACCCTAAGGTGAAGCTATAATGGTTTTTCTGGGGCTAAGAGTGTGTGGTGCATCCACAGTTACCCAGTGGATTTCCATGGCCAAATAGAGAATTGAACATTAGTCTCCAGGGTCCTAGCCTAATGCTCAATCTGCCACATCACATGTCTAGAGAGATGCACAATTCCCACCACTGCTTTAAATACAAATACAGCCCTCCCACCACATTCACAGGTTTGACCTTCATGAATTTGATTATTCACAAGGCACAAATGTTCCTTCCCCCTTTTCCTCCTCCCATTCTATTTTACTGAGCATGGAGGTGCTAAGGCAAAAGGCAAGGGAATTGGGAGGGGAGGAAAGTGCACCTTCCTTCTCAATGTGGAGCTCCCCCCTCCTATTTCTTTGCCTTTGGCCTTGGTAGGGAGAACACGAGCCAAGGGAAAAGGAAAGGGAATGGGGGGAAGGTGGGCACACACCTTCCTTCTCTGCCTCTGATGCTCCCCACTCCCATTCCTTCACTTTTGCCCCAGCATGGAGAATGCGCACATACCTTCCTTCTCCGCATGTGGTGATCCCCCTCTCATCCCCTTTCCTTTGGCCCAGGTACAGAGAAGAAAGATTTGCGTGCCAGGACAAAAGACAAGGGAATGGGAGGGGGAACACCAGGGGGGATTTTCCACTTTTGTGGGGGTTCTGAGCCCTGAATTCTCACAAAAGTGGAAGGGCCACTTTAATAGCAGTTGAGTGACGTTGTTTTTTGAAAGTCTATTCATGGCCGCGGGATCAATGTTTCAAAGCCCACTCATTTTATCAGTGTTACATTGCTGCTTGCAATATAAACATTTCCTTTTGGCTCAGTAGGTCACAGCAACATGAGCCACTTGTTTATTGCAGCAAGCCAAAACATCACACAGCACTATTCTGTCGTCATGACTAAATTGAGTCAATTGGTGATGAGGGCTATCTGACATGCCACATACCAGAGGTGATCCATTAGAGAGGTTCATGAAGTATCCATAACTACTGCTGACTAATGACAAAAATGCAAGTTGCTGTGGAATGCAAGTTGGATGATACGATTGAATTCACGTCCTGTTTGTGGACTTGAGTCCTGCTTGTTGGCTGGTGGACAGAATGCTGGACCAGACAGGCTTCTCCTTTCCTCCGGAATGGCACTTCTTATATTCTTAAAGTTTTAATTTTAACTGCTTAAGAAGTAAATCAATTGAAGCTGGAAAATTAAATGGTTTCTTCCTGGTTTTTAAAGAAATCATCTGGTTTCAGGATGTTAGTGAAATAGAGAGTCACAGACTAACCTTAATGTTAGCATTTACTTCCATCAGTCTTTCCAAAAAGCACCTATATAGCGTGCTTGGTGATACACAAATGTATTTAAATGTAATTGATTGATCATTTAAGCAGTTTAGGAGGCAACTAAAAAAATTCTATAATCAATCCACATCTCTGGTTTCATTACAAACAGGCTCATTCCAAAAAGAAGTCATAATTTATTAACTAACGTCTCATTAACCGACTATGATTTTAGAAAATGTGCAAATATATTCCAAACTATAAAGAGGCTCTGCTTGATTAATTTAACTATTATAAAAAGACAGCAGCTAAATGATACAAAATTGCTTGCTTCCTGTTTCATAACCATTAAGCAAATATATAAGAGATGAATTTGAAATCCCAACATGGGGTGTAAAAAGTTATACAATGTCTGTTCCGAGGGAAGGCTCACTCATTGTACCATCAATCTTCTATATTTCATGCAATATCAGAGCTGTGTATGATTCAACCTGAAATATCTTTAGTCTTTCGTAATGACTGCCTAGTGCTTATCACACAACACTGTTATAGCATTACAGAGTAGATTAAGCCCACGTTTGCCTTATCACACAGTGTTGTGGCTCTCCTGTTCTTGTTGTGAGGTAAAGTTGTTGGAAAATCAATTTTTTCCCCATGTTAGGAAAAAAATAACCCCTTTTCCTGCTATGATTCAGTAACCAGTAATGAGTTTGAGTACAAATGCTTCATTCTACTTCATTACAAGAAGGATTGAATATGTAAGTATGGTGTGGGGGTATGATCTAGTTGTCCCTCCCTTGGGGATTCCCTAGGATATGTCTGGAAGGGAAGCCTCAGACAATTGCTGGTGCTTGGGAAGGGTGGGCAAGACTTCCCAAGAGACTAGCTGATTTCCTGGTCTGTTTCTGTGCTCTGTGTTCTTGAAACACCAGAGGCAGATCTAGGGTGGGGCAACTGGGGTGTGACCCCCAGGCACCAATGCCTGCTGTGGGGGGGGCAGTGGTGGTAGCAGCCCTCCCACCTGCTGTGGCCCCACCCCCTGCCCACTGGGGTATCTTCCATTGCCAGGGTTCTTCCAGCCCTGTGCTGGGGGGCAGCGGCAGCAGCAGTCCTCCTGCCCTTCATGACCCCATGTCATAGCCCCACCCACCACCTGCTGAATTCCCACCCACTGCTGGGGTGCTACTAGCTCAGTGGTGGGTGGCAGCAGCAGCCCTCCCACCCCAAAGCCCCACCCACTACCCTCTGTGGCCCTGCCCCCCTCCTGCTGCATCCCTGCCCACTGTCAGGGTCCTTCCATCCTGGTGTGGAGGGGGTGGCAGCAGCCCTCCTGCTCTTGTGGCCCCGCCTGCCACCTCCATGGCCTCGCCTCCCCACCAGCCATGGCCCCAAGCACCACTGGGGTCCTTCCAGCTCAGTGTGGGGGAGTGGTGGCACCTAGGGGCGCAACTTCTGTGGTTGCCCTAGGCACTGGTAGGCCTAGATATGCCACTGTGAAACACTCATTAGCTTCTTTTTGAATATAAATAGTTTACTGTTATAGTGCAATAATAGGGTGATCCTGACCTGTTAACCCTTGGAAGTCATTCTTCAAATAGCTTTGCTGCACAGGGATACTTTGCAAAGATCTGTCCATGCCACCCTCTTACCACTACAGTCTTACTTTTTTGATGATGATTGATGATGGTGATGATGATGATGAGTTAGGCCTCATTTGGGATGATGATGATGATGACGACGATGACGACGATTGGTTAGGCCTCATTTGGAATACTGTGTCCAGTTCTGAGCACCTCAATTCAAGAAGGATATCGATAAGCTGGAACGTGTCCAGAGGAGGGTGACCAAAATGGTGAAGGGTCTGGAAGCCATGCCCTATGAAGAACAGCTTAGGGAGTTGGATATGTTTAATCTGCAGAAGAGAAGGTTAAGAGGGGACATGATAGCCATGTTTAAATATTTGAAGGGATGTCATGTTGAGGAGGGAGCAGACTTGTTCTCTGCTGCTCCAGAGACTAGGACAAGGAGCAATGGGTTCAAACTGAAGGAAAAGAGATTCCACTTGAACCTCAGGAAGAACTTCCTGATGGTCAGAGCTGTCCAGCAGTGGAATATGCTGCCTCGGAGTGTGTTAGAGTCTCCTTCTTTGGAGGTTTTTAAGCAGAGGCTGGATGGCCATATGTTGGGAATGCTTTGATGGGTGTTTCTGCATAGCAGGGGGTTGGACTTGATGGCCCCTGGGGTCTCTTCTATGCTTCTATGATTCTATGATGGGAGGCAGTAGTGTAATAGTGCCATGATATCATGCTGTCATTTTGTTATTACACCCTTTTTTTTTTTTTTTAAATAATAACTAAATAAAGGGAAACCAATCATGATGAAACAGGCAGAGCAAACAGGGCAGTGAAAATGGCATTGTCAGTGTTGGGGAACTTACAGTGTGGAAAAGAGAACAGTGGAAGTTATGGTATTAAAGTAAACATGAGTGGTAAAGTTGTGATAGAACGTTCATTTATCTTTGTGAGTACGAGTGGTGTAGTTTTTGAATGGGACAACCCGAAATAGAGGAGGTCTCTGGATGGGTGTCATAAATATCCTCCTTAATCATTACTATTTGTTTAATTAGTGTTTTAACTTTTATGTGTCACATTTTTTTAACTATGTGTTTTTTTTAATGTATTGCAAACTGCTTTGAGTCTTTTGAGGAAAAAAAGCAAGATATACCGGTAAATAAAGATCATCATCATCATCTGCCAGTCCCAAGATTCCATAGGATGCTTCCATAGGAAATAAAGTGGAATCATAGTGCTATAAATGGGTAGGGTGAAACTGTTCAAGAAAGCTTAAAAGCACCAAATGTAATTGGGGGAGAATGAGTGGAAAGAAGACCAAGTCTCAGTGGAGGTGAAGTGTTGAGGGGAAACATTTTTATGTTCCCCAAGTAGAACTGAGTGAAAACAACAAGTCTACTGGGGACACACACACAGAGTTGCTAGCCAAGCTGTTCCTGGCTGGCTGGGCTTCCCACTTTTCCAGGGAATCTATGAAAACTGTGCATGCTCTTGAAAAGAAGATATTAGACTCCATGGGATATGGTGCACAATCTCTGCTTCTCTTGTCCCTGCCTCCAGGCCTTTCCATACTACAATGTTATAGTGCTATTATTCCACTTTCAATATACTGTGGAATTCTGAGGTTTGTAGTTTATTGAGGTCAAATAGCTCTCTGGCTGAAAATTCGAAATGCCCCTCCCTAAACTGCAAACCCCAGGATTCCATAGGATGTTGAAAGTGGAATATTAGCACTATAACAGTCTAGGGTGGAAATATCTTCAGTCTATAAAATAATCTCCCAAGTAAATCTGAGGACATTTCTGTCTAAAGAGGGGGGAAATGCTTGATCCATTTCAGACCTTCTCCATCTTTGCTGTGTTTGAAAACTGCACAATTTCTGGAAAGAGTAGGACCCAAACCTCAGTTCACATCCCACCTCCATTATCAACACACAGTATTGGTCTTGCACTTTGACAAGTCCAAAGCTTGGAATAGCAGAAATTACATTTTTGGACCACATGGCTATGCTGTGTGCAGGATTCTGGGAGCTGCAATCCAATAAAATCAGTTTTCCCAATTCAATGACAAGAGAACTCGGAAATCACCATCGCCTCTCAGACTCCAATCCTCTTGCATCTGAAACCAAAGAATTCCCTCAATTGTGTGTATTAGACATATATTATTCTACATGATAGCAGAACAAGGAAGACACAGGCTGTGCTACAAGATTCTGTTGGCTACAGTTTACCCCGCAGGCACACTTAATTTCCCCTCACAAAACACACAGATCCAGTCTGTTGCAAAATTATTGTATTTCCTGTATTGCTCAAGGGGGTTTCCGGACAAGTTTCAGCCACTTTACTATTCAATGGCTCACTGAATAAAGGAAGACTAATACCTTAACTGAGAATGCTTCTATTTTTCTTAAAATTTCCTACCTGAAATATTTCATAATGAAAAAAAAACAAACATGTTCTCCACTTTCCCTTTCCCTTCCAAACAGCTGAGTGGCAGGATCTCAGTTTCACTGGAACTTAACATGAAAATTCACATTTAAATATATTCTTAAAATGAATTCCAAAGTAATTTTCTCTCAGAAATCCATTTTTAAAAAAACTACATTGATGCCACTGCACCAGAACATTTTGAAAGCTGAATGGTGGCCACAGATGGCAGCAATCCTACATGCACAGGACTGGTCATTAAGTGCTACTTGCATCTGAGTAGACATGCGTAAAGACTGTACATTCCAGTCTGCATTATAGTCTGGAAAATTTGGATCTGGTCAATGTGTATCAGAATTTGCAGAGACAGAAATCCTAATGCATCCCTTAGTAAATGTAATGCTGAGCCAAAATGTCTTTTCCAACATTTCCATCCTGTTTACAGGAAGCAAAGCTAGAGAAAAGGATTCATTTTAGCAACTGGAAATGATTGGCTCACTTACCATCAGCACCAGATTTGGTTAGTGCCACTCCTGGGTGCAATTTCTTTAATCATTCCTTGCTTCTTCCTACTCTAAAGATCACATTATTGAGAAGGAAAGAATTAGCTTCAAAGAAAAGGTAGACAATGGCTGAGAACAAGGACAATAATGGATTACCAAAAGCATGGAGGACTTACAATTTATATTTACAGATGAGAATATGGAAATAAAGACTATAAAGTAAGAAGGAAAGCCTCACGCTTGAAAAAGTTGCATGTGGGGTGCTATAGTTACCAGAAACTCTAGTCAGCACAAGTCTGTAAAAGTAATACAGTTATCCCTCCACATTCGCTAAGGTTAGGGGCACAGGACCCCCGTGAAAGAGAAAAAACTGTGAATAACTCTAGGGTCTCCCAAACCATATCTAAAACACTAAAAAGTATGATCACCATATTCCACCCACCATGGATTCCTCTGAGGCATCAGAGTCCCTTCACAAGGCAGAAGGAGGGGGCTGGTGGGGCTTACTGCCACCTCCACTGCTGCCCCACACCATTTTTAATAGGGACTTGGGAGCCTTGTTCACAGTTTCTCAGTCTCATGAGTTTTGCAGTCTTTATTAAAAAGGGAAGCAGCAGAGGTGACAGCAAATAATCCATGAATAATCAGATTTACAAAAGTAAAACCCGTACATGTGGAGGGCTGACTGTACATAAACACAATGGTTCTCAACCTGAGGTCTGGCAACCCCTGGGGGTCCATGGAGCCCTCACAGGCGGTCTGCAAAGCTCTACTGCTGGAGAGCGACAGCAGTGGCAGCAACAGGGATGCAGCAGTGGGTGAGTGTGTGTGTGTGTGTGTGTGTATGACGAGGGAGTAGTGTCAGCACCTGCATCCCTCTGTTATGGGTCCCTGACAAAAAAAGAGAAACAGCAGCAAGCATGTGTGCATATCCAAATTACAACTCTAGAGATTCTGATTTGAATCCTCACTCAGTCATGGAAATCCACTGTGTGACCTCAGGCAAGTCACATTCTCTCAGCCTCAGAGAAAGGCAAAGGCAACAAATCTTGTCAGGAAAACCCCCAAAGAGGAGAGACATGATGGCTAGAAAGAACCTCCCCCTGTGAGTGGTATTTTATTGCTGTGTGTCTTCAGGTCACTTCACACTTATGGAAACCCTGAGGTGAACCTATCACAGGATTTTTGTTTACCTGTTGGCAAGATTTGTTTAGTGGTGGTTTGCCTTTGCTTTCTTCTGAGGCTAAGAGAATGTAATTTGCCAAAGGTCGCCCAGTGTCTGAGTGTGGATTTAAATCCTGGGCTCTAGAAACCACAAATAAATAAATAAATAAATAAATAAATAAATAAATAAATATTTGACTATTTAAATTTAAATTTAAGTTTTTAAATCTGGAGTTAAATCTTGGGGGTCTCCAGCACAGAGAGTCCCTGGTAAAGAAAAGGTTAAGAACTGCTGCATTAATGTAGTAATAAACATATTGATGAACCCACTGGAAAGATCTGGCCTTAATAGCTTTTGTCTGCTCGACCTGGGTTCAGGGAGAGGCCTGTTAGTCACCCTGAATGCTGTTTTTCTTTAAGTAGCAAGGTAGAATAGTTGAATGAATGAATGAATGAATGAATGAATGAATGAATGAATGAATGAATGATAAAATAATAAAATATACTGTAATCTCAAAAGATGACCAGTGTGGAAGGACCCTTCCAGATGCAACTATAAGCTTTAGTTGGTAATATGTAAATCAATAAATTAAGGTTTCTACAAAGCTCCCAAAATAAAATAAGTAGGAATGTGCGTTTCTATGCCTATCCACCTGCCTTCCCCTACTTTTCAGGTTTCCCTCACTCTTCTTTTCTTTCTAATGAAAAGGATATTGTGAAAGCCGTGGTTGCTGTTACAGGAGAGAGGAAAAGGCAAGGTAGTGAAAAAGGATCAACTATCTTTCTCATTTCATTCAGGCTGCATTATGTCATCAGAGCTCACAAAACAGGACCATCTATCTTGAAGATTGGCGGAGAAAGCCATAGCCAGCATCAAGCAGGCACTTAAAAAAGAGACAGCCACTCCTCTCTTTTGCTGCCGTTCTCACCTTACAAAAGCTGCAGTGAAAATATGGAGCTCCAAGAATTACACCCAGGCCTCAATTCTGTATTTTTGCTGCTGTTGTTGTTTTATTCTATCTTGGTGGAGAATGTGCTTGCCACAGACTGCTGCTAAGCAGCTGTGAACACTCCACACCAAGGAGGTAAACACCCTTGCATCTGCCATGTCACAACAGAGGCAAGGACGGATTGCAGGGGAAACAAAAACCGGTGGCCACATGTCCTGAGTCTCTGCCAACCCCAGCCTCCCCTCCTTCCTTTCGGCTCTTGTCAGTCTCTGAATCTGCCTTTTTTGCTTGCACCAATTGCTCAGCCAGTGGACTGGGTATAATTAATCTCCTTTAGCGCAGTATTGTGATGTAGTAATTGATCTTGCACACTGCAGAAGGCTCTTGACAAGTGTTGTACAACCCAAAGACCACTGACAACTCTTCCGCCATAGCTTGTATGTTTCTCTGCTCATGTCACATAATTAAATTTCTGGTGTGCTGAAGAGATTGTTTTTAATTTTCTTGATATCCAAATGGGATTCTGGGAATTCAAAAACCCCTGCTTCAAATCTGAACTCTTCCAGAATTCATTGGTGGCCTTAGTCCATATGGGGATACTAATTCTGACCTACCTTGCAGAGGTGTAGTCCAGTGAGGTATTTAAGTCTTTTAGTCTCAAGTCAAGTTTCATGGGCCTTTTCTCACTGTACTCTTATAATGATATTATTCCACTTTCAACATCCTATGGAATCCTGGGGTTTGCAGTTTTGGGGGGGGCATTTAGAATTCTCATCCAGAGAGCTCTTGGGCCTCAGTAAACTACAAACCCCAGAATTCTATAGGTTGATGAAAGTGGAATAATAGCACTATAACAGTGTAGCGTGGAAAAGCCTCAAGTCTTTTTACCTTCAAGTCTCAAGTCTGGTAGCAAGATTTGAGTTGGGAATAAGATCCTTCTAACTTATCATCACTGAAGCTTCAAAAACTTTAGAAGAAATGACCCTTCCCTGCACTCTAGGGGTGAGTTTTGCCTTCTGCTGTTAGGAAAAGTTTTAGAAGTCTCCTTCAATATGAAGCGGTGATAGGCTGCTGAACAGACCTCAATACTGGCCCTTTTCGCACGGGCCTTTTCTCGCGCGACAGCCCCGTGAGCCTCGCGGGAGTGGGAGCGTCGCTCCGCATGACGCACTCCCACCTCCGCCGGGCTCACGGGGCTGAAGCGGCGCGAGCGCGGGTTTTTTGATTTTCGCTTCGAAGCGAGAATCACCCGCGCTCGCGCAACGCTTCCGGCGCCCGCACGCACTTACCTCTCGTGCGGAGTGTCCGGGAGCTGGCCGGGTCGCGCTTCCTTCCCTCTGCCCCTGCGGAAGGAAGGGACGGGGAGGGGTGCTAGCGCAATGAATGCGACACGTCCTGCTTCGCTCGCGCATGCGCGCGGGGGGGCGGACAGGACGAGCGCCTTTCTCTCTCGCGCACGGGGGGGCAGACGGGACTAGCGCCTTTCTCTCTCTCTCTCGCGCGGGGGGGGGATGGACGGATGCTCGAGCCGCCTCCGCCTCCGGGAGGCTGCCGCTTCCCCACTCATTCCTTTGCCTGCGGAAGAAAGGAGGGGGGAAGCGGCAGCCTCCCGGAGAAGGCTTCTTGCGCGAGCTGCCCTCCTCTGTCGCGCGAGCACCGGCGCTGCGAAAAGGGCCACTGTCTCAAGCCTGTTGCCTAAGCCATTTGCTGTTCCACTTGTAGAAACAGCCCAAACTTTGAGCTTGAGATAGATTGTTCCATGACCGGTAGGCAAAATGAGATGGAAGCATTGTTCAAAGTTGTAAGATTTCTGGATGAATGTGTTATGCTATTAAACCCAGGGCACCGAGTCAGTCACTAAAAACATACAAGTCTCGAGTTGAGTCAAGTCAGTGTCTCAATTATTGCCAAGTCGAGTCGAAGTTGAGTTACTGAAGTGATTGTCAGCTAGGGAAGAAAGCACAGGGCATATGGCAACTACTCCTCCAGGTATGCCTTCCCTGTGGTAAAGCATGGCCAGTTTTCCTCGTTGTTAAATTAAAACATCCAGACAGAGATCTATAAAATAGAAAAAGTAAAGATTTATTGTAATAGATAAAATAAACATCTAGCATTATGTAAGTTCCACATACAGCACATTATAACTCCCAAGTTTCAAAAAACAAACAATTCTCCTCTAGTTCTTTCCACACTCTCAGCTCCCCAAAATGCAATTCAGATCTCTCTCCTTCCCTTCTTCCTAACTGGCCTTATCTGACCATTTAACAAACAAGTCTCTAGGTTATGTATTTTTTCCTGCACACTGCCCCTACTTCCCTGCATTCTGAAGTTTGTAATTGGTTGGCTCTTTGCTTGACAGAAGGCTTTAATAAAAAGACATTTTAGTCTTAGTTCTGGAAAATAAACCAACGCTGGCATGAAATATCACCCATATGGTGACTAAACTGGACTCATTTTCTAGGACTGCCAAGTCAGCAGCCTCCTATACCATGAGGTATCGGGCCTGAAATGTGAGCCCAGGAGGTAGGTACTTTGTTATGTGACAGGGCTGAGAAAGGCAAGAGGTAGCAGGTCACTACTTCTAAGGGAGCTGATTATGGAAATGGGCATGATGGCACTGCATAAATGGGTCCAGAATTTGGATAAAATCCAGTCAACCAGATAATATGACAACTCAGAGCTGGGAGGGGTGGAAGCAACAACTATACATATTTCAGTGGCCAGGCAAGCAGAAAGTGCAGCCAGTAGCTGCAGCAGTTGCCACCAGTCCTGCTAGGTCTTGCATCCCCTGTAGATTTACCTACAAGACATATGACAGGTGGGTTTTCTTTTTTTCAGGCCTTAGGCTGCTGCTTGGCTTGTGACAAGCTCCCTTCAGGTCTCAGTGGGTTTTTATAGGCTCTGTGTCCATACAACATGATAGCTTATGAGATGTTAAACTGGTACCCAAAATGGCACAATGGGCCCAAGTGTCAGTACCCACTGTCTCTTGCCTCAGTCCCCTCCCCTTGATCCTGCCTTTTGATGTACTGATGTTGCACAAGGGCAACATGCATAAAACAACTTGGTGATGAGCCAGATAGTCCTGGTATTAGGAATAATAACCTTAACATGCTTATACTCAGTGGTTGCTAGTTTGTATGTCTGTCAAAGTTAAATGTAGCGTGTGTTCATGTCATTTCTTGTTTGTTGTTTTTAGCAATGTTGTCATAACACACTCTCTGGAGTTGGAAGATTCAGACACAGTCAAAGTGCCAGGAATGCCAAGAATTTACAACACTTGATATCAGTGGTGTCTCTGAGCCAGAGGTGCTGGTGGCTGAGGCGGGGGGGGGCTACTCCCCAGCAGGAGATTGAAGATGCAGTGCAGTCATTTGCTGAGCATAGGAGAGATAAAGAGAAGTTACATTGGTCCCAGAGGCTCTTATGCAGAAGATGCTGACTAATTAAGCATCTGGTACTTGAGACACCTGGATATAAAGATCCCAGTCATTCACTGGCAGCCTTCTTGCTTACAACTGTCTAAGATGGCAGTACTCTAACATTTAGTGTTTGCTGGACATTGGACTGGCTACTATTTATAGCTTTGTTTTACACTTTGCTGGCTTTGTTTATTCGGACTACTAACTTGCAGTGCAACTTCTGGACCAGCTAACAACCACCCTCTTGCCCTTCTCTTTATCCTGCTGGATAACCTGTGACTGACCTGGACTGGCTTAGCTAAGTGACAGCCTTTGCATTCCACCTACTTCCTTCCTGGGGCACTTGCTGACTGGAGCATAGGACACACATCTTTTCTCTTTCTGCATCTCTTGGTCTGCAGTTAGTCTAAGTGTGTTTGCCCTCCACTTTGTAGTCTACCACTCTAGGGCCCTTTCCGCACTGAGGCTTCTAGCGCAAGCGGGGGAGGCCGGCAAGCGCAAGAAGGCTCGTCCGGGAGGCTGCCGCTTCCCCCTCCTTCCTTCCGCAGGCGAAGGAACCAGCGGGGAAGCGGCACCGAAGGAGGCTTGCCGCGCAAACCGCCCTCCCCCGTGCGAAGCGGGAGACCTCGCGCCGGATTCCCACCCCGCGCGCACGCGCAAAGCGGGCGGCGTAGCGCCGGATTCCTCCTCCCCGCACGCGCCGGATTCCCCCCGAGCGCGCCGGATTCCTCCCCCTGCGTGCGTGAAGCGGGCGTCGTCGCGTTCCCCCGCGCGCGCGAAGCGGGCATCGCGTCCGTCGCGCTACCTCCCCACCTCGCTCCTCCCTTCCGCAGGGGCAGAGGGAAGGAAGCACGACCCGGCCGGCTCCCGGAGGCTCCACACGAAAGGTAAGTGCGGGTGGGCACCGGGAGCGTTGCGCGAGTGCGGGGTGATTTTCGCTTGGAAGCGAAAATCAAAAAACCCGCACTCGCGCCGCTTCAGCCCCGTGAGCCGGGCGGAAGTGGGAGTGCGTCGTGCGGAGCGACGCTCCCACTCCCGCAAGGCTCACGGGGCTGTCGCGCGAGCAAAGGCCCGTGTGAAAAGGGCCTAGGTCTCTCTCAGGTAAAATTCTTGTCCAAATGCATGAGACATTTTCTATGAAAGCAAATTATTTGCCCCACGGGATGTCCCAGCACTGAAAGTGGAAAACTGATGAAGATGACAAGAGTCCCTGATATAAATGTAAAGGATACTTAGATTTTCTCATTGTTGATAAGAAACAGTGTCTCAATGCATTGAAATATGTCGTTCACTCCCCCATCAACCAACCTGATATTTTTCACATTGCATGACTTTTCTGTGGAAAATTTTATTCATGCAACACCATGTTTTATGTGCAAAAATTAGAGGCCAAAATCATCTGCCAGCATTACAAATGCATAGCCTAGAATTATACGCCCATGACTGATTTGCATTCATGATCCCTGCATAGCCAACAAGTTTAGGGGTTACATAGGAATTGTGAAAGTCCCCCAGTCTCCACTTACTGGGCAGAAGGTGCTGCAAGTGATAGGAGTTTGTTCTCCTGTTGATCAGGAAGCAGCTGGCTGGTGCTCCCACCCTTTCTGTGAATGATCCCCAGTGAGAGAGAGGACAGGAGGAGAAATTGTGATGGGAACCTACCTCTGCCTGTTGCAGTAGAGATCACTCATGGGAAAGGGAAGGGGAATTTCTAGTCATCTGCTTCCCAATCAACAGGGCAATATACCTCTGTCAATCACAGCAGATGCTTCCCAATAGTTGGGGGAGGAGAGGGGAAATTGGGCTGAGATTCACTGTGTAGCTGTATAAATGCTGTGCTTACATATACATAAATTCCATACAGTATTCTGGCCATAGCTTTTATCCAAACAAAACTTTCACAAAAAGATCACAAAATGCAGAGCACCATAGGAAAATGCAAGCACAAGCAAACAACCTCATAATCTCATCCAGTAAGCATAAAATCTGTTGTTGTTGTTGTTAGTAGTAGTAGTAGTAGTATTGTCTTTGCATGCCAGATGGGGAGGGAGAACTCCCCAAAACTTGAGATTTACATTCCTGGCCCATGGTAGTTTTGTCATTGTGCCCCTCAGCTTCGTGGGTGACCAAAAAGGTGGGGGTAAATTGAGACATTCAATTGTGGCTGAAGCAGGGCTTGGAAACATTGTCAGAAGTGCTGGCTGGGAGATAGGGGAAGAGCTGCAGTTTTAAAAGAAAGGGTGACTCCACCATCTTTAAGCTGAAGCACACCCTATACAGCAGGGGTGGGCATCTGTGGAAGAGAAGGGGGGTGCATTAGCCGCTCATGAAACCTCAGAGGGCTGTGCTCTCCTGCTACACTTGCTGCCATGAAAAAAAAATCAAAGACAGAATCTTATGTGACCTGTTACATTATATAACTTCACATATACCTAGCTACATAGCAGAGATGCTACAAAACACTTCTACTGAATTACAGAGACGTATAATGTTTATTGGGACCAATGCAATGCACATAAGTGTGTGATGCCCTTCAGTATGCAATGCACATCAGCGCACATCAGGCACTGGCATAAATTGTGAACCATTGCTCACCAATGTGCATTAGGCACTTTGCGTGTTCTGCTATATAGTAATGTCACAACAGCACTCTAGTGGATATGCACATTATACAACTGCGCAATTCAATTCCCAGAGATGTAAGGCCCCAAAATGATTCCAGGGCATTTTTCCCCCAAATGCCCCTTAAAGGAGCTTTTCAGTATGTTTTTCAGCAGAGGAGCTTTTCAGTATGTTTTTGGGCTGTTCTAGGCCATTTTATGCCCAGCAGAAACCGTTTTTAACAACAGGAAGTGAGTAGAAGTAACTTCCTGTTCAAAGAATGGCCTTTCTTGGGCCTAAATTGCCCCAAGACAGCCAAAGCATGGCAGAAATGCCCTCTAGGAGAGTTTAAAAATGCAAAAAAGAAAAAGAAAAAAGAAGAAGACCTCTGTGGGATCTTTGGGGTACAAAAAACGGTCTGTGGGGGCTGCATGTGGCTCACAAGTTGTAACTTGTCCAGCCTTGGTCTACAGCAGAGCTTTCCAAACTTTTCATTTTGATAGCACACTTTTTAGACTTGCATCATTTTGCAACACAATAATTCAGTACAGTCATCTCTCCACATTCTCTAGGGTTAGGGGCACAGGATCCCCATGAAAGTGAAAAAACTGTGCATAACTCTAGGCTCTCCCAAACCATATTTAATACACAAAAAAGTATGATCAGCATATTCAACCTACCATGGATTCCTTGAGGCATCAGGGTTCCTTCATAAGGCAGAAGTGGGAGGCTGGTGGGGCTTACTGCCACCTCCACGGCTGCACCACGCTTTTTTAAAGAGGGACTTACAAGCCTTGTTCACAGTTGCTCGGTCTCAAGAGACTTGCAGTCTCTATTAAAAATGACATAGGGAAGCAGCAGAGGTGACAGCAAATAATCTTTGAATAATCAAATCCGCAAAAGTGAAACCCGCAAATGTGGAGGGCTGACTGTAATTTGGAAGTGGATGCAGCTCTTCCTCCCTGTTGCTGGCTTTGTCAAGGGCCCTTTTTGCATGGCATTTCTGATGTGAAAGGGCCCCTTGAGCATCGCTTAAATGTGAGGAGTGAGCCACATGATGCACTCACATTTGTGCGACGCTCAAGGGCCTGACGTGGACCACACACGCATTTTTTCATTTTTGGCTTGAAGCCGAAAATGCTGCGTGGTTACGCATCGCTCCAGGGCTCTGCGCGCACTTACCTTACGTGTGGAGTCTCAGGAGCAGGGCCGGTCGCACTTCCTGCCCAGTGCAGCCTGGAAAGTTCCCAGGCTGTACTGCGAAAGGAAGAGGCGGGTCTCTCACGCAAACAGGAAGCTTGTGCGGAGCTGAAGGCCCCCGGATGTGAGAGCCTCTCTACGGAGGCTGCTCACATGAGCTCCGCACCCCAGCACTGTGAAAAGGTAAGGTGCGAAAAGAGTAAGGGTCTTTCTCAGCCTGGAGTGGCAGCAGTGACACACCTACACAGTGTAGCTGACACACTAACATGTCATGACACACAGTTTGGAAAGCTCTGCTCTACAGTATGGACATGTGGGCTGAGCATGCAGTGAAACAGTGCAGCTGACCCTCTCAGCATCTGTTCTTATTTTCCACATGTTAAGGCAGATAAACCCAGGCTCCTCCAGCTGGCATCCCTTTTCTTGGTCAGTCCCTAAGATGTAGTGATAGGCCTTTCACATTAGTTCTGCAGAGAGCATGATGGGCCACAAAGAGTGCCCCTGCCTCAAAATCTTCCTGTTTTCTGCAAGATCCCGGCTGTTCTCATTAGGAGGCCGAAAGAGAGGACATGGGGCCGCTGCCAGTGAAGCTCATGAAACTGCCATTCATCCATTTACAGCCTCAGCTAGGCAGCTTTGAAATGCCTCATAATATTTTCACATTAACGAAAATAAAATGACTTAGCCATCAGTGGAAAGACCAATTGTTTAAATGGGCAGAAAATGAGTGTCATTCCCACCAAAAGAATTAGTCTTTTATGCGTGTTTCACAAGGTATTTGGGTTGTTTGACCCCCTCCCTCCTCAAAGACATATTTCTTTTCCAGTGCCCACCTCTATCTTGTTTCTCTGAATAATGCTGCTTAATAATTCCCAAAGGAGAAATGTCACACTTCCTGCGTTAACTTTCCAGTTGGAACCCAGAATCCAATTATAAACCCATTAAACAGTGGTAAAACACTCTCAGTTGGGAGTATGTCTTTTTTCAGCACTACATTTGCAGTATCCATTTTCAGTACTCCTGGAAGAATATGGTGCCAAGGCAGTGTTGACAGAATTTATTAAAAGAATGGCTGACATCTCAACATATTGAGGGAGTCCCTTATTTTCTGTCTCTTTCTCTCTCATCCCACCAAAGCAAGAAGGTTGTTGTTGTTGTTACTACTACTACTACTACTATTATTATTATTATTATTAAAAACATTTTTATATTATGAATGGTTATTGCCTATTACCTATCTTATGAAATCTGTAGAAAAATAATCAGAATCTCTTTACTGAGATTACTTATTTATATCTATCAGTACTGGGGCTTTAAGAAAGAATAGAAAAAAAATCCTCCCACTTAATGACAACATCGCCACTTTTAGAAGCTGATTTGTCCCTTGAATAGCAATGTGAAACTCTGGCCATTTCCGCACTGTGCCTACTTCTGTTGTCCTCCCATTGTAGTCCTGGCAGTGCCTTTGCCAGGAAGGAAGCACGGCACAAATGCTTCCCTCTGCACCTAGCCAGCCCCTGAAGAAGAGAGCATGAGCGACACACTCCTTCCTTCTCCAGTGCAGCTGGCCTCCTTCCCATGTTACATTGGCGAAGGAACCACATGATCGAGCTTCTGACCCTTCCACATGGCTGGTGGTGATGGAAGCATCACGCAGTCGCAGGCACTTAATGAATTTTTTTTTCCGTTAAGCAAATATCCCACTATCATGATGGGCGGGGGTGCATTGGCAATGGGACCGTGATGACATTATCTGAAAGCATGACTTCCAGACTGCTGCCAACATGTCCCTATCACATGACAGTGGTGCCATGAGGAGCTGGCCTCTCTTTGCCTTAATTCATTGCTTGTCTCCAAAGCCACTTTCACTACCACCCTTTTTCATATGAGGTTCTGAGACTTCATTTTCCTTTCCATATTTCCATGTGCATGCATTTTAATGCATTTTCCCAATGTGCATTATTATTTATGAATGTTTCCAGTTATCTAAAGCGTATTTCTGTGTATTCATAAGCTGTATACATTTTAGCCCATTCACATTTTTAAATGCCTCCCTTGTTTCATGTATGCCTTCTTTTTCTTGTAAATGAGCAAATTTTAAAAAGGCAAGGCACATCTCTTCTTTTGACAAGTCTTAAGAAGGGCCAAAAGGCTACTTTCATGGAGAATACTGAGTCCAACAAATTCTTTTTCAACCTGAAGAAGGGCTTCCATGAGGTTACATTCTCCATTTTATAGTCAGCTTTGATTCCAATCAGATTGGGGTCTAATACTGCTCAGGAATGGGCAATGTGTGACACTCACCTTAAGTGCAACAGCTTCTGGCCTAAATTCATGGAGTTGGAGTAGGGATGGTAAATCTCACTTAGTCCTGTTTCCAACATATGTTGAGAACAGGTGTGTTTTTTTTTTTGTCTCATAGCTTTGAGACATTCAGGATTTTTCACCTTGCAATGACAGGAAACTGCATGGCTTTCCTACAAAAGCTATGCCACTTGACCAAAAAATTGCCTGGAGTTATGGAAAGAAAAGCAAAAGATCAGATGAGAGATGGTAAATAGATGGAAGAAGATAAAAGCAAAGTGATGAAAAAAGCGAAGTCCTCTAGCGAAAAGTAATTTGTATCTCCTACAGCAATCTGCTATGTATGAAGTTTGCAGGATTACTTTTTTTCAAAAAAAATATTTTTCTTATCGTGCTTTGCAGTGTTAGAAAGGTAATTAAGTGCCATTACTGTCTTAAAAAAATTGGTTGCCTGCATTTGTTATTACATTCCTCATTATTTATGCCACTTTTTAAAACCTTGACATTAATACCAGTATAGTGTCTAACATTAAGAACTCCTTTCAAGATGCCTCTAGAAGACCTTAATAAATCACAAAGGTGGAAAATGGGAAAAGTAACTTGGAAATGTTACTTGTCCCACTAAAAAGTGTCAGCATTCATGTTCATAATGATACTTTTGAAATGCAACATGGTTATACTTTCATTTCCCCTGTCCTCAGAAATCCATGTAACTGTATTACTTGCAATTCATTACTTCCAAATTCTGGCTAGGTGTGCTAGAGATATAAATTATGACCTGGTTCATCCTTGCATACAAAATAAGAAAGTGCACACATATATAAACATTCCTCTTTGAAAGTTGGCAAGATTTTATTTTGGTCAGTCTTGGAGTGACTCCACCTCCCACCACTTCTTTGATTTACAAATAAAAAAAAGATGATGTTGAATAGATTTCTGAAAATTGTGTAAAGCACAACAACAAAGAGTGCTTGGTGTCTTGCTCTCATGCTGAAGGCAAACTGTCTCTGGGAGGCTGTCTTGTCATTTTGAGACAATCTGTCTCACCTTTTCTTCACATCCCTCATATGGGGACAGAGAGGCAGAGGAGCATGGAGCTGATGGGGGTCACGTCCAGATAAAACTTTCTAGTGCCATTATGTTGTCTCATTCAATTCTATAGAGGTTTTACATGGCATTGTCTTCTTCTTCTAAATGTCCCTAGTTTTCACCAGTTTCATTTTTAACCCTTTTCCACAGAAAGTCTGTTAAACAAAAAGAATAGAATAACTGTACAGTGTATTCTAATTACTGACCCGAGGGGCACTATAGCTGGAATGCCCTAGAGAGAAGGTATTATCTTCCTAATAGGACTGAAGCAGTGTGGCCTACCCTATAGGGTTGTTGTAACCACTACTTTATCATCCGTTCACGTGGAGTGGTCAGAGTATTTAGAAATAGGGCTCAAACAGATATTATTAAGTATTACCTCCACCAAAAGGTTTGCCCTTTAGGTTCTCCACTGAGACCCTTTCATACAAGGATAGTTGGCATTCACAGAGTCAGCTGAGGGAGGACAGCAAACTATTTTTCATGAAGACTTAATGGACTACTGTAACTTTAGAACAGCCTACAGCAGCATAGAAATGCTTGAAGAGACACACTTGCAGTCAAGTGCTGCATATGTACTGGAAACATCTGTGGTGAAGCTGTTTCTAATCTACTCTATCTAATCTGTCATTTCTCACATAACATTTGTTACCAGGAAACCTTCCAAACCTCATGCCAAGATGTCTTCCTAGAGTATTGTGGACCAGAGCTGGAGGCCAGCTCTCTTAGCCGTGCACCAGCATCTACCCCATATGAGCCGCTGGTACAATAAAGCCCACAGCCAGGTGTCTAATAGCCTAAGGTTCCATGTTCCTGTTTTGCTTGCCTTTCATTTCCTTCCCTTTCCTGTTGCCACTTTAGGCAGTAAATCTACATCTGGCTCCAACCTGACTGCAAATGTGCATTCATGTTTTGCACTACAAAGTTTTTCCTGGTTGTCCTGCTTGGATTTCACAGGGGCGGCTAATAAAACTAACCTGTTCAACCTATCTAAATAACTTCCTGCATGATTGGTCAAAACAGTAGAAGCAAGCCTTTGCACTTGCTGGATTTCCTTTCTTCTTACAGTTTGTTTTATCTGCAGATTGTGTCTGGTGTGGACAACCTTTCTAGTAGAGCAGGGGTGGGCAAATTTGAGAGTCTGAAGTTGCATCCCCCACCCAGCAGAACCCAAGAGTTTCCACACTTTCATTCCCTTGTGTCCTTCTCCCCAAATTTCTTCCATTGGGATTTTTTTTTTCAAAACTAAAATGGTGAATTGTACTTTCCAGGGATACTTCTGCAATCTCCCCCCACCAAATTGTCTCTATCAGAAATGGATGAGCTGTGGAGAAGCTACAACAATCTATGGGATGTCTGGTGAGGGCTTTGATTGCTGTGTAAGGACAGAGGGATTTCTACCCTCTTCACTGACTTTAAAAAAAGATATATGTATGGTTGTCTTACACCTGCATATGCCACTAACAGAATGGAGACTAAGTCTGTTGTGAAGGATCTATTCCTTTAAAATTGTGGTCTTTCAGGTGAATTTTGTAGAAAATAATTTCCAGCCTACAACATTTTTTTTTAATTTCCAGAATAGAAATTGCTGTTTTCTGGGGGGGGGGTCAAATTTTGCACAGAATAAGGCCCAAATTGTGAATAGCCTTAGAAAACTGCATAGCAGGAAGAAAAATTTCTTCCTCACAGCAGGAAGAAAAGTGCTAAAAACACTTGTTGTTTCCTTTAAAAATGAAATGGTGAAGAATTACTTCCACAAACAAAATATCACTGGCTGACTTTCATAAGATAGACTCAGAGAATAAATACTGATGCACGTTGGCTATTAAATAGCATTAAGTACAAAATGGAGTTGTGTGGCTTATACAAAATAGCATAAAATAGTACCCGTGGTGACTGGTGGCTCCCATGCACATGAAACAGTGGCCATTCCTGCACTACACTGTTCTAGTGCTATTATTCCACTTTCAACATCCTATGGAGTGCTGGGGTTTGTAGTTTCCTGATGCCAAAGAGCTCTCCGGCTGAGAATTCTAAATATCCCTCCCTAAACTGCAAACCTCAGCATTCCATAGGAGGTTGGAACATTAGCACTATAATAGTGTAGGGCAGAAATGGCCAGTGAATCCACTCCCAATTTTAATCTGAACTTTAAAGAAGCTATACAAGATGTTGAACCTATATTGGGAATAATAGTCAATATTTATTATTCAGTATTTATATATGGAATGAGCAAAGTGTGGCCCATGGACCACATGCATCCTTAGGGAGATTTTGTGACACACAGGCTCTTTTCGCTGCTTGCCTTTTTGCAGAGCTGGGGTGTGGGGATTGTGCAAGCAGCCTCTTCAGAAAGGCTCTCACATCACCATTGCTTTAGCTCCACACCTGCTGCCTGCTCGCAAGCAGGCAGCATGAGAGCCCCTCCTCTTCCTTCTGCAGTGCAGCCTGGAATTTTCCCAGGCTGTGCTGTGGCAGGAAGTGTGAGTGCCACAGCTCCAGAGCTTCGCACGCACGGCAAGTGCGCGTGGGGCCCCGGAGCAATGCATGATCATGCACCATTTTTGGCTCAAAGCCAAAAACGAAATAGTGCGTGATTGGTACCTACCAGCCCCTAGAGCATCACACAATTGCAAGTGCATCATGTGAACCGCTCTTCACAATTGCACAACACTCCAGGGGTCCTTTAGCATGGTAAATGCCATGCAAAAAGGGCTCCAGTGTTCCCAATGGGTCAATATTTTAAAAGAAATGTTTTGCCCCTAAACTCTAGAAGGCATGGGGACATTTTTTTATTTTTTTATTTTTGGCCATGTTTTGGTCACCCAGAGTCATTTCATGCCTGGACAGGCCTTTATTTAAAACAGGAACTGGACAGAAAGTGCCTTGTGGATTACTTCTTGTTCTAAAAAATGGGGGGGGGCTTTTCTGGGCCTAAAACAGTCTGGGAGGGGACAATAGCATTGCTAAAATGCTCCCATGGCCCCTAGATGGTGTTTGAGGTAAAAAAAAAAATGGAGGAGAGAGGAAAGCAGGACATTTGGCTTTACAAGGTCTCTTGGGGAGCTAATATGGCCACCTAACTTCCAACAGTTGCCTACTTCTGCTTTAAAGTTTGGAGTCACTCTGGAGCAAATGCACTATGCCACTGACATGGAAGCTACCATTCACCACTTCACAGTGTGATATGGTACTGCATATAGTTTTGGAGTCTCTGCCACTTTTGTCTATATTCAGAAATGTTAAATCTGAACATTTGTGTTGCATTTTGCTCAACATAAAACATTTTAACTTTTACTCAGGCCCTTTTCACATGGCATCTTAAATCTGCATCAGCCACGCTTTGCTCCTGCTCTGGGAGCCACCTTACCATATGATGTCATCACCAATCAGGTGCTATCCCAGCTGTAGGTGGTGGTAATCCTCCTGTTTTTCATTTTTTTGGGAAAACCTGACAATAACCAGCCTTTCCTGCAGCAATCATGATAGCTAGACCATGCGGAGCCTCCACCCTGTCTCATTCTGTGAATGACCTGGAAATGGGTGGAGTGTGGGCAGTCCCCACCTGTCCCTCCCTCAGCAACTCCCAGGGGAAACTCCGCACAGCAGCAGGCTGGCCTCTGCCCTCATTGCACTGGCAAACACATGAGGAGACATTGGCCAGGAAGGCCATCCTGGGAGGTGATGTTGGCGCCTACCCCTGTGACATCAGCTCCCAGGGTCTGGCTGAATTCCAATATTTTTTTTTTAAGCTGGCACCACCGTTAGCATGATAGCACCTGGCAGTGTGCATTTGTTGCTGTCAGGCAGCCTAGCTCCAAAAAGGAAATGGCTGGCAGTTATCACAAGGATTACCTTTCCACCCCCCATCCCCTGCCCATCTCCACTGACATTTCGGAGACAGCCAAAGTTCTGTTGCTGAACTTCCTTTTGGGTAGAGATGATAAACCATTACCACTATCTACCGTGCTAACATTAGCATGCTGCTAGAAAAATAATAATAATAAAAAGACCAATCTCTATTGGTCAATGGAGAAGTGAAGCGGGGATGGGGCAGGAAGAGGTGGGATGAGGGAGTGGCCAGGGAAGCTGAGCTGCGAAGGACGCACTAGGTGCAATGCTGGTGCTGCCCTATGAACTCCAGGGAGCCTGCAGAACTTGGAGGCTTCATACCAGGCTGGAGATACTGGCGATCCCTCAATGACACTCTATTGAGGTACGCTGCAGAAAGGGCCCCAGGTTAGTGGAATGATGAAGCACCTGCTTATAGCTCTCCTACTGAAAAGGAGAATTTAGTGGCACTCAAATTTTGATGTATCATGCTCATTGTTTTAAAGCATAGATTGTGTCTCTTGATGACTGTGTTTGGGTTCCTAATACTAGCCTGGAGAATTAAAACACATTTTGATGTGCAGCTCTTTTGTCATTAATTTTGCTACATATTTCTTATAATGCATTTTCCCCAGAGGACAAGATGCAAAATACAAATACTTTTGTGTATTTCAGATCAAATATTGTTGATTACAGAGACTTTGGGATATCAACCATTAAATACTGTCAAGGATAAGAGATTCAGGTCGGCTACTATTGGATGCTTAATTCAGATATCAGATAGATCAGTGTCTAAAGATTTGGAAAATATCTGTCCTAAATATTTGCAGTGGAGAATTTTAAGGAGACTCTTGGCAGGAAACTTACTTCTGCTACAGACGAGAATATCTTCCAAGAGAAGTCACTGAATGAATTTGCCCTTTGAATCAGCAGGTTTGCAGGTTTCACAGTCTGTTCAGCAAATTAGAACAGGATTCTTTTGATATCAGATGAAGCTAGTTGTCCTGTGATAATAGATTCTGACTGTTGCAATGCCAGCAGTTTTATGATTTTTGTTATTATTTAATAAGGTGAACTTTTCAATCCTTTGAACATAAGACAAGTGCTTATGATTCACATAACTTTTAAGGACAGTTTCATTTTCCCAAAGGATACAAATCTTTTTTTTTTAAAGAACTAAAATGGAAGTAGTAACATTATTTTCTCTCTGAGGAGATTTATCTCTTCTAATTTCAAGAAACACAGGGTTTCACTCTTGTTGGATGTTACCCCATTTGAGAGATATTTCTTTGAATGGGGAAGTTAATTTCCTTAAAAACTACTTTGAGCTTTGCACTCCAGCACATATTTGAGTGAACATACTGACAGTTGGGAAATTTCATTTAAACTGCTGCAAGTGTACTGTAAATCCTGTGAGCGAAACACACTCCACGAGGTAGGTAAATCAGTCCAAACTTGGGAAATTACTTTTGTAAAGTAATCTGTCCTAGTTCTCATTAGATTGTTTAAAATACATAATACTTTATAATGATTAAAAAGTGATCCATTGAATTATCCTTACTTTCCTCTTGGTTTTGATGCTTTTAAAAATTAGGCGTGCCTTTTGATTGGCAGGCTTGAAAAATCCTGCCAAAATCACTCTTAGAATGCCCTTCAGATAGATTTTAAAAAATAGCTAGAAAACATGATCCAGTACACCAGAGGAATCAGATAGCCTTCCAGATGGTGTTGAATTACGACTCATAGCAGACCTAGTTGGCATAGCCAACTAACAGTGGAGCCAATGAGGGATGCTGATAATTGCTGCTCAGTAACATATGGAAGGCTGCACAATTCCCACCTGGTATAATGGGTCATGTTTTCTAGTTACTCTTTAAGATACTTTTTTAGAGGCATAATAAAGTCAGCCAGCGTGATATGGTGGTATGAGTGTTGGACTAGGGCCCTTTCCGCACCAGGCAATTAGAACGGGGCAGTGCATCCTCTCATGGAGGTCGTCTGCACCTTGGAGCGGACTAGGAGCGGACTACTTACCAGAGATCCACACCTCAGTCCACTCCAAAATGACCCCAAGTGGTCCTCCAGCGTGTTTTTGAAAGACCGGAAAAAACAGGTCTTTATTTTCCTGGAACACGCCATTGTGTTCCTGCTCCCTTGTGCAGATTTGCAGGCTCGCACCAATGCGAACATGCGATCTGCAGAGGGTGGGCTTTAGGTGTGGTTCAACTGTTACTCTGTATGTTGGGAGTTCCGGGAGGGGCAACTAAATTACCAAATATAACACAAGTTGGGGGGATTTAAGCTCGAGCACTCTCTTAAGCTAAGTGAGAGGTAGGGTAACTTCAGCTAGGATCTTTTAGCCCTGTGTATACAGCTTCAGGTCAGAGAGCGGTTAGACAAGTGTTAAAGTAACAAATAATGATTTTTATTAAGGGCAAACAACACGAAGGACATGGCAAATACTAGCTAACTCAGAAATAGAAATGGAGAGTTTCAAGGGAGTGGGTAATACGACACCTGGTCTCGTAGTCCTGGAGAGAAGAGGGGTTATGGGAGAGAAAGCTCAGCGTGGTTCGCTGAGGGGAGCTTCCTTAGACAAACCGGCAGCAAGGAAGGATGCAAGTCCAAAGTAGTCCAAGCACTCTGAGGAGGACTTGGAAAAGGGGACCCTTTATAGGGTTGATTTTACCTACAGGCCATGCCATGCTCGGTGAGAACAAAGAGAATTTGTAGCTGGACAAAGGCGTTGGAAAAGGTCAGGTTTTGCATGATGAGTTTAGCGCTGGATGACAATAGTATGGCCAGTATGCTAATGGCCCAACATAAAGGAATGGCTTGGCACATGGGTGTGTGTCTTTGTGTAGATTCGTGCTGAGCAAGGCCAGTTTGAAAGAAGGTTTTCCCTGAAGCATCAGAGAGACTTAAGTTGCCTGCCTGAATGAGGTTTTGGAATGTACAACCATTAATGTCCGCGCCCAATACGTGCTTGTCCGGTGGACCTCTGCAAACACGTGGAGTAGGGTGGCAGAGAAAGGTCAAGCAAAGGTCAAATTATTCGATATCAAAAGGATATCTAGTGCTCTCACCAGACATATCATAACTGTGATAACACAGTGGTTGGTCAGAACCCATGACCAACCGGAAGCCCCCATTTTGGAAGCTGGAAGCGGAAGGGCTTCAGGGACAGTCCACATTGCTTCGGACCCCAGAAGAAGCGGTAGGTAACAGCACGGAGCGATTCCCTCGCCACGTGCGGAAAGGGCCTAGGACTTTGGGAAACCAGGTTTCAAATCCTTGCCTAGCCATGGAAAATCTACTGGGCAACCTTGGACAAGTCATACTATCTCAGCCTCAGAGGATAGCAATGACAAAAACTGTCTCTGAAGAAGTCTTGTCAAGAAGACCTTGTGATAGGTTTATCTTTGGGTCACCGAAGTCAGAAATGACTTTAAGACCATTTGCGCCCTACACTCCTATAGCGCGATGATTCTGCTTTCAACGTCCTATGGAATGCTGGGGTTTGCAGTTTATGGAAGGGCCAGCCAGCCATCATTTCTTCTTGCTACATTCCTTTTGAAACAAAGTATTTCTGACGTTACCTTTTGTTATTACAAAAAGTACGGCTACAAGGCTTTTAGTTATTACTTCCAAGTTCTAAGTCAGTCTACCAAGACCCTCTATTTTTCTTCACTGAAACATGAAAAAGAGGTTCTAGCTGTCAAGCCCTTGCAAACCATAATGCACGGTTGGTATTGTGCTATTTTTCAGCCTAAGGTTTCTGCAGGTGCTTTAGTAACAAGATGTAATTTTCACCATAGGTCACTTATAGTTTTTATAGATGACAGCTGAAAACTTGTTGGTGAGTCCCAGCTCAAGTGGACCCATTCAATGAATTGTTAAATGGTAAATCAACATAGGTAAATCCTATTGATTCAATTGGTCTACTTTATCATAACAATAATAGAATTCAGGCTAATCATTTCTAGAGAGTGATTGGTTTTGTTTCCATTCCTCTCCCTTGCTTCTGTGACATTAGTTTGAGAACTGTGTGAACAAAACTGCTTTTTGAGACACAAATCCATTCCATTAGCTTTTATCCTATAACTGTACAACTTTATGGAACTGTGAAATTGATTGCCTCATAATTGTCCAATTGCTTTTATAAGGCAAAACAAGAGAAAGGGATATGGGTGTTATCTGTCCTCAATATTATTCAACAGGTATCTAAAACCAGCATTGCAATACCTATGTAGAAGTATTGCAGGAGTTCTGGAACCCTGTGTTAGTTTCCTTTTTCCATGTATTGCTTGAAACTAAAGATGGGACAAATATTCAGAAAAGGGATGCTCAAGAATATGAACACCCCTGCTTGAATTTCTTAGAACAGAGTTCAGGTGAGTACAAAATATCTTGAGCAAAATTCACTATCGCCTGAATTCACCCCATTGCTAGGCAATTACTTTTTCCACTTCTATAAACTCTGCATGAGCCTGATGGATTTTTTTCATTTCATGAGCTTGCTTGCTCTCAGTACCCATGGACTTGGACTGCAAGGCCTACAGTTCTAAAAGGAGGTGGAGTAGAACAATAAGAAACCCATTGTTTGACTCAAGAGTCTTGGGTTGTGGATTGATTTTTGCTTCTGTTCAACCATTCTCAGAACTGCAGTGGATTTAACATAGCCTGCTCAGCTTTGCACAGGCATAAAGTTTCCATGGTGTTGAATAGGCAGAGCTGAATATGGCTCTAAAATGGCTGACAGAGGAAATACTGTTATTGTGCTGTTGCTACATCTTTTTAAAATACTTGTATAAGCCCCAAACCTCATTGGCCATGCCTATGGGAGGGTTCTGGGAGTTGTAGTTCAAAATGTAAATTTTTCCAAGCACTGCCTGTTAGTAAGTCCCACTGAATTCACTGGGGATTGCTCCTGAATAAAGGTGGATTGAAGTGTACAGGTTATTTTTTTTAAAAAATATGTATTTCAAGAATTTTTTTTCAGAGCCTAGAATATTACTTTTAAGAAAAGTGATTGTATGGACATGCTGAAGTCATCCATGGGTCCCAGGGCATAATCCTACCACTGCTCGATTAAAGATGGCTTTAAAATGTCATTATCATAATTCTTCTTGTTCCAAGCTCTGCTTTTGACACCTCATGTGTCCCTGAACATGACAGAGTAATAAGGGAACTACTCAGTTAATGTTTCAGTAGATTTGTCATTACTGAATTGTTCTTACCTGGTCCTTCCCTTGTTCTATTCCCTGCCTGTTAAATGCCATAATTTTGGAATCACTAAGCATTATTTTTCTGAATTTAAAAGTAGAAGGCAAGTTATATCTGACAATGTCAATGCAGCTTTTTCATGTTTGCTACATACTTCCAGAATTCAGTTACTGAAGATTTAACGGCCTTTTCCAAATGGGGTTTTTGAAACAGTGCAGTCCGTCCTCCAAGGAGGTCTGCACCTTGGACCGGACTGGGTCGGACCTATTTAACATAGATCTGCACCTTAGTCCGGTCCAGAACAACCCCGAGTTGTCCTCCAGCGTGCTTTTGAAAGACCTGATTTTTCTGGTCTTTCAAAAGCACGGAGCGTGCCACTGCAAGCCTGCTCCCTTATGCAGATTCACAGGCTCACACCAATGTGAGCCTGCGATGTGCCTGGGGGTGGGCTTTAGGCTGGTGAGCTTCAGTGGTTGGTCGACACCCTCGACCAACCGGAAGCCACCATTTGGGATGCCGGAGCAGTGTGTATTGATGAGCATGCACTGCTCTGGAGCACCATGGACCGGACCAGGGAGCGAAAGTTCTGATGAGTAGCGGCACGGGGCTATTCCCTTGCCCAGTGTGGAAAAGGCCAACATTTAGCATTCCATTGGATAAATAACATTGTGGGAGAAATATACTAGGCCCTGCAAGGTTCATTGATCCCACTGAATAAAGCCAGTTAATTTCTGACACAAAACTGATTCAAACACTTTCTAACAGAGTGGATTATAAACTATTTTAATGGGAAATGAAGAGCAGTATTTTCCCTCTAAAATATAACAGCTAGAACACTAGGGCTAGAGAGAGGAAGAAAGATGTGTTTGTGTGCAAATGATGACTTCTGTTATTCTCTGTCAGTATTAAGGATTGAAAACCAAGACAGAATTTGATTTTCAGGGAAATATGTATCTGCTGGAATTCTATATGACCTATTAGGTTACATAACTTTACATATACTTAGCTATATAACAGAGGCACTAAGAAACTCCATTATTGAATTGTGAAGATGCGTAATGGGACACAGGCAAGAGAGCCTGATATACATCAGGTGAGCATTGTGCAGGGATGGGCATTGCCACCAATGTACATAAGGTGCTTTGCTGGCTTGTCTATGTAGTAATGTAAAAACAGTCCACTACTGGATATGGATGTTACTCAACAGCGCCATTCTAATTTCTGCAAATGTAAGTCCGCTTATGAAGATATAAGGTCCCAACAGGATTCTGGTGGGTAGTTTTAGTCTACCCCACAGTAAAATAAACTAGTTTTTATTCTGGCACAGTTGAAGTATTCTGATGTATTTCCCTTTGTAATCAGTAGCAATTACGCTAGTACTATCAACAAACTAGTAAACAAAAAGTGTAGTGGTCAACTTGATTAAAATGATGCTCAGTCCATTACTCAGTTCACTGTGAAGCAAATCAGGGATTGGTACCATGCTCACTGATCAGTGAGCTGCACCTAAATCCAGCCTTCTGACAGGTGTACATTTGTCAGTTTTATTTCTCTCTCTGTCTCTCTCATTCTCATTCTCATTGTCTGCAATTCATTTTTATTTCACTTTAAACACTAGAGGTGGAAAGAATATTTGAAAATATTCAGAACATGGTAAAAATGTTATCTTTGTGTTGAGAATCCTGGATGGGAAGAATCCCGGACTGACAACCAACTTTGCAGTCTAGGACTAACTCTGTAGAAAATTCACCCATGGTTTATTTTGTACAGAAAGCAGCATACAAACTCCAGAATTCCACAGGATGTTGAAAGTGGAATAATAGCACTATAACAGTGTAGGCCAGAAATGGGCTATGTTTTGAGGAGGAAAGGGGTATCTAAATAATTTGGGAGGATGTGTCTATCTATGTGAGCACCACTTGTACTAAGGAATTATTTGGATGCTTATTTGTAAGACTGATTTACTTAAATGATTTATATCCCACCTTTCTTCCAAAATAGGAGCCTAAACAGCTTAGAATATGGGTTAAGTTAAATTGCTAAAGCAATATGTGCCATAATAAAAAGTTCTAAATATATCAAATAATCAATTCTATTAAAACACGGCTTTTAGGACATTAATTCAGAAAGCAATTTAAAAAGTATGAAACATATAGGCCCTTTTCGCATCTTACCTTTTGGCGCTACGGGGGAAGGCGTCTCGCACGAGAAGCCTCCTTCGAGATGCTGCTGCTTCCCCCTCCTTCCTTCCGCAGGTCACTTACTGATTACACGACCGTTGCACGAGTGCCCCCCCTTCCTTCCACAGGGCACTGTGGGAGCTGTAAGTTGCTTTGGAGGGAGGAAGTGCGGCCGCACCGGCTCCCCGACGCACTGCATGGCAGGTAAGTGCATGAGGGCGGCGCAAGCGTTGCTCGAGCGTGGGCTATTTTTGGCTTCAAGCTGAAAATCAAAAAATACGCCCGGGCCCCGCTTCAGCCTCGTGAGCGCCGTGCAAGTGGGGGGGTGTCATGCGCAGTGACGCTCCCATTTGTGCAGCACTCAAGGGGCGCTCGCGCAAGCAAAAACACATGGAAAAAGGACCATAGTCCTTATTAAGAATATCCCACCTATTGTATTTCCCTTTATCCTAATCAGTTAAAACTGAAGGCTTGTTTAAATAGGAAGGTCTTTTCTTACCAACCAAAAGAAGGAAGAAAGGAAAGAGCAAACGAGTTCTGTAGTCTGTGAGCATCCACTGAGAAATGACTGAAATGAGCTCAAAGGGCAAACAATTGGGGGCAAAAACAAAACAAAATGGGCTCACTGCTTTTTTATTTTAGACATATGCATGATAATATTGGGGCTGTCCCTGTGGTCATTAGTATATATAGTAGTGTGAAAAACTTAAATCATTTTCTGACATAAAGCAGCAATTCCCCACTGTGCAAAGAACCCAGCTTAGTCTGTTAGACTATTTCACTTTCTAAGCTTGTCTGGTAAGTAATTCCTTTAAGTCACTGTTGGTGCCAGCCTCTGGACATCCATCAAAATCTTAGTAAAGAATTGTTTGGGGTTTTATTTATTTTGATAGCTATAGAAGCATCCATCTGCTACTGAGACAAATAAAGACAAAAAAACAAAAACAAAAAATATACGCTTGGAAAGAAAATGAATCTCAAGGAATCATTAAAAAAGATAAAACAGTGATTTATTATCTCTTTTGGCAAAACAAAGTTCTTTATTCTGTTCATGAAGTCCCATAGGATCACATTCATGTTATGAAGTGTCCGTAAATGACTGTTCACTATTCTAAAAGCTTCAGTCATACGATAAGTGAGGAGAGGATGTGAATAGAATCAGCTGACCTGAAACAGCTAGTATTCACCAGGCCAGGGTAATGTATTCTTCACATAATCAGGTACTTTATGTGGTTACTGAAGACTTAGAAACAAATGAGAGATTTATAAACAGTCTTTTTCCCCTTAGACGAATTGCCCGTATACTCTGATATCCTGCTCCAACAGCAATCCCATTAAGGAGGTTTTAAAAGAAACACATGATAGCAATCTATTCCAAGCCTGAGCGACAGACCCCATTTTGTGGCAATAGTTTCTGGTTCTACCTTGTCTTTTGCCATTAAAATTGTGCATACCATTCAACAACAACAACACTTTCTTATCCACCTCTTCTTACAGAACAACAGAAGCTATGCAACAACTGCAGGGAACAAAAAGAGATTAAAAACATAACATTGGTTCAAAGTGCATATAAAGTGAATACCTATTGTAAAAAATGAACCAATTGATACTTTAACATTCATCGTTTAAAAATAATCTGGATAGACCTCCTGGAAGAGACTGATGTTTACTGCTGTTTTGAACATAGACAGCATATCTAGCTAATGAATCTCCTCCAGAAGATCATTTCACAATTGGGGGACAGCTGAAGAAAATGTCATTTGGGTATCAGTTGTCAGCCTAGACCTGGCTAAATGAAGTAGATGTCCTTCAGAGAACCTGAGCACATGGGGTGGACTATGGGAAAAGGTGATCCGGTAGGTAACCTGAACCCAAATCAAGTATTAAAGACTCTCTGTGTTACTAATTCTCACAAAACAGACTTAAGTCTATGACAGCTTACCAGCTTCTTTCTCTCAAGCCATTTCCAAACTACACTATTATAGTGCTATTATTCCATTTTCAACATCCTGTGGAATTCTGGGGTTTGTAGTTTACTGAAGGCAAAGAGCTCTCTGGCTGAGAATTCTAAATGCCCCTCTCTAAACTGCAAATCCCAGGATTTCATAGGATGTTGAAAGTGGAATAATAGCACTATAACAGTGTAGTGTAGAAATGGCCTTGTTTATCTTACTGTTTTTTAACCTGTTTAACTTACATCAATGTTATCTCCAAGGTTGTCCTTAGATCTCTTTATATAGGATGGGGTAAAATATTTTCATAAATAAATATAATAAAATAATAAATGCAGTCACTGGGGATTCCAACTGAATCCAGTGACACTTGCATCTGAGTAGAAATTTCCTTCTTTCAGTCTCTTGCTGAGAGAGTTTCTCAAGTTATGAACAGAAACTTTTTATGAATGGTGCATGATGCCTCAGTCACATCTTATATCTGTGATAAACATTGGCCTACATCTTATTTGCATTTGGAGTAGAACTACTGAATCTATTATAGAATTGTGAATCAACATTTATGTAAAAATCTATTTCGCCAGCTCTAGGTGGAACTTCCAAAAAGATTCAGGCCTTTGTGTGTGCTTGTAGGGTTGATATCTTTGCAGGGTAGAATCATAGAGTTGAAAAAGACCACAAGAGCCATCCAGTCTAGACCCCTGCCATGCAGGATCCCACATCAAAGCACTCCCAACAGATGGCCATCCAGCCTCTGCTTAAAAACCTCCAAAGAAGGAGACTCCACCACACTCCAAGGCAGCATATTCCAATGCTGGACAGCTCTGACCATCAGGAAATTTTTCTGGATACTGTTTTCCTGCAGCTTGAATCCATTGCTCGTTGTCCTAGTTCCTAGAGCAGTGGAAAACAATCCCATTCTCACTTTGATATGACATCCCTTCAAATATTTTAACATGGCTGTCATGTCCTCTCTTCACCTTCTCTGCTGCAGACTAAACATACCCAACTCCTTAAGACACTCCTCATAGGGCATGGCTTCCAGACCCTCCACCATTTTGGTTGCCCTCCTCTGGACATGTTCCAGCTTCTCAATATCCTTCTTGAAATGAGGTGCACAGAACTGGACAGAGTATTCCAGATGAGGTTTGACCAAAGCAGAATACAATTGCACTATTACTTTCCTTGATCTAGATACCATACTCCTATTGATGAAACCTAGAATTGCTTTGCCTTTCTTGACTACCACATGGCACTGCTCACTCATGTTCAGTTTGTGGTCTACTAAAACTCCTAGATCCCTTTCACACACAGTGTTGGTATGAATATTTGGAACAAATGGTGATTCTTTGAAAGGAAAACTGTTACTGCCAAACTATTTCACATTCTTCCTGCTTCTCCTCCTTCTCCCCTTCCCCTTTTTTTGTAAAATAATTATTAATTATAATTATTAAAGTCCATAACATTTCTGTGTACCAAGCAGAAGATGAGTTCAGTTCCATTCATGGAAGCATATAGGCTGTTCCGGTAATATAAACTGACCCTTGAAGCAAAAAGGTTCAGAGTCATTAAGAAAGCTCTTCTCTGCTCCCAAGAGAGAGATGTAGCTTTCTATTCTGTGCTCATCTGGGAAGAGCAGTGGAGAGAGGAGTGCTGAATACACTGTCGTCTGCAATCCATAGATATGAGTCTATCAAATAATTAACCTTTCCCGTTAATGGCTCTGTTTGTCAAGAAAACACTGTGAGTTAATATTTGTGCTGTTTAAATATTCATTCATTTAACCATATCTCTGTTTGCTATTGGCTCTCCAAAGAGTGTTCTAGATTTGTTGTACAATAGCTGGGAAAAACAAATGATCACTACAGAGTCTAATGGGTCAACGCTGCTATGGACCACTTGAAACTGTTACATGATGTCAGTGGAATTCTCAACTCCTTGGAATGGAAAAATGACAATTTGCTTTGCTGCAGCTAAACACATCATTTCCCCTCTTCATGATCATAACATGGATCCCCACTCACTCCATTAACTCTTTCATTCCAACCATTTTAATATCTTCCCAATGCAGTGTAACATCCTGAATGTTAAAAACATGATTAGCTGTTGTGTGTCCATTGACATAAACATTTTCTGGCAAAGGGCAGAAATATCTGATCAGTTGGGAAAGCATTCTTCTGATTAATTTCAAACCACCTTGAGGTGCTACAAATCCTATAGGATTGCTCCAGGATCATGGAAAGCCATTTCACCCAGGCTATTGTTGTTTAGGGAACAGACTGTGGGAAGCCCTTCTGAAGATAGTTTCCTCTTCCTCCAAAACTGTTTTCTTTCTTTCTTCCATCAAAATGGCATAGATGGGGCTCCTAAGTGGTCTTCTATCCAGAATCTGCCCTACCTCAGACTGGTTTAGCTTCAGTAAGGTGGTTACACAATGCCTCTGGTTTCCACTCCTTCCAAGTCCAAACACAGTAGAAACCTATCCTTTGAAAGAAGATGAAGCTGGGTATCCAAGTGCCTGCCTGCTTCATCTCCCAGTGGTATCAACAGCTTTAGACTGGGCAAGCTTAGGAGATGGAAACAGTGGAGTTAGAAGGCTTCCCCTGATGTTGTTTCTAGGTTCTGAAATTCCCTACTGAGAAAGACCTGGCTGTTCTCATCCCAGGATTTAGAATTCCATGAAATTTACCTTCAGTCCCCAATTTTCTAGCATTGCAGAGAGTGAGACATTGAAAATTATTCACACCTAAAACTCTTATATTTGCTATATTCTTATTCCTTTGGTAACTTTGCCAGCTCTTTTTCTTTGGATGCCTAAAGTGTATTTCTAGATACTCAACTGAAATTTTAAGTTACTGCACTGTTGGAAATTTGAGGACTAAATGAAAATTTCAATTGGAGTTGTAGAATTCATATTTGAGGAGCAATGCCCCTATAAGTACACCCTTCTGATCATCCCTTTTGCCCTTCCACCAGCAAGCAAAAACCGGTTGTTGAGGAAGATGCTTCTTGCTAAAAAGTGGGTGCTTTTTTTCCTTAGTGATCTCTTAAATTTTACCTTTAACTTCTGTTTTCATATATGATCTTGTTTTATGTTGTAAGTGTAGTTTATTTTCAGCATTACAGTGAACCACTTTGAGACACATTATTGGGAGAAAAGTGACATAGTCTGGTGGCAGACTAAATTGGGTCCAGCCTAATAAGAAACAAAGCCATTCCACCTCATCCACCTCATCTCAATATAAGCACTGTTGTTCTGTTTTCATTGTAACAGAGGCCAGACATCAAGTGTACATATTTACTTCTCATTCTGGAAAGCAGGAGACTTGCATCTTCCATATCATTTAATCTATGTTAATTAGCTTTGGTCATTCCTAGTTAAATGGACATGCAAGTTCTCTTACAAACACAGATAACATCAGCCAATATCCTGAGAAGCTTTGGGGGATTTTCCGTCATGCTCTGTTATTCTCTGTCACTTGTCTTGACTCAAACAAACAGGACAGAAGAGACAAGTGGCATGGCATTTCAAGGTGTACCTTGTGGTTCACACTGCAGGAAATTGAAAAGCTTTGGTCTCAGGACAAATCCCTGTCCCTTTACATTTAAAGTGTCATAAATCACAAACCACTGAACTGGCTATGCTTATTTTACCTAGGGTGCCAGAATCATTATTGGGAAAAGGATGTAGCTCAGCAGGGATGTGGACTGGAAAAAGAAGAATTTAGACCCAAAGCTTCTCTAACTATTCAACAGAGGGAGGCTCCTGTCTCAGGCGGCAAATTGGGTGGGGAGGACAGGGAAGAGCAGTAATAGCTGTCAATGTTACATTCTAACAGCTGAAGCACAGCATACATATATGGTAACTTAAGTGTTTGTTATTTTTTCCCTTATACCCATTCTCTTCCTGCATCATTCTAACCTGAAGTCATTTCCCTTTTTGTGTTTCTGTCCTCCATTAGATCATGTTTAATTGTGAACAAGTCACTACCAAGTAAAGTTACTTTAAATGTTTTACAAGGAAAACTAAAGTTATTTTTTCTCGTCTGTGAATGTGAGTGAGTGAGTGGGACTGGTTGTTACTAATCTTCTGCCTTTACAGAATTACTCTGATTACCCTGATTATTCTGCTAGAGTAATCTGATACTCTGCTACTATCTCTCATATTTCCCAACAGCAGCCTCCCCTGTAAACTTTCCATCTGTTTTACTTTATTAGAAGTAATCTTCTGTCTCAAGTGTGGTGAAGAATGCTATCTCTTTGCTAATTCTGAAATAGGATTCATTTGTCAATCAGCTTGTGTACATGGAGTGGAGAGAGGTGGTTTTTTTTCTCTTCATGTTCAGCTAAACTAATATGATAAGAAGTGTCAAGATTTTTTTTTAGAAAAAACATACATGCACACACACATACATATCCCTAGACACTATTAAGCTGGCAGTAGGCTTCTATATGTGGAATGTGGAAAGGACGGGTGCCATCTTGTTTTCAAATGAAGTAGCGAAATGTTTTGGCTTACCACTGGTTACTTCACACAAGTGCCATATCAGGTCAGTTTCAGAGGTGGACAAACCATAGCTTCCATAGATATGTTTTGTAGACAAAGCCGCCTCCCACCATGATAAAAAAATTGTAATCTAATACTCCTGGAGTTCTCCAAGAGCAGTAGGTTTGGACTTGTAGAAGTTGCCTACCAGCTGAAAGCTTCCCAAACAAATAATCTGTTTGCCCACCTTGAATGTAAGGACACTGTTTGAATATATGCAGCCAGAACTGGTAATCACTTGAGTCATAGCGCCACCATGACTCTGGGATTAATATGGACTTTGCTTCTGTGTATTTCATATTCCTGCTACTGTTGCTGTTATATGCTGTCAAATTGACTCTGAAGCAAGCTGCTGTAAAAGCAGTCATTCGTTCATTTTTAGCTCAAGCCTATCCTAAAATTTTGCTGGCAAGATTTATTCAGAGGAGGTTTGCCACTGCCTGCCTTTCTAAGGTTGAAAGAGAGTGACCTTGACAAAGGTCACCCATTAGGTTTCCATAGCTGAGCAGGGATTTGAAATCTGGTCTACCAACATTCAAACCACACCGTGTTAGTGTTTAACATCCTTCACAGGAAGAGCCTTATTTGGCAGCAGGAAAAAAACATTTACAGCCATTTCTATGTCTAACTAACCATATACAGATAAGTTTTGTTTTTTAAAGAAGTCTGTAATGTGTTTGCTTGCTGCTATGTGTGTGATCATTTGGTGTGATGGGACAGGGCTAAGTGTTCAGGATTCTAGTCCAGACCTAACCTACATCATGGCCTAGGAATTCAAATGTCTGTTCCAAGTTATGGGTTTCTGAGCATTTCGGTAAGTACCCTAGCACTTTGCTATCTCTAGCAGTGAATAAGTACTACTGTAAAAGCAGTCATTAGCTCATTTTTAGCTCAACCTTCCCTGTTCCTCACAACAGTTAGGTGAAGTGTGATAGAACCAAAGACACACAGTGAATGTAATGGCTAAATGGGAGCTCAGAACCAAACCAGCCTGGTCTAAGACCACGTTCTGTGGTGCACTGCACCAATTGTTATTGTTTCTGTAAGGAGAGACATCCTTTAATAGAGAATGAGCTAAACGAGAAATCATGACGCATCCACATTTGCAACTGTGAGTCATCTGGGGCAGCAAAATGAGCTCTTGACTAGAGCAAGAATTGATCACAGTCTTAGTCACTTCACTGACATCAGCTCTCAAGATGGCTACCAGCAAACCTTATGTTTTCATCAGCATATTCTCAGTTCAAGGCGTGCTATTCAGAGAATCCTCCAAGGTCAAATTTCTATATTTGAAATTTTTAAAAAAGTGACAAATTCTGAAATACAGATGAGGAGGAGGAAGAGGAGGAGGAGGAGGAGGACAAAGGTTTGTTATGTGTGTTCAGCATGTGAATTGTTGTGAACTTTCCTTTCAGCTCTATCGTGACATTTGGCTTAGAGATACCAGACTGGCATCTTGTGTTAAGACAGATTTTCCCCAGCCTGCTTTGCAAGTTACACACATATGTAGGCCCTGACATGACTCCTAGGGACCAAAGCAAGTGTGGACACTGGATTTAGAGGAATCTATGCAGCCTTGGAAATGGGGGCTAGCAGCTTTGTCCTTGGGCCTCTGGGGAAAAATACCCTCTTCATGTAAGCCTTGATGGAGGTGACAAAGACCTACACCACCAAAATGAGACCATAAGCCTGAAAGTTAACTTAATTGTTTCCCGAGGCCATTTGCACCCTACACTGTTATAGTGCTATTATTCCACTTTCAGCATCCTGTGGAATTCTGGGGTTTGTAGTTTACTGAGGCCAAAGGACTCTCTGGCTGAAAATTCTAAATGCCCCTCCATAAACTGCAAATCCCAGAATTCCATAGGATATTGAAAGTGGAATAATAGCACTATAACAGTCTAGTGTGGAAATGGCACTAGTCTAACACTGAAGCCATTACTTCTCACTGGATTTCTTAAACTGCATTACTTTAAATACACCCAGTCAGATTGCTTTTTAAAAAAATCAATATATTAAATCTATATATTAAAAGGAAAAAAATGTCATTTCAATTAGGAAAATGCACACTAGATAGACAGATAGAAAGAAAGATAGGTAGATAGATGACAGATAGAAGATAACCTGTTTAAAAGGCTTCACCTTTGTGACTAAATCAGAACATAGAAAATGCTTTCTAAACAGAGGCACAAAAACTTAGGAAGGGAAGACTTGCAGCCGTCAGTAGAGATGCAAGTTGCTTGTCTAAAGGGTACAGGCTATAATTTCATCTTTGAAATGCCAATATGGTCTGCCTAACCCCAGTGAACTTTGACAGAGACCTTTCTATGGAAGGCTCAGCAAAGTTTTTAGTTGCAATTTAAAAAAAAGAAAGAAAGAAAAATGTTTGAACAGACTCTTTGTTTGCAACAGTTGAAACAGAGTTAAAGGCATGGACTGAGAAACATACAGCCAGGAACAAAACTAGAAGGGTGGGTTCAAATTCATAATCGAGTAACAGATTTTTTTTAATCCAAGGATTATTTCTAACCTCAAAACAGTATATAGAGATTAACTCAAATGCAGGAGCACATAGTTGTATTGAGTAAGAATAGTAAATGGTAACTGGAGGAAGAGTAAGAGTCATGTAGTCACTTCTTGCACACTGCATGGGGGTGCTGTCATCTTAAAAATGCCTATGATGATAGAAGCCAAAATGACCAAACTGGATGAATTGCACTTTTGCAATAACAAGATGATATGACTCACTAGAAAAGACAATACTGCTTGTTAAAGTGAGAGGCAGTACGAAAGTCCATGCTACAGGTGGATAGGCCCAATCAAGAAAACTACCAACCTGAATTTTCAGAAGGCTATTGGGGGCATTGATGACAATGTATCTTAGTGGTCTCTTGTTCACAGACTTGTCAGCAGTGAACAGCAAATGGTGAGGAGTATAAGGGACAATATAATGAGTGGTTTGTGGAAGTTTTGATCTCAGTGCGAAGTCAGAATCCAGATATAAAAAATGGATCTCAATGGCATAGACTGGATTTATACCACTGTAATTCACAGATAGGATGTCAGCCAATTCCATCCTATGGGGGAAGGATGTGACCAGGTGAACTGGTGTTACTGCGGTTATCTGGCCCAAGCCCGAGGTCTACAGTTTCATATTGGTTATGGTTAATATTTCCACGTGGCACTCCATAAGATGAACTCTGCATGTCTGAAAGGGTCATGAAAGGCCAGTGTAGGCAGACATGGCCACATGGCCTTAATTATGCATGCTAGGTCTAGGCCAGTAAATAACCATTTGCCGCACAGCCGGTAGTGCCCTCCAGACACAGCCGACCATTAAGCAAATGCAAGGGCTCTCGGCCCCCAACTGCTTGCTCTATACAAATGCTAAGCGCTTCTCATCTGCATACTGTTCTAACAATTGGCAGTGCTGGCCAAATCTCATCAATTCTAATTTTGTCCTTTCGGAGGCTTTGTCTCCACTAAAAACCCTATTGTTCTCCTTGGAAGAGGGCTAGCCTCCAGGTACAATCTTCCCTATAAAAACCCCAAGTTTGAGCTCCTTGTCGGAACGCTCATGCCTTGCATCCTGAACTGCTGCCGCTCTGTTCAGCGAGCCTCCCCTCAGCCTCCACATGCTGGGAAACCACGAACCCAAGGCTTGATCTCTATCTTCTCTTTTACCGGATTGCAGAATCAGGCGGAGTATCACCCCAGAAACCCTTTGAAAACCCCTATCAATTTTCCTCACTTTCTGCTTCTATAGTTCTTGAATGAGTGCGTGAGTGCGTGTGTCGTTGTTTGCTTAATTAAGGAAAGTTTAATAAAATCTTTTAATTGAACAACTTGCCTAGTTCTTGTCACAGCCTGACCCCGTAAACATAGGGTTAAAGATCTCGCTACGTTACCCTGCCTCTCATATTGCTAGCTTGTGCTCCTTGCTAATTCCTCCAACTTAGTAATATTTGGAGTGCACTTAGGTGTCCCTCCCGGGACCCCCAGAAATCAGGGTAACATTGGGCTCTTTCTTCTGAGTCTTCTGTCCAAGTGCTAACTGTAGATGGAACAAATTCAAAACTGCTGTTTCCCTCCTTGTGGTTATCTTTAATTCACACTTGGACTGATGGCCCTTCAGACAGAGGAGACTTTTTGAAGGAAGGTACTCTTCTGTCAGCCCTTCAGGGAGATTGTTCTGTATAAATAGGGCACATAGCTGTCCTAAAAGCCATGCAATTCACCTTACCCAAGACAATGAATGGTTCACATGCTACTGGAAAAGTGTAAAGGCAGCCATTAAACATAGTATCATGGTTAGTGTGTTGTATTTTGGAGATATAGATCAAGCCTCACTGTGCCATGAAACTCATTGGCTGATTTTAATATTGCTAAATAAAATATGCATTCTTCTTTCCTGATTAATTTTCTGTCAAAACAATATCCAGGTCAAACAGATTTATAAAGTCTGATCAACAGAGTATAATACTGGAGTGAGCAAAATGTCCCAAAAGTCTCATCTACTTTCCACACATATACGTTCATTACCTTGATTATTAAGAATATTGGTAGATTCCCTTGTGTTTTGTTGCTTTAATAACAAGAAAATAATAAAGGCTTTGCATCCATGTAACACTTTTCATCTAGGCAAGACTTTTCAGTTAAGCATTTGAGCAACTCTCTGGGGAAGGTAAAGAATATCCTAATTAAGCAGATGGCATGGCAAAGTGTAGGCAGGTTAGTGGCATCAGAAACACGCTCTACAAAGGAGCCGTTGTTCAACTGCCAGGGTTATCTGACCGTCCTTGTTTCAAAGGGTTGTCCCTTGTTCATCAACATTGCTGCCTCAGAAGGAGGTGCCAAGTCTCCATGGTGCCCTTTTACAAAATTAATTGAGAAATCCTAACCTCACTGCTTCCCTATTGCAGAAAGAGCACAGCCAGCCCAGGGAGATACTAGCTTAATAGAAATCAGTGTGGAATGCAAACACCTGTGGTACCACTTTGGATCTTCAAACTATGATGCATTACCATACATATTTCAAGGGGAGACCCAAGACCTGAGAGACATTCTTTCCCTTAGAGTATGCTTTCCCTTAAAGTCAGGTCTTCCAGATGCTGATAAACTCCTGAAAAGCCTTGCCATTGGCCAGGCTGGGAAAGGCTGATGGAATTTGGAGCTCAATAACATGTAGATGGTCATAAGTCCCCAGTTCCTGCCATTGATCTTCTGTTCTATCTTGCTCATTGTTATGGGAAGACCTGACTTTTGGTGAAAAATTAGCACTGCCCATTTTTATGTGACAAATGATACACATGCATGTGCGTACGCACACACAAATGCACACACATATCTATATCTTTGGCCATTTCTGCACGAGGCGAGGGAATTGCTCCATTCTGTTACTCACTGGATCTTCTGGCTCCTCGGTCTGGTCCAGGGTGAAGTGGAGCAGTGCGAGGTCTTAGATCCACACTGCTCCAGCTTCCACAATGGCGGCTTCTGGTTGTTCATGGGTACCGACCAACCACTGAGGCTCGCCACGCCTAAAGCCCACCCACTGCAGATCGCAGGCTCACATTGGTGCGAGCCTGAGAACCTGCACAAGGGAGCAGGTACGCAATGGCACGCTCTGGAAAAATGAGAAACCTCTTTTTTCCAGTCTTTAAAAAGCACGCTGGAGGACCAGTTGGGGGCGTTTTGGAGTGGATTGAGGTGCAGATCTCTGGTAAGTAGTCCGAACCTACTCCGCTCCAAGGTGCAGAAGACCTCTGTAGAGGATGCACTGTGCCGTTTTAATACCATGCGGAAAAGGCCTTTATATAGATATATAGATCTCCATGAGCCTTTGAACAGCCCTAGAATGGTAAAGGAGGCTGGCTCCCTTTGTCTCAAGCTGCTGGCTTTTCTATTCCATTCTTGAGAGGAAAACACAAAACCTCTCTCACATCTTGAGATTAGCCATCTCTAAACTGGCATTCTCCAGAAGTGCAGAACTTCCATCATGCCCAGCTAGCTGGGCACTGGTTGCCTGGCTTGGAAAGCTGAGATGTGGACTTCAGCACAACTGGAAGATAAAGGGTTATACAACACTGAGATAGATCTAGACATCGAGTTATTTCTGAATCATCTCAGAATTAGATTTCTTGGTCCCACCACCATCACAAGCTTATGGGCACACAAGAGAGGGCCTTCTTGGCAGTTGCCACTAGACTCTGGAACTCCCTTCCCAGGAAGGCCAGAATGGCCCCCTTCTTCTTGTCCTTCCTGCAGCAGGCTAAAATCTTTTTATTCAGATAGGCTTTTAAAACAGGAAGTTTTTAAAGAATAAGATAGGGAGTGTTGTATTGTTTTTACTGAACTGTTTTAAAGAGCGTCCTATCTGTTTAATTTCATTTTATTCTTTTAACTTGAGGGTGAATTGTTTTAAAACTTAAATAGCTTAATTCTATTTTAATGCTCACTTTTTAAATGTTTTTAATAATTTTGTTCTTTTAAAATGTGAGCTGCTTTGAGTACTAACTTTGGGGAAGAAAGTGAGATACAAAGAAGAATTAGAGGAATAAGAAGAAGAGGAAGAGGAAGAAAAAGCAGTAGTTGTCTAAACACTATGGCCTTCTCTGTGCAACACACCCAACCCATGGCTTATGCACGATGTCATCCCAGACCTATCCTTCTCCCATCCCTAGGTGCTGCAATTGCGCTGCAAATCATTGACAGATTTTCCCCATCAATGACCAGCAATCACGCCACCCTCTCACCGCATGCCTGTACTTACCTTCGCTGTGGAAGTCCTGGAAGCGCAATGTCTCCACTTCCTGCCCTAGCGCAGGCTGGGACAGTACCAAGCTGGCTGTGTGGCAGGAAGAGGCCTGTCTGTTGTGCTTCCTGGTTCCTGGAGGCAGACGGTGCTGAGGCTCCATCGCAGTCCTCTCTGGGGAGAGCCGCTGCTGCCATCGTCACCAGACACTGCTGGAACAGATGTAAGCTGTGGAAAGGGCCTCAGTTTTTTCTGACACTCAGTTATTTCTGAATTCATTCTAGGGGTGGGCAATTTTGAGAAGTTAGGCCATGCAGGGCCTCACAGAAAAGAATTATTTTTGCCCCCAAATTCCCTATAAGGGATTATTTTTACCATGTTTTATCATGTGTTGGCCACCTTGAGCCATTTTAAGCCCAAGAGCAGCCTTTTTTTTTTGGCAAAACGAATTGACCAATTGTCACTTGTTATTCACTTTCTACTTCCTCAAGTAGGGGCCAAAATGTGGCAAAATGTCCCCACATCCCCTAGAGGTTATTTTAGGGGCATCTGGGGGTAAAATATTTCTGGGAATATTTTTTTAAAAATGGGGGAGATGGGAACTGCATACTTCCCACCCCTGCTCTAATCCTTGGCCTTTATATTTGCCTGCTTTTGGCCATCCAGTGTCAAAGTTTTGTTCTCCTTGTAGCATACCTGCAGCACCAAATCCTATCTATCCTTAGGTTAAGGTCATTCCCTCAGTCCAGCTGGTACTGGTTAAAGCATCTATAGTGAAGGCGCTAAAAGGAAAAAAGGCACATGCTTTGTATGTAAAGCACTAAGTGTATTCCTCACCACATTCACAAAGGGTCCTGCCTGAAACCCCAGATAGCTATCCGTATAGCCAACAATATATTAGATGGACCCCTGACTGTATATTGTGGCTTTCTACTCAATTATTCAACCTTCCCTTCAGGTACACAAACATTCTGTGACATCACAGGAGAGGGACCTCTGTACAAGACTATAATCTTGTAAGATATAAGTACCCATATGCAATTTCTGGCTTTTGTACTTACATGGGAGTCCAGCATTTCTGATAGCACAGAAGCTGGAAGCAAGATGGAGAGAACAGTTGCAACATGGATGATGCATCTTTCATTCACTCTTGTACAAAGCGCTTACACTGAAAGGAAACAGCCTGCTTTCCATATTTACCTTCTTCTTCCCTTACCAAAGACAGCAGTTCAGATGACAGGTTGAGTCACTGGAGAATGGAATCACACATCAGTCAGCCCCAGCCATCACACCGATGCATGTTTTGTGTGCTATATTTGTATCTATGTATTGTTTAAATATGTGTACCACAGCGCGCAGTTAGAGGGCAAGACAATAATTTCACTGATACCTGGTAATCTTACTGTGTCATATATAAAATTATGAATGAAAAAGCAATAGTAGTGTCACTTTCCCTTTGCATCTAACTCTCATGTGGTTGCTTTGGACTGGACTGAAATGCCTTGAAATTGCTATTGTGTGAGACCACATCTAAGATTCTGTGAAAGATCTGGCCATTAATTGGCAGGAGGGAGGAGTATGCCTTTTTCTTTTCCTCTTTCATTTCTGATATACTCTGTATTTAATCACAAGCTAGAGGGATGGTTTCTTTTTTATGATTATTGTTGTTGTTTGTAAAATGGTGCTAATGTTATTTGCTGCTTGTGAAAAGCAGGTGTCCTCAAGCCAGTTGGAACAAATCCTTGTTTTGAAATGCAAATTATGTTCACAGTGTCTGCTTAGTTTGAGATAAAGCAGCCAACAATGAATTAATCCTTGTTCAATGCAGTTCATTATCTGGAGACTAGGACCAGGGCAGTTCTGTATTTGAATCAGAACAATGTTCTACCAACAGGTAGAGTCTCCCCCCACTATCCCTGCCAAAGTGAATCTGCTTTGGAAAATTGACTGTAGAGAAAGAACAGGCTGAGGTTTCTTTCCCCTGAGCCTGGATGTCTAATATAAATCTACCACCAAAAATCAAATTCAGATTTAATGTAAAGGGCGTTACTACTGAAATTGGGTCATTGAAGATGACCTGGTCTACATCAACCTGACATTTGGACAGAACTATTAAATCAAGTTGCTGAGTGCATTTTCACAACAGAATGGAATCAGCTCAGAGAACATACTTTGAGGAGCTTGCTTAAGCAAGAGTTCTGTTACAAATTGCAGGTGTCAAGAGACATGGGCTGAATTGGTTTCACTAGGACTGTGCACCAGGTATGAGATTCAGTTCAAACACCAAGTCAGTTTTGGAGTGATTCAGAGGCCACCTAATTTGAGACATCAAATGGCTTTAAACCTCCCATTGAGTATCATTGGAAATCAACAAATAGCTAGCTTTTCCTCCTGAATTGGATAACATTTGTAGGCATAGTAGTCCTAACAATTTTTAAACTAATGGCTGCATGAGGTATTGTGCTAAATACTATTAAATCTGAGGCTTTTTTTAAAAATGAGAGTTGTCAATATCTCCTTTACATCCTGGAAGATCTTCGTAGCATTTGCATCGACCATCATGAAGAATGTCACTTGTTCAGGAAGAGCTTTAGAAATGGAGGTGATAACATGTAAATAAGCTTGTTGTTTTTTTTAATTTGAAAATATGACAATACAAGTATGTAATGTGAATAACAGTTGTTTTAATAAAACTATTATAAAAAAAAAAAAAGAAATGGAGGTGAAGGTGGTGGTGATGGTGGTGTAACTGTCACATTCCCAAGGTTTGGGGAAGATTGTGGAAGTGAGACTATTTCTTGGCTGCTAGGCTAGGCAGTTGTGTTTAATGTGTAGGTCTTGCCTTGTGGATCACTACTGGAATTGGATGAGTGAAGTTCTTGGTCTGGGAAAGTTTTACAGGGACAGATGGGACATGGATGTGCCTTCAAAAAAACTGATCCCCACTCTGAGGCATTTACAATCTAAATTTAAATAATGGAAAAGGAGTAGGTAAGGGAAACAACAAGCTTGATCCTCAAGCAGTGGATGGACAATCCATAACTCTCTTCGCAAACCCTGCAATGAAGTCAGTATTGGCAATATCTCCCATTCTGGATTCTGCCAGTGAGGCCAAGCAGAGTAGGTTCCAAGTTTGAGGGAGTCCAATGCACAGTGCATTTGGGTAGGCTCCTTTTCTGATCAGTGGGCCTTGGCAGGCTTTCTTGGCCACAGAAGACAACCGTACTAACACTCCAAGTAGAAATATTAAAATGGTCTGGCCACTGTGATGATTCCCTGTATATGAACAATATGCAGGAAACTGAAATAAAAGTTAGCTGTTTGGCACTACCAGGTAAGAAAATAAATAAAAGGGAGGCCAGGGCAGGCATCAATGGTGGGTCTTGTCAGGGTGCTGTGGCCCTGGCAAGTGCTCAATGATTCCAGATGTTGGCAGCCCTAATACCAACATTTATAAAAGAGCACAACAGAATCTTAAACTTGGGATGGGCCCAGATTTCCAATCTGTCAAGTTTCTTTTGAATTCAGATTCTGTCCTCTAGGGTATTTGCTGCTCCCCTCCACCAATTTGATGTCATCTGCAGATTTAAAAAGTATGCTTTTTATTCCATCATCTAGGTCACTAGTAAAGATATTGAACAATATATAGCAGCAAGTGCAGTTCAGTATACTGTAGTAGGAAGAAAGTCAAACTGGGCACTTGGCCATTCCCATTACACTTTTGTGAAGCCTCTGTCAGGGTTGTTTGGACATCTTTCTTACTCTGGTGGTATGAAAGTAACTGAGGTGGAAATCCTATTTTCCTTCCTTCCCATGTTGAAAACAGTATGAGTAACCTACAGTGTTGCTCCTAACCACACCAATATAGAAGCTTCTGGAAGTGAAACAGCACCAGCATGGCTGAGATGTAGAACCAGGGTTGCACCTGCCCCAGGGCTTCTCATCTTACTCTGCTGGCTTCCAAAATCACCAGGGTAGCAACAGAAAGAAGTCTTAGGGCCTTTCCGCATTACACTGTTATAGTGCTATTATTCCACTTTTGATATCCTATGGAATCCTGGGGTTTGCAGTTTAGGAAGGGGCCTTTAGAATTCTCAGCCAGAGAGCTCTTTGGCCTCAATAAACTACAAACCCCAGAATTCCATGGGATGTTGAAAGTGGAATAATAGCACTATAGCAGTGTAGTGTGGAAAGGCCTTTAGATTTCCTATTGCAGATGTAGAAAAGGGCTGCAAACAATGAGTATGTGGAATTTCCTTCAAGGATGGGGACTCTGATAATGAGAAGAGGCCTTATATTGTGCTGGCTGGGATTAACTGGTTTATTGTGGCATGACCTTTTGTTGCCCAGATGGGACACAAGATGACATATTTTATTGGATCAGCTGCATTTATAAATGTGTTTTTATGCACATGTGTGGATGCCTGCTATTCTACCAAAGCAAGCTGTCCATGGGAATCATTGGAACAATTTTGATCTTTTTATCAAGGATTTTCCACTGAGTGGTAAGTTATATGTGCAGCTGGTATAATACTAGGAACCTGAGATCATCTCCAGCACTCCTAGATCAAGGAGTTGACTGATTTACTTAACCATGTTCACCCACCAACCTTCTGCTGTTCAGGAAGTCCTGACACAAGGAATGCAGCTAACAAATTCTCACTGTCTTTTGAATTGCTCATATTTTCCTCCTGCCAGTATCTAAAACAGGAGTGGGCAACTATAAGAGGTTAGGAGTTACATTGACCTGGCCTGATGAGACCTTGGAGGTCTGTTCCCCTGCTACATGTCTCCCCTACACAATTTTTTTTATCCCAGCATGCACCCAAACACCCTCTAGAAGATGTGGGTGCATTTTGGCATGTTTTTGAGAGTTCCCTGGACCATTTTAGGCCCCAAACAGGCCTTTTTTTAAAACAAGAACCTGGAGGTCACCGGTCACTTCCTGTTCACTCATGCCCTGATCTAAGTCTTCAGAGAATAATTTCTGCTTCTTTAGAATAGGGCGTGCACACATACACACACACATGCACACACAGAGGGAAACCACCAAATCATGATGTTATGGGGAATGGGATGGGGATGATGGCTGCCTGAGGAAGACTGGACAGCTGGATCAGGACTCAGTGCCAGATTTGGATCAGGGTCTGAACTCTTCTACCTCTGGGCTAAGAGATACTGACTCACCTGGTGTCACCTAAGCTTCATGGCTTCATGGCTGGGTGGGATTTGAACATGGTTGGCGCACCAGTCTATGGCCCTTTTCGCATGCTGTTTCTAAAGCGAAAGGGCCCCTTAAGTGTTGCGTAAATGGAAGGAGCGGTCCATATGACACACTCCTATTTAAGCGACACTCAAGAGCCTAAAGCAGGCCACGCACACACCTTTTCATTTTCGGTTTAAAGCCAAAAATGCTGCGTGGTCGCGCAATACTCCCGGGGCCTATGCGCACTTACCTGGTGTGTGGTGTGTCGGGTGCCGGCCTGGTCGCACTTCCTGCCTCAGCGCTAGCCTGCAATTCCCAGGTTGTGCTGCGGTAGGAAGGGGCGGGGTGTTCGCATGACCAGCAAGCCAGCTGTGGTGAGGAAACAGAAGTGAAGTGAGCACCTTGCACAAGAGGCTGCTCGCACGACTGCCACTCCCCGCCTCCGCGAAAAGGTAAGGTGCAGAAAGGGCCTGTGTCTGATACTGCAGCCAGGGCACTGACCCTACTGTGGTAGTCAGAGGAATGACAAAGCTAATACATTCAAATACAATGAAATGTATCCCTTAAAGATTGCAAATAGATTTCTGGGGGGAAAAAAAAACCTTTATAGATCTTTGCTAATTTTATTTGATTTAGAACAGCTTCCTATCTTTTGGGACATGCATAGCGATCAGGTATTAGAACTATTAATTTGACATAGAAATTCTACAGAGCAGTGGCAGGCAGAAATATGTGCTTATTTTGAGGACTGCTAATGGAGAGGAAATGACAAAAGCCAATAACTGACTGCTATCTTGTTGGAGAACAGCTTGAGAAAAGGTGACAAAGAGTGGAAGTGTGGAGTTATGTGACTGAAAATGGTATCTTTATTTCATTTGAACACAGTAATATGTACTCAACCTTTCACAGACGTTTACCCATCCACTGTGGTCATCATCACACAGCTTCCTGGTAGTGCTATGGATGTAACAATGAGTAAAACACTTTAAGACATTAAATAAATCACACACAAAAATGCTTCAGTTGCTTTTGTTGTTGTTGTTGTCTTACGCATTCAAGTCATTTCTGATCTGAGTGTTTTTCAGTTTGATTCATGGGGATTTATTGGAAAGAATTTTTCAGAGGGGGTTTGCTCTTCCCTTCCTCTAAAACTTAGAGGATGTGACCACGAAGTGTGATCACTAGGTGGATTTCCATAAGCTGAGTGGAGATTTGGACGCTGGGCTCCAGAGATGCTCAGGCCACTGCATCACATTGTTTCTTACTCCAATTGTGAAAACATTTTTAAAAACCATTAAAACTTCTCTTTAAAAATAGCTCTAAAAACAAACAGATGGTTTATAAAACATATACTATATATTCACCATGGTGTTTGATAATTAAAATTATACACCTTTAAATAAATAAATAATAGTAATAATAATAGTAGTTGTAGTTATAAATATACTAATAATAATTGTGCACTATCTAGAAAAATAACAAATCAAAATAATAATACTACTATGAACCTAACATCATCCTGGGGCTTGACCACCAATTCAGCTGAAGTTTCTTCCCCTCTCTTTCCATATGTGTTGGCTCCAGAGGTTTTCCAAGTGGCTTGGGGACACAGGGAGGACAATACAGAAGGGAATCACTGTCTCCCATTCTGCTGACTGGAAAGTGATACAGCAGAGGAACCACAGCTTTGGATTCTGGGCATTGATGGTATTTTTTCTCAGAACACCCTAACAATGTAATCCTAGGCGTGTCTGCTTAGAAGAAAGTCCCACTGAGTTCAATGCCTGGCTAAGTATGATTATTTATATCATTAGTTAATGGCAATCATGATTTCATTATAAGATGCACACTTACTTTTTTTCACTGTACACCTCAACAAATAATAAATACAGCTAAGTAAAACATATCAGAAGCTTAGTAGTAGGATAATACTTATTAGTTAATAAGGCATAGGAGAGTTAGCATCTCTCCTTCCTTCCTTCCTTCCTTCCTTCCTTCTTTTCTTTCTTTTTTTTCTTTTGGTACCTCACTCCCAAATGTAAAAGGTGCCCTTGTGTAAAACTTCCTGCACCGTTTAAATATGACATTTGGCACACTTGATCCTACTTCATCCAATTCTGCCAAGAAATAGAAAGTGAGCATTTTTAAAAAGGTTCTTAGCTCAAAACTCTTCTCCTATACCTTTCCCTGCACTTTGATAGGCAAAGAAACCCTTGATAATGGGTTAATATACTTGAAAATGCTGCCCAGATCTAATAGTTGAGGGAAAATATACTCTTTCTCTCTGTATGTATATGGCCATTTCTGCACTAGTCTGTTATAGTGCTATATTATTCTTTGAGGCCATTCCCTAAACTGCAAACCCCAGGATTCCATAGGATGTTGAAAGTGGAATAATAGCACTATAATAGGCTTAGGCTAGTGCAGAAATGGCCTGTGTGTGTGTGTGTGTGTGTGTGTGTGTGTCGGTACCGGTATGTGTGTGTGTGTGTGTGTGTGTGTGTGTGTACATGCCTCTAGGTCAAAAAATTTTAGTCTGAAAAATTACTCTGGAAACTTGGGTCAACATCCAGGGATCAATGCTAGTTTCCATAGTTGCTGAGGCCACCCCATTCAGCTCAGGGGAGAAGGAAGCAGCCTGCAAAAAAGGCCCTAGAGCTCACCTCTACATTTCTCAAGCTGGGAGGAATTTGCTGGGTTTCTTTCTGACAATCTGCTCCTTCCCTGACCCCCAGCACTACATGCCCCCACAGAGATTCCTGAAAAAAAAAAAAAGTAGAGTACTAGGACTCTCTAACTTCAAAATAGAATTTGCAAAACAAAATTTTGTCAGCAATTGCTGCTATAAGGTTAAATCGACCAGGAAAACCTTAATGGTTTTTGACCACTGCTCAAAACTTCACCAAACCAATGAAGAATTTCCTCCCTCAGTGAGACTTTATTCCTATATCAGTAATGTCAAGTAAACTTTGAGAGAAATAAATGATAATGCTCATCTAAAATTGAAGAAAGAGGAGTAAAGGTGTCATTCTAGGACTTTTTAACTAGCTGTACCTCTGGCAATGCTTATTAGATTGGTTTGAAATTTGACACATTTGTTGATCTCATCAAGAAGTTTGCACAATACAATGGATGTCAAGTTGCAAAAGTCATTTTTAGAGGTTACAATGGCAAAACCTCTCTGTCCCCCACTGGCTTTAACTAAAATGGCAATCTTTTTCATGATGCTTGGTCAGAAATGGAGGTTCAGGTTTACTTCCTTTTCTTCAGAATAATTTTCAGGCGCAGTTGTTGAATAATGAATGCTTGAACCACTGTGGCTTTTCCGCTGCTGTGTAAAATGGACTTGAGAAGGTTCAAAAAGGCCCTGACATGTGAGTCACCTTTCTTCTGAGCTGTAAGTGATATAGCCCGGATAGGCAACTACTTGGCTGTTGATTTAAGATCCAGAGATACAGTTAAGAAAGAGAGAGAGAGAAGGAGAGAGAAGGTCCTAGATGTCAGGTGATACTTTAGCACTCATAAAACCACTTCAGCTTAGAGGGGCTGCATCAAGCACTCTAAAGTCAGACATCTCATTTTAACCTTACAGGTTGTGAAACAATTCCTCTTTGAGATCACCAGTCTGAAAGACTTTGAGCAGGGGGAAAAAAGACTACATGTCCTTTCTTCTCCGCTCGTGCTTTATACCATAACTTATAAAATATATTTGCTCTTTTAACTAGGTGGATGATAAAAACCCAGATTCAAATTCATTGTATTTTAGAAAGATACCAATTTAGGGAAAAACTACTGTTATCTTCCTCCAGGTGTAAAAGAGTTGCTGAGTGCCCATCTTTTTCAACCGGGTGATCCTTGGTGTACAAAACAAAATAGCTTGTTAATTACAAAGTCAACAGTCTCTGTTCACAGACTCAGATATTGCCTCCTTTATCACCACCAGCCACCATTTTGTGACAAAAATTCTCATTTATTTATTTATTTATTGGCTTAATATCCTACCATTGTCTCAGAGATAGGATATCCAGCGGTGCGTCGCAGTAGATGAAAGAATGTGATTAAAATTCAAAGGAAGATCAACCATTAAAACAGAACTAAATTAACCGCTCACTTTAAAACAATTAAAAGCATGATTTTTAAAACATGTCTCCAATAAAAGCAGAGTACCCACCCATTAAAAGCCCTTTCCTCAGCAGCCAGCCAGGTGCCAGAAAGGTCTTTGCCTTTTGGAAGAGAGGGACCAATTTAGACCATTTCCGCCTTACACTGTGATAGTGCTATTATTCCTCTTTCAACATCCTGTGAAATTCTGGGGTTTGTAATTTACTGAGGCCAAAGAGCTCTATGGCTGAGAATTCTAAATGCTCCTCCCCAAACTGCAAACCCCAGGATTCCCTAGGATGTTGAAAGTGGAATAATAGCACTATAACAGTGTAGTGTGGAAATGGCCTCCCTTGGAAGGGAGTTTTGCAGCCAAGGAGTAGCCGTAAAGAGTGCCATCTCTCACAGTTCAACCAAACATATCTCTGAGTGAACACCCTCTTCCAAAGAACACAAAGGCCAGACAGGCTTATTTTTAGAGTTAGTAACTTTGCATATTAATATTCACTAAGCTGAACCAGGGCTTTCTATGCTTGTATTGAACCAGCCAGTTGTGAAATATCTGTAGAAGACTATTTGTATGTTTTGTTTTGTTTTTTGGCTTGACTGCAGATAGTTCTGAACAGATAGAGTGGATTAATTAAAGCTGAAACAATTTATGGAGGCTAATGGCCCAAATTTATTGAGAGCACCTAAGATACTGGAGAATTGTAGTGATTTTTGCAAGTTTAAGGTTTCCCGGCATTGAAGTTCTTAGAAACAAGTGACTTATCATAAGATAATCCTGAATTTCTGGATTATTTTTTTTTTAGAAAGAAAACCCTATAATAATTGGGCGCTGAATTTGCAAAAGCCTGACTGGTCATATAGGTATATAAAATAATTAACTGAATAAGATAATAATAATGAAGATGTTTAACCAAAATCACAATTATCCTTATTTTAAAATAAAAAGATTCTAGTATTCAGGGATGAAAATCCTGAAAATCTGGACCGGCTTCCTATTGGTCCAAAATGTGGTTCACAAGCAGCATTGTATCACCAGGCATTGACTCTGTAACACTGACATTTCTTTTTGTGCTAGAAAGGATATAAAGTGTAGAAGACAAAGACCATTATGGTCACATTGTCCGAGAGAAGCAATAGTGTGTTAGCTTGAGGAAGGTAGGAAGAAAGTACATGTGGGTGTCATGAAGAAAGATGGATAACAGATAAAGATAACATACAGGAGCAGGCAAACAGATGTGTCACAGGGGGCAGAGGCTGTACGGACAAGAGCCCTTTCCATACGTGGGGGGGACTCCCAAAAATGGAGCTTACTAGCAGCCGTCGCCACACAGAGCAGCGCGAGCTCGCTGCTTCACATTACTCCAACATCCCAAATAGCATATTCCAGTTGGTGGAGGCTCTCCACCAACTGGAGAAGCTTGCCAGCCGGAAGCCCGCCCCTGGCAGGTCCACAGGCATGCACTTGTGCACGCCTGCAAATCCATATCGGAGCTGGCCGATGGAGCAGCACAGGGCTGCGCACTCTGTGCTTTTTAAAAACCTCGAAAAAGAGGTTTTTAAAAAACACGCAGCACGGCTAGTTCCGGCCACTCCTGAGTGGATTCTGGTGTGGAACTACAAAAAATAGTCCATGCCAGTCCACTCTAAGGTGCAGAAGACCTCCATTGGAGGTCGCTCTGCACCATTTTAAATGCCCGGTGTGGAAAGAAGTTAGCAATAATTGTACAAAATATGTTGGGCAATCTTTACCACTTCCTGCCTTGAGATCCAGGTCTACTGTACCCAATGCAGCAGGATAGGGAAGCCATATGTGATGTGGGAGCTAAAAAAAAAAAAAGCCAATGTGATTCTGGGCTATATCAATAGGATTATAGTGTCCAGGTCAAGGGAAGTGATGGCACCACTCTGTTCTATTTTGGTCAGACCCCATCTAGAATACCGTGTCCAGTTTTGGGCACCACAGTTCAGGAAGGATATTGATAAGCTGGAATGTGTCCAGGGAAAGGCCACTAAAATGATAAAATGCCTAGAAATCATGCCATATGAGGAGTGCCTTAGGGAGATGGATATGTTTAGCCTGGAGAAGAGAAAGATAAAAGGTAACATGATAGATATGTTTCATATTTGAAGGGATGTCATATGGAAGATGGAACAAACCTGTTTTCTGTTGCTCCAGAGACTAGGACATGGAGCAACGGCTTCAAACTTCAGGAAAAGAGATTTAATCTAAACATTAGGAAGAACTTCCTGATGGTAAGAGCAGTTTGAAAGTGAAATGTGCTGTCTCAGAGTGTGATGGAGTCTCCTTATTTGGAGGGTTTTTAAACAGAGGCTGGATGACCATCTGTTGGGAATGCTTTGATGGTGTATTCCTACACGGCAGGGGGTTGCCCTTATGGTCTTTTTCAAATCTATGGTCCTTTCTGCACCTTACCTTTTTCCGGCACTGGGGTATGGGGATTGCGCAGGCAGCCTCCAGCGAGAGGCTCTCACGTCCCTGCTGCTTCAGCTCCGCATGAGCTGCCTGCTCGTGCGAGAGCCCCACCTTTTCCTTCCATAGTGCAGCCCAGGAGTTTCCCAGGCTATGCTGGGGCAGGAAGCACAACTGGCTTGGCTCCAGAGGCTCTGCATGCCAGGTAAGTGCACGCGGGGCCCAGAAACAATCATGATCACACACCATTTTCAGCTTCTAGCCGAAAATGAAAAGGTGCGCGATCAGCGCCTGCCAGCCCTTGGAGTGTCACGTGATTGTGAGTGCGTCGTGCAGATCGCTCCTCACAATTGCGTGGCAGTCCAGGCACCCTATTGCATGGCAAATACCATGCGGAAAGGTCTATGAAATGGTAATAGCAGAGTTTTTGTTTAGTGTGTCAGCACTTATTTTGGATTTGTAACTAAAATTTATGTTTTTGAAACAAAAATGCAGACAGACAAAGCATTTCCTTGAAAAGTCTTTAGCTCAGGAAGCTCGTTTGTTTGAGGAAAGCCCTATTACAAGAGTTATGGAATGGCTACCACCTTCTTCTCTTCCATGGAGAATATAGGGATGGGTAAGCTGTGTTACTTCCAATGTTTTTGCCTGTAACTCCCACAATCCTTACTGTTGTCCATGCTGTTCAGGGCTGCTGGGGTTTGGAGGCCAAACACCTGGAGGGGCAAAAATTCCCCACCCCAATCTTGTCTAATTTTATACCATATGTGGCAAGATGTCACCATGCCATACATTATTCTGACTCACACTCTTTGCTTTCGTGGAGGGATAAATGTCACATGACACATTGTTTTATAATAGATATTTCCAGGAAGAGAGAAGACATGTACATATAGGGGTCCATATCTCATGGAAAGTGTTGTTCTTCCCTTAGGATCAAAATTCTGAGCATTCCTTTTGTGGCATCTTAGGAGGCCAAGACTTAAGGGTGTAGCTATCCTAGCAATTTAAATTTTGCACACCCTAATGGATCACTTTCCATCCACCCAAAGTTTAGTCATAATTTCATAAAGAAGGCATGCCACTGGAACAGTATGACTGAAAAGCAGCTAACAGTTTGTTGGGAAAGAGAAGATTAAAAATACCCTTTGCAAGTCACCATAAGACATATTGTGCCTTCTTCTCTCCTCTTAAAAAAGTAACTCCTCAAATTGTTCAAATGCTTATTGCCCTCTGAGTAGGTGTGGGCAGAGCGGCTCGATTAAGCTAGGACATTACTCGCTAACAACAAATTATGGCTGCAGTCCAACTTCCAATTATACGTACTGTACACTACAGTTCTAAGCATGCTTGTTAGGAAAGTGTTTCCACTAAATTCAGTGGGACTTTCTTCTTGGTAAAAATTCATAGGATTGTACTGCTTACATGTATACACACACACACACACACACACACACATACAATGTTTGGTGGCAAACTGACAATCTTGCTACTTTTGGAAGGAACAGTTTTTCACTGAAATTACTAGAGGAGTTGTTTGTTCAACTGAAAAACAATCACCCCCCCCCCAAAAAAAAATCAGCACAGGGAAAGGAGGGGATGAAAATTTCCCCATTCCCAGTAGGTTTAGTGAAAAGCAAACTGCTACAGCCTCTCCTAGTTTGTATGTTTTTCCTCGCTGATAGCTGTTGCAGTCTTGATGACACTCTGACCATATGTGTCCTGGTTTTCATCTATGAAACGCTGGAGGGTATGCTATTGTGCCCTGTGAAAACAGTCTTTAGTGCTCTTTTACTTTGAACAGTAGTGACGTTGTTCATTTCAAGATGCAGTATTGAAGCTTTATAGCACACTGAACGACTTGCTGCTGTACCAGAAAGATTCTGGTTCTCTGATATGTCTTCTGGAGTCCCACTCTGGTGCTGGCCACACTTTAGCAAAAGTGTGAAGGTGAAAATCTCAGTCTTTCTTTTAAAACTGCTGCTCATTATGGTATATCTAGAGGAGCTGCTAGCAGTCAGCATTGGTGTCATGTATGTCTTGCATTTGTTCTTTCTTCAGTATCTAAGGAGGGCTGAGTATGTTGCCCCAATAATAATTAAAAAAAACCCTCTCTTACATCTTCTGAATTTCTTCCATGGTTGCTTTGTGTTTTCTTTGCATGTCTTTGCAAGCTCCCTTATTAAAGCCCTTTCTGCATCCTACCTCTTCTTGGCACTGGGGTGCAGTGCTTGCGTGAGCAGCCTTTTGTGAGAGGCCCTTGTGTCCAGGTTTCTTCAGCTCCGCACGAGCTTCCTGTTTGCGGAAGATCCCTGCCTCTTTCTTTCGCAGTGCAGCCTGGGACCTTTCCAGGTTGCACTGAGGGCCTTTTATCACGGCGTTTCTTAAGTGAAAAGGCCCCTTGAGCGTCGCATAAATGTGAGGAGCAGTCTGCATGACACACTCACAAGAGTGTGACGTGAACCGCTGATGGATTTTTTCTATTTTCAGCTTCAAACCGAAAATGCTGTGTGGTTGCCCAACGCTCAGGGGCGTGAAGCACACTCACCTGCCATGCGCAGCCTCCTGAGCCACACCGATCATGCTTCCCGCCTCAGCGCTAGCCTTCAACTCCCAGGCTGTGCTGTGGTAGGAAGAGGTGGGGCGCAGGCGGGGCGCTCACGCAACCAGGAAGCTGCTGCAGAGCCCAAGCAGCAGGGACACAAAAGGAAAGCTTCTTGCGCGAGCGCCGCCCCCCACCTCTGCGAAAAGGTAAAGTGCGAAAAGGGCCTGAGACAGGAAGTGCAATCAGCCTGGCACCCCAGGCTACGCACACCAGGTAAGTGCACACGGGCCCCAGAAGCAATGTGCAATTATGCAGCATTTTCGGCTTAAAGCCGAAAATGCAACGGTGTGCGATTGTTGCCCGCCGGTCCCTGGAGACTTGCATGATTGCAAAAGCATCATGCAGATTGCTCCTTACAATCGTGCGAGGCTCCAGACAAACATCTGATTCCAAGGATGGAGGAAACAGGCCCTGTGCCATCTTAAGATATGTGCCCCACATTTGTTTCTTAAGAGCATATGTATCTTGCCATATCTAGCACTCTAGGTAGTTGATGGCAGCGAGCAATATGATAAACACTTAGGTACACCCATTTAGCAGGAAGTCTCATTAAACTATATAAGACCCTTTTCGCATGTTACCCATTTGCGCGGCTGGGGGGGCATCTTGTGCGAGAAGCCTCATCCGGAACGCTGCTGCTTCCCCACTTCTTCATCCCGCAGGTCGCTTCCTGGTAGCACGACCATCGCGCTCGCGCCCCACCCCTTCCTTTCGCAGCACAGCCTGGGAGCTGTAGGCTGCACTGGGGGAGGAAGCGCAACCAGGACGGCTTGTTCAGCGCACCGCATGCAGGTAAGTGCGCGAGGGCCCCACGAGCATTGCGCAACCGCGCAGTATTTTCGGCTTAAAACCAAAAATAATAAAATGCGCAATCGTCCCACTTTAGGCTCGTGAGCATTGCATGAGTGGGAGTGCATCGTATGGACCAACGCTCCCATTTACGCGAAGCTCAAGAGACCCTTGTGCAAAAAAAACTGCATGTGAAAAGGGCCTAAGACTTGTTTTTTATTTTTATCTTTTTATTTATTTATTTGTATCCCGCCTCTCCATATGGATCGAGGTGGTGAACAACTTACAAATAGCATGTATTTCGAAACATTTCTATACATGCCCCCAACAAGCTGGGTACTCATTTTACCGACCTGCAAAAGGATGGAAGGCTGAGTCAACCTTGGAGCCCGGCAGGATCGAACTCTCAACCTTGTGGCTTGCAGTACTGGCATTTAACCACTGCGCCACCAGGGGTCCTTTCTTTATGTGCCTTCAAATGGACTCTAGCTTATGGCAGCCCTATGTTCTGATGTATATACGGTTGCAGTGGAGGCAGGTCATTGCTTAAGGAGATACTACTGAATGCCTCCTTGCAGAATGATCTGAAAAGCACATATGCTGGTGTGAGTGGGGGTCATGGACCACATATGTCACCAGCAAGATTCCAGCCATAGTATTCTACATCAGGGCATATCTCTTGCGATAGTAGACTACAATATTTGACCCTGTAGTTATCATTCTTCCATGTTGGTAGTTGTTACTGTAAGTAATAAATATTGTGTCTTTTAAATGTAATCATTTTTCCCTTCTATTTCGCCTTGGGCTACAAAAATAAAGGGGTGTATACTATTGCTCTGGAGAGTCAGTGTGGAGTAGTTTTTTGAGCATTGGATTACAACCCTGGAGACCAGGGTTTGATTTTCCACTCAGCCATGGAAACCCACTAAGTGACTTTGGATACGTAACACACTGTCAACCCCAGAAAACCCCATGATAGATTCGCCTTAGAGTTGCCATAAGTTGGATACAATTTGAAGGCACTCAACAACACTATTACTCTGTCCTAGAAATGCTCCATATTTTTTTCTGTGTGTCACTAGATGAAAACATAAACGTCTTGCATTGAATTTTCACATCATCCTTTTTTTTTTATGCATAGGCATTCATACGATTTTTCTATGCATTTTCCCCACTAAGAAATACGTTTTTTGTATGTATCCTTTGCTAATATATACATTTGGTGATGAATTTTTAATGAAATAGCTGCTTCACAAAATGCAGAGAAGTTTAGAAATCCGAAGGAGGACTGCTGTACTCAGGAAGCATGATGATTGCTGGATTTCCTATGTGTGCACACATGTGTTTTGTATTACTGCAGCCTGTGGTAAAATGTCCAATTGATCAATCAGTGAAAAAAATAGGATATAAATCTTCAAAACCAACAAAATCATTAACAGTTAAAGTAGGGTCGCCAGAGAGAATTTTAGCAGGTGCTGCTTAAAATCCCCCTTCTAGACAATTATTAAAGGTACAGGAGCTCTGTTCTGTATCTTACCTGGCAACTCCAAGTTAAAGCTTTCAAGACATTGGCCAAAAACCTGGATCATCAGATATAGCTATGGCAATGTTATCATAGTTACGTCTCCCAATATGACCTCTAAAAATCACCACAGAAACCAGGCAGCTGCATCAAATGATGGAGCTTCCCTGCTGGGTCCTGCCACAACTGCTTTTAGCATTATGTTTTGCCTGGCAGGAGATGTTGAACACATCACAGTTCAGTGCCTCTCTCTAGAGTCCCTCCGAATTTCTTCAGTTGGTGTGTCTGCCTGGATTCTAAGGTGAGCTGGGGGGATATTTGCCGTTGTTGCAATAGTGCCACAATCTCAATATGGATTGCAGTATTTCTTATGTTCTAAGTTTGGTTTACAACATTGTAAACACTGAACAGGATGCCAACCATGTTTGCAAGTGCAAAACATTTTTATTTCTTCCAAAATCACAATAATCCTGAAAGATAACTTGGGCTGATTTTGTTGCTGAATGGCCATTGTAACACAACTGGGAACCACATCCCACCCACCCCAATTTGATTAGATTGCATTCAGCCAGCATTCCTCCCCATTGGCTATGCTATGCTGGTTAGGGCTTACAGAAGTTGTAGCCCAACAAAACATGGAAGTCCTCATCATTCACAGACACACATGTACATACAGTGCATTTCACAATGGCATAGATATTCAGTCCCCTGTCTCCCATCCCTAAATCAAATAGTACATCTACCTTGTAAGACTTAGCGATCCAGTTCTAATAATCCTGATCCATGTTTTCAGGTGCCTTCAATGTGTCAAGCATGGATCATTTACACTCCAGGTTTTCTCTGTTGTTGCGCATTCATCCTCTTTAGGCTGCTCTTATTCAAGCATCCATGGAAGATAAAGGTTGAAATTTTCAGGCGTCCTTGACCTGTTACAGTTGAATTTCCTTTCTTGCATGGATGGCCTCTCTGCCTCTTCCTAAATCTCTGATGTACTGTACATCAAAGACTATATCACCAGTCATCCATCTTTGTATCAAGAAATCTGGAGCAGGAATGACAGCACCCATAACCAGTGGATTATATTTATTTAATTGATACTGGTAAAAATAAGTATCTGTAACATCTACTAGTAGAAGCTTCTATGAAAGCAAGTCATTGATAAATGAGTTGCTGCTGTATTTATAAAAGCAGTTGTCCATGTGAATGCAAGTAAATCATAGGAACGGAAGGCAACATCTGTCTGATGGTGGGTTGCTGTTTAATGTACAGGGCACCTTGCATTTGTTGCTCTGCACAAAGTCAGGCCATCAAGCAGTTAAATCATTTCTCTTCCCCTCATTTAGTGCCTCTTGCACACAAGAGATCCCTTGCTCCCTTCACCTTTCCCCCATGCAGAACCTATTACACACACATAGGTCTTTCATTCGCTCCATATGCTCCATGGTGCTTTCCAAGAGAATTATAATAATGCGGCTCCTGCTGCCATGCCTGTATAATTAACCTCTGGTCTTTCAACTGTATTTTGATACACTTGAAATGCTACCTAGAATTTCAAATCCCTCTTGCCATGAAACAGGCCAATCCAACCCACAGATTTTCTGCTCCTTTTTCCAGAGGTTAGTCCCATACTTTTGTCATCAGTTTGCTAAGTTTACAGAACTCCTCAGACCCTCTGGGATTCCTGTGGATTGTGTTCTGTGAAATAAATAAAAAAGGGGAGACACTGTAGCACCTGTCCAGAGGAAGACACTGATCTTAATGTGACCCTGAACTTTTCAGAGGCTCTTGACTGAGTTTCTGGAGACCAATGCTCATAAATTTCCTGAGTCTGCTTGACCTTCCTGCTATTATTGCCTATGGTCTGCTGCTTCCCTTTATAAGGCATTTTCAGTGTGGCATTAATGAGGCCCTACTCAGGAGACAATGCCAGCATTCTTATTTTCTTCACACATCACATTCTACAGGGGCATGGTGCCTGCACTTCTGCTGTCCTTCATGTCTGGCAGTGATGAAAGCTAGTGACAGCTGGTGGCTTCCATATCATTTGGGAAGGTGAATCTTCTCCAGATTTTAACCCAAATTTTGGAACAGGTTTTAAACAAAATTTTGAAGGTGGCATCCAGGATGTGAAATCCGATCCCACAAATAGGTTCCATATTTTGTATAGCCTCTTTAAAGGTCAGATAAAAATCCCAAAGCAGTTTCACTGCCCCCCCCAGATGGAAACACACATTGATTTCTGGGACACATCTCAAAAACATAGTTTTCATTAGGACCTTCTTCATCCCAAATGAATAGTCAGTGGATGCATGAAATCAGGTAGTGCAGATCTATAGTGGATGTGTACACATGGGAATGTGTCTACACTTTGTAAACATGTTTGTTCAGTACATTTTTGTCCATGTTGCTCTTCTTTTGGTAATTTGTTTTTGGGAGGGAGGGGGTCTGGAAGTATTTGCAGCATTGATGTCCCACCAGGCCCCATTCAGATTTCATGCAAGAATCCCAACTCTAGTTGGTTCCATGGGAGTGACCCCAAAGCCAATTCAGATTGAGGGCAGGAAGAACTGAACTGACTTATTGATGTGTACCAGATAGCCAAATTCAAATGTATACATATATTTTTAAGACACTGATAACAGGTATAAGAAATAAAATCAAATATATACCTGCTCCACAACTACAAAAGATACAGCTAGAAATCAATACCATTGCTTAAATATTGAAACATGTACATTTTCTAAACATATAAATCTTTAATAATGCTACATCATGAATTGATTTGGAAAATTGTTTCCTTATGCATATTACTGCCAAAGGTCAAGTTTCTCTTACTGTTGAACACTTTGCTATATATGTTTGATAGGCTGTTTATTTCAGACATGTGATTAAGTCCATGACTTTGTAAGGCACTCTTGTTACAAGGAGTTTAACTTGCCTTTTCCAATACCTTGCATAAATGGGCATTGCTTGTACTAACAGATTTGACATTACCGTCAATAAAAAGCTGGGTGCTTCACATTATGGAAATACTTTCTGCTGGTGTCAAGGTAACATGGGGATACAGCCCACGGACACTATGTAACATAATTCACAATTATTTTATAAATGTGTCAAGTGCTTCTGTGCAGTTTCAGATGAGAGTCTTTTGGAGCCTTATGTGGAACTGCTAGGGATTGAATCTGGAACCTTTTGCTTGCCAAGCTACTAGTGAACTATGTAATAGGAAGCTTCGTAAAAATCTAATTGGAACTAGCTTGGAAAGGTACAAGTGAAAAGCACTCCTATGGCAGCTTTTCTCCATGATAATACAAATATCATGCTATTTTTTTTTATCCTTGTTGGCTTTGGATTGCATGCTTCTCCATTAAAATGACAGTCATCATTCTATGAGTAGTAACTGCACCCAAATCAACAGTTTCCCAGTATTCCGTGCCATTTGTCTCATCTTCTTCCTTCAGATAAATTCTTTCTGAGGCTAAGTGCTACCAATTGGTATAACTTTTGATCCCGCCTGAGATTTTTGGGTGCCCCATCAGTGGCTGCAACTTGTCTTACTCATCCTTATAATTCATTTTAAATCTGAACCCACTGTTATTACATCACAGGTTGTTATATAGTGGATACCCAATCCTACCTCTCCTAGCTGGTGTATTTTATGGGTCCACAGCAAGAGACCAGAGTCCTTTCTGATCTACCATTATTTCTATAAACCTTCCATTAGTTGTGTTCATCTTGGATTAGAGCAAGGGATACAAGGATATAGCTACAGAGGGGCCAAAAGGAGGGCACTGCTCCTTACAAGGAGAATTTTCCCCCATCAAATTTTCCTTCAGTTCCCAAATTTCTAGAAGAGCCACTGTGGTGTATTGGCCTAGGACACTGAACAGCAGGGTCTGAATACTCAGTTGGCCATGGAAACCCTCTGGGAGACTTTGGGGAAGTCACACTTTGTCAATCTCAAGGAAAGACAAAGATCCCAAAAAATTCTTGCCAAGCAAATCCCGTGTTAGGTTCACCTTAGGGTCATAAGAAATAATTTAAAGGTATATAACAACGATGATAACAACAAATTTCTAGCATTGTTGTCACTTAAAATGTCAGTTGAGCATTTTAAGATATAGTCGAGGCACTCAAAGAGAAAAAAATGGCAAAGTTATCAAGGGGATGCAAGCACAGTAAATCTAGGAGTCCAAGATGTGAACAAATTTCAGTGTCTCATTCTTTGCAATGCTAGAAATTTTGGAACTGAAGGGAAATATCAAGGTGTGTGTTTCTCCATGAGTGTATGTCCCTTCCAGTCACCTGTCAACTTATGGTGACCCCATGAATTTCAAAGGGTTTTGCAGAATATTTATTTTGCACCCTGTAACTACGGTACAAACCTCAAAGGGATGGGGCAGTATGGTCCTTGTAATTCAGTTCATCTCCAGCTTCTATAAATCCTAGCCAGCAGAGCCAAAGGTGAGGGATTAGAAATGCTACAATTCAAAAACGTCCGCAGGACAACACTCACTCAGCCTTTCCTTCCTTCCTTCCTTCCTTCCTTCCTTCCTTCCTTCCTTCCTTCCTTCCTTCCTTCCTTCCTTCCTTGTTTTCACCTGGGGGTTATTCGCATGCAGTTAATGATCAGTTATAACTTTTCATTGTTATGGAAACGTTTGTCTTTGCTTCTTTAATAGTCTATTATTCCCACTTTCACTGTTTTACTTGCTGTGGATCCTCTTCTATAACTGTGCTTTCCTAAATCCCCCTCCCATTGATTTCAATATCTTTCCCCAAAATACAGCATTACCTAATTTACATTCTAAAACATGACACATGTATCACACTTCAAAAACAGGCATAATTTAGCCAGCGCAGTTAAAATTATTCTCATGAGTCATCTCACAGCAGTTAGAACCACTACCATATTCCTGCTTTAAGAGGAGACACAAGTCACATGGAGCATGGAGACTCTCCTCTTAGGGTGGCTGGAACCATATGATAAACAAATCCAAAGTCGGTTTCATCATGCCAACATGATCACATCTAATTTGATCCGGTTTTGAAAGAAAACAAGTGCTGATCCTGTTTAGTAGTTGGGCAGGAAAGTACCAGGGAATACTATGGATCTTCAGACAGAGTTAGGAAAGGATTTTATCTTAAACTCTGGAAAGCCTTTGCTACCAATCAGAGCTGACTATTCTGGGCTAGAAGGATTTACAGTCTGAGTATAAGGCAGTTACACCTATAAGCTATTGTGTACTATTTTCTATAGTCACTGGTGAGAATTGAGGGTGGACAACTAATACAATTTAACATTGGCCAGATCTGTGGAGGACTTTGATGGAGAATAAATGCTCCCTACTTAGTTTAAAAGGTATGTACAGCCCAATTGTTGTTATTTACCTTAGGGTCCCAGTATTTATCTTTTTTTAATTGATACAAATACTTTGAAAATTAATGCAGATACATAGATACTGTTCATTCTCTTTGACCAGTTAAAATGACTGAGTTCTTAACTTGTCTTATTTTCAGAAAGGACTTGCCCAAATTTGCAAATTTAAAAGCCAGTGGAAAGGACTTTTAAATGCAGAGAAAAAGTAAAATGGAAAAATTTATCCATTCCAACTCTTGATTCATACTCTTAATTTGTACTTAAGGTGCATTGCACTTGTTTGAATTATGGAAGATGGATAGCAGATATAGCAGGCTCACATAATCAGTGGGATCCTATCTTCTTCTTGAATTAAAATTCCACTATAATTAGAACTTTCTTACTTTGGAGTCTTGGTTCTCAAGTTGAGAAGAGATGTATCGCTAGCACAAGCAACTCCAAGGAAAGCCATAGCTGGTACAAGGGAAAGCAGGAATAAAAGATAGGGAATGTGTTATCAGATGCAAACTGCAGCTTCTGGCAAATTTCAGTGTTCAGTTCATTTCTGACCCTTAAGCATAACTTCATAGCCGTGAAATCTGTATCTGACACCTGCTGGAATTTCAGCAGCCTGAGGGATGGCTGAATAAGATGTCCGTACATCATTTCTTGCCCCATTCCACAAATGAGGCTCCATATTTGCTGGGGAATAAACCCCATTGAACTCAGACCATTTCCACAGGAGATTGATACTTTGTAGCAGTGTTGAATTCTTACCCTCTTATTTGCACAATCAACAATTTTAGCTTTGTAGTTTTCCTCGTGGTTCTGCACTTTTTCAGCTCCTAGAACATTGCAGTTTACTGCAATGCGAAACCACTGTATGTGAAAACTGGAAAAACTCTGGTGTAAATCTCTCAAACTGGTTCTGCTTCGGTTTTCGCCTACATGCAGAAGTGGAGCATCAATTCACATTGCAGAAGTGGCCGGCTATGGGTGTTCCCAGGCAGTCCCTTCCGTCATATCTCTCTCCACCCATCAAAGGACAAGCTGCCGTCATTATTGTCTTTCTGTGTTAAACGGACAGCGGGAATAGAGTGGATCTGGTAATGGACTGTTAAAATGTGGGTTTTTTTCCATGTATCAATGAATATACAATCCTATGCACAAATGTAGCCACACAGAAATGTGTTAAAAATGTGTGCGCGTTTTTTAAAAAACGGACCAATCAGCGATGGTGGGGTGAGGGAGAGGAATGAGAGTGGCCAGGGACTTGCTGCTTTGGATGCAGCAACCACTGTTCTCTGCAGTAGTACAATGTAAATGGGGGAGGAGGGTGCAGATAGCACAGTTTCTGAATTTCTGAATTCAGTTTCCGAATCGGAGTATAAAAACACCACTCTTGACACACAGTGAACTACGACTCCCCTCTCATGCGGAAATGACCTCAGTGGGACTTTCTCCTGAGAAAACATGCAGTCTCAGAGGACTATACTGTATTGTCAGTTATCCAAAACAGAAAGTTGTGCAAAATAAAAGAAATTATACAAATTGTCTTAATTTATATACTTGCAGAGGACAGCATTTCTTGAATTTGAAAGCCTGGATACAAAGTTTAGTCAATGCATTTTTGAAAGCACAGGATATACACAACTGAACTAGTTGGCTTGAATATTCTTGATTTTTCCATCTCCCAAACAGCAGAGAAAGAAAGCAAATGTATCCGGTGTATGTGGATGCCACCCAATTCTGCTTCTCCTTATCTACTTCCATCTGCTTCTCCAAGCCTCCGCAGAGTCCTGCTTTGATGCTCAGAAGTGATGAACCAGTCGTGGATGGAGACCAGTAATCTGTGGCTGCAGCCCTTGAAGGTCTGTAGGGTGGGAAAGTGTGTGTTGAAAAGTTGCTCACCCTTGTCCTAGCGGGTCAGGTTTTTAATCTGGAAAAGAAAACTAAAGAAAGATTGATCTATTGTTGTTAAGTCCATGGCCAACCATTTTATCAGCTTGATCATACATGGACTGAAGTTATTGCAACAGTTATCCATATACTTCTAACTTCCTGTTTGGATTATTACAAGGTATTATTTATGGGATTAACAGTCAGAACATTCCGAGATTCAGCAGACACAAAACAACGTAAGAGTTAATGAGGATTGTCTGGCCTGATCATATTAGACTACTCATTTGCAAGTCAGTCTTTTCTGGGCCCTGTTTGAAATTTTGATTTTAATCCTTACATCTGAGAATGGCTTGCAGTCAGGTTACCAGAAGAACCTATGTGGTATTACCCTGTTCTCTGGGGGTCCTGGGAGGGGCGTCCAAACAACCAAACAAAAACACAAGATGGGGAAATTAATTCGAGCACTCTCTTAGGCCCTTTTCGTATGCTATCCCTTTGCATGACGGGGGAGGGTGTCTCGCATGAGAAGCCTCCTCCAAAACGCTGCCACTTCCCCGCTCCTTCCTACCGCAGGTCGCTTCCTGTTAGCATGACCGTCGCGCTAGCGCCCGGCCCCTTCCTTCTGCAGCGCAGTCTGAGAGCTGTAGGCTGCACTGGGGGAAGGAAGTGCGACCCACCCGGCTCGCCAACGCACCGCACGGCAGGTAAGTGCGCGAGGGCACCGCTAGCATTGCGCAAGCATGGGGCATTTTCGGCTTAAAGCCGAAAATCAAAAAATGCATGCGCGCCCCACTTCAGCCTCATGAGCATCACGCAAGTGGGAGTGCGTCGTACGGATGCTAGTGCAAAAAAGGGGCGCTCGTGCAAAAAAAGGGTACTCATGCAAAAAAAGGGTGCTCGTGCCAAAAAAAAACCATGCGAAAAGGGCCTTAAGCTAGCGAGAGGCAGGGTAACTTTAGCTGGAATCTTTAACCCTATGTATACAGTGTTAGGTCAGAAGAGCAGTCAGACAGAGTTTTAAAATAGTAAAAATAATAATAGCTTTATTAAAGGACAAACAACAGAAAAGACACCACAAACACACAGCTAACTAGGAATTAGAAATAAGAGTTTCGGGGAAAATGGGTGATACAACACCTTTTCTCGTAGTCCTGAAGAGACTGGCGGTTGCAGAGAGGAAAGCTCAGCGTGGAGGCCGAGGGGAGCTCTCTGGACAAAACGACAGCAAGGCTGGATGGAACTCAAGAGTGATCTGAGCGGAGAGTGATCCGAGGTGGACTAGGAATCAGGGAATTTTTAAAGGGTGGATTGTGCCTACAGGCCAGGCCATGCTCGGTGAGAACAATGCGAGTTTGGAGTGGGATAAAGTGTTGGGAAAGGTCAAGTTTTACATGATCGGCTTAGCGCAGGTTTGACAATAGTGTAGCCAGTATGCAAATGGCTTAGCATTGAGAGAGTGCTGACTTGAGGCCGAGCGTCTTTGTGTAGAGTCGTGCTTAAGCAATGGGTGTCTGCAAAAGAGGTCCCTGAAGCAACGAAGTGGCGTTAATCTGCCTGCCTAAGTGGGAGTTGGAATGCCCAGCACTTACCGGCCGCGCCTGTGTACGTGCCTGTCCGGTGGCCTTGCAAACACGTGGAGTGGGCTGGCAGAGGAAGGCCGAATGAATTTGATATCAAAAGAGATATCTAGTGCTCTCACCGGGTAGGCCTGAACCATAGTAACAGTGGATCCTACAGTCAACATCTAAGACCCTCACCAGTACTCCCAGCAAAGGAGTGATATAAGTGGCTAGAAGAGAGAGGGCCTTTTCAGCAGTGGCATCCCATCTGTCCCCAGAGAAACCATTTACATTATGGTCTTTCCAGCACCAGGTGAAGATGGTGTTATTCTCCCAAGCATTCTAAGAACTATTTCAGCACTTTTAAAATATTGCACTTTTTTATGTGTATTAATAGTTTGTCTGATGGCATCACTTTGATTGTATTTGCTGTTGTTGTGGCCGCTGCTGTTTTTATCCCATCCTGCTCATTTTACTTTGTGCATTTTTTTGGTCTTCTTCATGTTATTTTATTTATTTTTATCTTTTTATTTATTTGTATCCCGCCTCTCCATATGGATCGAGGCAGTGAACAACTTACAAATAGCATGTATTTCTATACCTGCCCCCAACAAGCTGGGTACTCATTTTACCGACCTACGGAAGGATGGAAGGCTGAGTCAACCTTGGAGCCCGGCAGGATCGAACTCACAACCTTGTGGCTTGCGGTACTGGCATTTAACCACTGCGCCACCAGGGCTCCTATGGTTTTAAATTTAACTTATCTGCACATTGGCAGAGAACATTGGCTGTTGGGAAACTAAAAAATGTAAAGAAAGGAAAGGAAAGGAAAGAATGATAGTGCCTGAATGACACTGTCTACAACTGAAAATGAGCTTCTATATCTACAAGCAATGCACAGGCTCATCTAAATTCAGGTCTGGCTGGAAGTGGCTAAATGTGTTGTTTAATATGGATGGGTAGGCACATTCTCATCCACAGCCACTCTTGTGCATAGCTAGAGCTATATCTTTTGCATTCAACTGGTCACAGGTCATGTCTGCTGACCATGGCTGCCCTGTAAAATTGTCTATTAAAAGATCTGTGTGTGTGTGTGTGTGTGTGTGTGTGTGTTCAGAATATCCAGCCAGTAAGAGTCAGAACAGAACTCCTTCCCTCATACTGCAAACAGGAAGCATCCTGTGTGTCATTGGGGATCTGAGAGCCAGTGTGGAATGCTGGACAGACTTGCGAGACCAATGTTCAAATGCTCACTCAATGATGATGTTCAGTAGAGGCACCACAGCTTGGAAAATTACTTTTAAAAAAGTAGTTTTGAGGGTTTATATTTCTGAGCTATCCCCCCATGGTAGTTTGTTACCATTATAGTTACAATTATTAAAAAGACCTCTACTTTCCTATTTCTCAAAACTAATTAAAATGGTGACATTTAGTTACTTTATTTTTTAAAAGTTGAATGCTCTTAGCCGCTGGACTGTGGTACTAAACATATTATCTCCCTGCTTTCTGTCTTATGCAGAACACACACACTCTTCCACCTCCTTGTCACTTCAAAACCAGCCATAGAGTGCCAAGTAGCAGCATGAGACCCAGCACGAGCTGATGCTTGAACCATGCGGTATTCCTTCTCCACTATTCAGAGAAGCTGTATGCCCCATAAAATTATGGCCAGCCTTTTTGACCAGTACAGAGATAACAGCAACTGTGTGAATTGTTGCCTAAATTTAAATTCCAGCTTTGCTGTTATTAAGCCTGCCATGTTAGCCTGTGCTTCCTCTCTGTGCCAAATCAGTAACAAATATCCTTTGACCAAGGCAACAGATAGATCTCTGAGTTATAGCCAACCGTTGTCTCTACAAAGGAAAAGAATAATGGAAACGTAACAACTTGCTTCTTCATTGGGTCTCTGCATTCTCCATCTTGGAAGTCAACTTGCCTCCTGAGGCTATGGCCACTTCATCTTGTTTTGTAACCGATTACCACGGAAGGACTGACTTTATCCCTTCTGAATTTACAGTTAAATGTAACTAGTTGGCAAGCTCTGAATGGACTATCATTATCTTTTAGCCTAAAAGGAATGGCATAACACAGCCAGAGTTTGCAAGGTGAAGCATTGGGGTTGTCCTCTTCCTCTTCCTTGGTCTCCTCCTCCTCCTTCTGGACCCCTTGAGCTGCACTGCCTGTGTTCTAAATCCAAAGTATTTTGCAGTGGCTTAGTCTGCAGTGTAAAATAGGAGAAAATTGCTTGAACTTGTTTTTTTTTTTTTTTTTTGATGAAGATCAGCACAGCTGCCTGTACTACTGAACTCTGGAGGCACATCCACATAGTCTGTCATGACAGGCACCTGACTTCCAACATTTCCCATTATACCACTGTGTAATAGAAAAGACTTTCATCAGTCTCACATGATTGCGCTCTCCTGTGTTATCCTATTGCAATCCTAGCAGCACCTTTGTCAGGAAGGAAGTATGACAGGAACATTCTCCTCTGCACCCAGCCGGATCCCTGCGAACAGGAGCGCAAGTGACACATGCCTGTTTTCAGCAGTGCAGCTGGGCTCTTCCCCATGCTGCGCTAGGGAAGGAAGCACCTCCATCATGCTTCCTGCCCTTCCATATGGCAGGTAAGGATGGGAGCATTGCGCAATCATGGGCACTTAACAGATTTAATCCATTAAGTGAATAGCCCACAATCACGACATGTAGGAATAAGATGGAAGCGGAACCACAATAACATTAGTGCAGAAGCATGGCCCATGGACTGCTGCCATCCCATCCCCATAGCAGGACTGCAACTCCATGTGGAAATGGACTAAGGTATGGGGTGTGTGGAAGGGAACCATGCATGCACTCTTGTGATAGTTCAGAACAAAAGGGTGGATCTTGATTTAGCTGTGCTTTGAGTATTCCCATTGAAATTAATTTATTTTGATCTATTCCACTAGATTTTGATCTAACTAGCCAAACAAATGGTAACCTGCAGTTCAAGGAGAGTGAGTAAGTGGTATCCTCCCACATAATGAAGGTACAGATAAACATTGGTGAGGGCCTGCTGCTCTTGACCATAGGGGAATCCTTGCTACTATGGCTCTGCTTTGGATCATGCATAAGCATCCTTCTAGCTTCCATCTTTTCTATCTTAATCTGATTAATTAAAAATAGATACATGCACAGAATTACACCTCTTTAAAAAAATGCAAAAAAAGAGAGAATGTATTCGTTATGTCTCTTGAGTATAATAAAACCTCAAATGAAAGAGCTTCATGTTTTTGCATGCTTTTTTTAGATGAGTTTTTCACTTGTACAGTTTTTTTTAAATAAAGTGGTAAATCTGCCTCCAAGCAGTTGCTACTCCTCTGTTTCATTGTTTTGCATTTGATCCATGTAATTGTGTGCTGTCTGCTCCTCCTTCTCCCTGAATGTAAATTTTTGCCATGCAAATGGAACCACTGAGTATAGTTTATTTGCCGAGTGCTCACCAGAAATGCCACTTTGATGACAGAAGCTTGGCTTGAGCAAAGCTTACATAGAAAAAAAAAATCATGGAAAGGGTGGGTGTTAGCCTCAAATGATTAATTAAAAATCTGGTGATAATTCTTTTGGAAAAATGGGGTGCAATTGACCTAAGTTCTACATGTATTTTTTTTTCGTTCTTGTGAAATGTTCATTTTTCATCTGTTGGCCAAATCATTCCGTATGCCAGTCACCCCGGAATTAATCTTGAATTAATTTTTAAATCTGCTCTGTCCTCTCATATATATAATTTACCATATGAAAACCCCGGGCAGTCAATCTTTCATTAGACATGGGGTGACAGAGGGTCAGCAGACACTCCTGCTGTACTAAAAATAAAGGCACCACATCTGGTCTGGAACGATGTCTGGAATTGTAATGCACATGCATCCACTTACTTGTCCGGCTGAAAACACAAACTTTGAGGCCGGTTGCTCTGCTGAAACATGAACCTGTGTAATAGGAACCTAAGCCCTGAAACAGACCGTTTGTGTATGTAGCCAGTTTATTAGCAAAATGTGCAGGCCCGAAGAGTATAAGGACCTCAGTTTCAAGTCGATCTGTCGCACACTTAACAAGCTGTTTGTAATATAGTCCATTTCAGGTTTTAAAAGCAGGAGCAGCGGGGGCTTGGGGTGGGGAGGAGTTGGAGGCAGAGAAGGGAATGCATTCCCACACTATAACTAATGCATGATGCTTTTAACATATGGCTACATTTCAGGGTTTGCCACAGAAACTGTTGACACATATAGAAATGACTGTTGCTTGTTGAGGGGTGCAGAGTTGTGTTGTGTGAGTAGGCTGAATCCAGTTGTTAGCTTTCAACTGAAGTAGACCCATTGAGTCAGTGAGAGAGACATAAGTGTTGAAGTATCATTCAGTAAATGATCTATTGGGATTACTACAACTGAAACACACACACACACAGAGCACAAAGATTTGCATGAAAGTCAGAATGTTTTCCCCCACAAATAACACCAGTATCTGTTGTAATGGGTGTGTCAATCCTACTAATGAGAGACAGTATCTCAGACATACCTCCCATATGGGGCAAATGTACTGAAGAGGGACCTATGGGTTCATTCAGCCACAAAGAAAACAGTGCAACCATCACAACAAGCAGCTGAGGCAGGATATGTTACTCATAGTTATTTGGCAAGTACCATATGAAGTTTCCACTTATGTGTTGACAGACAGATTGCATTCCCTGTTCTGTATGGAAAGCCATACGGTGTATATCAAGGATGGGTGTCTACTCTGACAGCCAAGTTTCTGCCCCTAGGACTCTCCCAAAGTCATGGGGACTGCCAAAATAGTGGGACTCCACTTTGGGTTTTGAAAATGTGTTTTTAAAACATACTAAGCTATGCAGGGTAGCATCATTCAAACCATTTAAATGGAAAATTGGTGCTCTTGGAGGTTTGCAGGAAAGCATTTTACGCCCCCCTTCCCCCCCCAGAAGACGGACAGTTTGTAGAGCCCAGATTGGTGGAAGTTTCTGAAAATAACCTTCTGGGCAGCATGCAGCCTCAGGGATAAATTCTGCCACTGCTAGTGTATTCCTTATATAAAGTGGGGGTGTAGGATTGAGACACACCCACACACTCTGACACACCCACACTTCCTGTTTCACAGCTCCTTACAAATGTCTGAAATAGTTTTCAGGAGGAATGGTAACAAACTAATGAAGAACTCTTCTAAACTGCTTATTAAAATTGAAACGACCTCTAAACTCTGAAAAATATAGACTATAAATCTATCTATTTATGGGAGAAGATAATATTTTGGGAGGGAAAAGAGCACTGTCTTAGGAGAGCTGAACACCACAGCATGAAAAGAACAGTATACGTCGTTTCTTCCACCTATGTTTGCTTGCTTTTTCCTCCCATCTGGATAAAATTATGATCCCACCCCACCCCCAGTTATGTTATTTACTCATGTAGGTGCTTGATATGATTTCCTAGAAAATGGTGCATATTTGCTCTGTAATTGATTGAAATGGAAACACTCAAGTGAATACATTTTAAAAGTGAAAGAACCATCAAATATGTTGATGGGTACCATTCTGCAGCAAATCCATTTTAAGTGAAGGGGCCAACATTACATAAAGATTTACAACATCATAATTTCACAGAACTCACTTCTCAGATTTCATCCTTCCTTTCTGCAGGCCAAGAAGAGAGAGAAACAAAACACTTTTCCTGTACATCATATCTTATGGAAGCACTAGAAAGCCCTTATGTTTAATTTTCTGTTTTGCCAAAAGATCAGGTGTAGTAAACTTTAAGGTTGCTGGAATGTCGTGTGTGTGTGTGTGTGTGTGTGTGTGTGTGTGTGTGTTTTAAACTGTTTTGGGTAAAACCTTCTTGAAAAGAGAGAAAGTAACCAAGTTGTGGAAGATCTAGAGAAATTTTCTTTTCTTTTCTTTTCTTTTCTTTCCTTTTCTTTTCTTTTCTTTTCCTTTCCTTTCCTTTCCTTTCCTTTCCTTTCCTTTTCTTTTCTTTCAATTTTGAACTGAAATTCTTCTTCATTTGGGAGAAGAAAATGCAAAGAGATGCACAAGTTACTCCAAGACTATCCCAAGACATTTTGCTGCTTGAGGCAAGGTTCCCGCACTTCTTTCAACAGAGGTAAATGATGTGCAGGGGCTACCACTGCTTCCTTCCCTGCCACACCCCAGCTACTGTCACCTGAGGCATCTGCCTCGCTATAGGCCTTTACCACTACGCAATTCCAATGTTATGCTTCCAACTTTTGGAATCCTGGGATTGACAGTTTACAGAGGAGTATTTAGAACAAAAAGCTTAAGGGAGAGGAGAAGCCTATGAAAAGGAAGAATCCCACCACCCCCATAACATGTCTTGATTTCCATTTTTTTTACTTTTTATTTATTTATTTATTTGTATCCCGCCTCTCCATATGGATTGAGGCGGCGAACAACTTACAAATAGCATGTATTTCGAAACATTTCTATACATGCCCCCAACAAGCTGGGTACTCATTTTACCGACCTGTGAAAGGATGGAAGGCTGAGTCAACCTTGGAGCCCGGTAGGATCGAACTCACAACCTTTTGACTTGCAGTACTGGCATTTAACCACTGCGCCACCAGGGCTCTCTATCCTCTCTTCTCTGAAAGAGCTCAGACCTGGAAATTCTCTGGAGCCTTTTCACATTATACAGTTATAGTGCTCTGTTCCTTGACAACATCCTATTGAATCCTGAACTTTACATTTGAGAGAAAGTCATTTAAAATTCTCAGCCAGGGAGCACCTTTAGTGCCTCTGACCAAACTACGAAGCCCAAGATACCACAGGATGCAGCTATGGCAGTTAAAGTGGAATTGTAGTGTATACTTGGATAGTGCCCTGGTGGCGCAGTGGTTAAATGCCGATACTGCAGCCACAACATTGTGAGTTCAATCTTGCAGAGCCCCAGGTTGACTCAGCCTTCCATCCTTCCATGGGTTGGTAAAATGAGTATTCACCTTGTTGGAGGAAATTAGCTAAATACATTGTAAACTGCTTAGGGAGTGCTTCACAATGATAAGTGGTATAGAAATGTAACTGCTATTGCTATAGTGTGAAGGGACGGTCTTGAATCAATTAATTCCTGGTGAGGCTGGTAGATAAGTAATTGCTGCTACAAGAACATTAAAACAGCATAGATACAGGCTGTCACTGCAGAAAAATAGTTCATTAAAAATAGTTCTATACAACTTCATGTATTTGCTGCAAATACTCCTTTCTCTGAGCAAGGAATCATGTTCACAAATGAGACACAGAAATCTAACTTGCAATAGGCAAGTTGTTTGTTTCCCTCATCCCATTTTTGTCTACTCTGACCAGAGCCTGGGTAATTTTTTAAAATTAAACCTCCAGCATCCCATTGAACCAGCTGGCTGGGGGATTCTGGGAGTTGTAGCCCAAAAAGTAACATTGCCTGTAAACAGGCTTTGATTGTCTGAAGCCAGAACTCACAAGGGCTCTGTCTATGGCTGTCTCCTATCATGTGCTAGGATTTATTTGTAGGGAAGATTCTGGAACCTTCTTCAAATACAAACCTCATGCCCCATCAGTGGGTGCTTGAAAAAGAAAATGGGAAGGGTTGGTAATGCAGCCAACCCTTCTGGTTGTGCTTCTCCACTCACAGCTTACTGATGAGATTCCAGTCAGATTTATGGAAAGGCCTGATTAAGTAAACCCCATGAGCATGCATAGTTCAGCTACTAGGAAAGAAAAACTGCTGATGGGAAAAGGCATATTTATCAAGAACACAGCATGGTGGGGAAGATCTGCACTTGGTTAGCCTGCAATTTTCTGCCTTTGTAACACTCCTAATGGTTGCTGGGAAGAGAATCAGTCATGGATGTCTATTGTCATGGTAAACTTGACCAAGGCCCTTTCCGCATGGCATTTTCCATATGAAAGGGCGCCTTGAGCATTGTGCAATTGTAAGGAGCGATCTGCATGATGCACTTACAATCATGTGATACCCCAGGGGCTAGCAGGTGCCGATTGTGCACCTTTTCATTTTCGGCTAGAAGCCGAAAATGGTGCGTGATTGCACATGGCTCCCAGGCCCCATGCACACTTACCTGGCATGCGGAGCCTCCGGAGCTGCGCCGGTCACGCTTCCTGCCCCAGTGCAGCCTAGGAAACTCCCAGGCTTTGCTGCGGAAGGAAGAGGTGGGGCTCTTGTGCAAGCAGGCAGCTCGTGTGGAGCAGAAGGACCCCGGATGCGAGAGCCTCTCGCCAGAGGCTGCTCGTGCGATCCCCGCACTCCAGCACCAGAAGAAGATAAGGTGCAGAAAGGGCCCAAGTTTTTTAATAATCTATTTTTTTTTAAAAAAATTATTTTAAAAAAATTAAAGGAAAATTATTTTTCATATTTCTTTAAAATTAGAAATTTGATTCTCTCTCTCTTTTAAAAGAAATAAAATTTTCCAGAATTTCCAAATGTTTTCACATTTGTGATAGAAAAAAATATTGGGATTCAGGATAACTGGAACCTGTTTGACAGTGAAACTAACAGATACCATCATCCCAGTCTCAGACCTGAGTCTGGATTTGAATCGGCCAGGTGTCTGGGGCTAAATTAGGGTTAGGATCTCTCTCTCTCTCTCTCTTTTTTTTCCCCTGAGAGGCACTTCATTTTCAATACTTCTATGGCTGGCAGCAGGTGCAACATGGTTCTTTCCAAGCTGAGAACAATTGTACCTATTGTTTTGGATGGTATAATTTCCCCTCCCTCTCTGTGTGTGTTTGTATGTACGTTTGAGTTCATTTTTGAAGAATTTCCCAAAATTTGCCAACTTCATATGCAGGAGGGAATGAACTTTGAGGTTTCAAAAATCCAAATCTAAGGGAAAGTGAAACTGATGCCATTTCGGCCCTACACTATTATAGTGCTATTATTCCACTTTCAACCTCCTATGGAATCCTGGGGTTTGCAGTTTGGAGGGGCATTTAGAATTCTCAGCCAGAGAGTTCTTTGACCTCAATAAACTACAAACCCCAGAATTCCATAGGAGGTTGAAAGTGGAATAATAGCACTATAACAACGTAGTGTGGAAATGGCATGACATTTTTAAGTTCCGTGGCAGGATACAAATGTAATAAACGATATTTGTACTCTCCACCTGATTAAAAATGAAATGATTATGGCAAAAAAAAAAAAAAAAAAGGAGGAGGAGGAAGAGGAGGCACATCCAATCATTACAATCAAGTTGCACACAAGAATTAACCTGAAAGAAAAAGACATTCACAGCAAACTGAACTATTTTCCCTCAGGATTTTCTCCCTGATTAGAGTACAGGGAGCGGCAGCAGCCTGAAGGTGCTGTGTCTGGCTGAAACAATGACCATTTTGTTTTAGTTTTAAGAAGCCTCCACAAACCCCTTGCAAAAACAACAGCACAAGCCCAGCCACTCATTTGCTGTCTCATTTTGATTTATGTCAGTGACAGCTTAGTGACTATCCCAGACTTTTGTTTGCATTTAGGAACTGCTCCATGGCTGTCTCTACAGCCTGCACATTTTTAATGGTCTCTCTTCTCTGGTTATATATTCATCTCCCCCCCCCAACCTGGGCAGCTTTGCTTAAACACCTTCTTCTGTATGATCACTGGTACCATACTTCTCAGAGACCCAATGTAGTGTAGTGGGTTGAGCATTTGACTATGATTCTGGAGAACAGGGTTTGAATTCCCACTCACCCATGGAAACACACTGGGGGACCTTTACAGAATCAAAGAATCAGAGTTGGAAGAAACCACAAGGGCCATCCAGTTCAATCACCTTCCATGCAGGAATACACAATCAAAACACCTCAAACAGAAGGCCATCTAGCCTCTATTTAAAAATTTCTAAGAAAAGGAGACTCCAACACACTCCAAGGCACCATATCCCACTGTCAAACAGTTCTTAACATCAGGAAGTTCTTCCTAATGCTTAGGTGGAATATCATTTCCTATAGTGTTTTTCCCTCAAAATTTTATTAAAAGTATAATTTTAAATTACACAACTACAAAACTACACAGAAATAACCAAGAATCTTGTTTTGGCAAAGGTACACTTTTAATGAGAGCCAGAGTGGTGTAGTGTTTTGGTCATTGGGCTATGACCCTGGACACCAGAGTTCGATTCCCTGCTCAGGCATGGAAACCCAATGGGTGACCTTGGGCATGTCACTCGGCCCCAGAAAACTCTGTGATGGGGTCACTGTATGTTAGAAACAACTTGAAGTCACACAACAGCACTTTTAATATACTATACATCTACACCCTTAAAAGCAATATATGTGAAATAAAGATGTGGAAATCTCTCAGGCCATTTCCGCACTAGCCTGTTATAGCACTAAGATTCCACTTTCAACATCCTATGGAATCCTGGGGTTTGCAGTTTCCAGAGGGGCCAGCCAACCCCTCCCGAAACTGCAAACCCCAGGGTTCCATAGGATGTTGAAAGTGGAATCATAGCGCTATAACAAGGTAGGGCGGAAATGACCTCAGTTTTGATTTGCTGTTTCTCCCAACACACCTGCATTTTCTTCCTAACCTTGTTTCATTTCTGATTTTTTTTACATTCTGAAATCTATACCGTTTTAAGCACATTTTCCAGATTTTTGCATTTCTTCGTTTAAACAACTTCTCTCCACTGACTAAAGTGGGTTTCTGTCCCCCGTCCTCCCCCCAGCTTTCCAATTATGTGTATTTTGGCATCTCACATATGAAAAGGTCCCTGCAATGAGAAATTCCTTTGTATAGGAGCCTAGGCTGGTCCCCTCTCTGCTCTTTCACCAGCAGGCAAAGTCCTTTTTTATTTAAACAGGCATTTAATGATAAATTGGTTGCAGGGAATCTTTTTATGGGGGCTGTGTGCTGTATTTTTAACTCTGTTGTTGTTTTAAAATGATTTTATGTTTTTTTAAAATTTAATGATGTTTTAATATGTTGTTGTCTGCCCTCAAATTGTTTAATTGTGTTTTACCTTTTTTATTATCAGGTTTTTAGCTTATCTTGTTTTAGCCATTTGTAAGCTGCCTTGGGTCCCATGCTGGGAGAAAGGTGACATATGAATAAGCAAACAATAAATAAATATATCTATGTTGTGGATTGTTTTATGCACATTTTACTTCTTGGAAATGCCCTGTAAACTTTGCAAACGCTAACTGTGTATTTTCTAATAAAAAGTCTCAGGAAGTACGAAATTGCTACTTTCGCTGACAGTATTGACACCATCAAAATTTCATTCCATCCCTAATGCAAAGAGGCCTGGAATTCTATGCAGAGGCAGAACAGATTTTCAAAACTCTTTCATAATCTTTTTTTAAACACACACAGGGATACACAGAAAGAGAGAATAACAACATAGCAAAAATTAATATCCATTCCATTTTAATATGGCAATGTTCAATCTGCAGTTATTTGAGAGATGAATTTCCTCTTGGTTTCAGCCCAACACCTCCATGTGTAAAGCACAAACTCTTTGATTCAGCTGGTACAGCATGACCACTATCAATTGCTCCATTCGACCCAGACAGGAGGCAGTCATTTATTTAACATCTCACAGCAAAGTTGTTAACACACAAGCAAATCAAGACATTGCAATGATGCAGAAGTCTACAATGTGGTTTTCCTTTCCCTTTTGTCTGAGACTGTTTTCTCCTGTATTTGGTGTAAGATTCTGGATATATTCAGAGACAGATGTTTACTTCCATGATCTGCCCCTGGGATCGTACATTTCATATGTTCTATCTGGCTTGTTTTCTTTCCTGATTTGTATTAGAAAGGAGATTTTCCTGGAAAGAGGAAGGACTGGTTTTGAGCTAACATTAGGTTATTTGGTAAAGCATGGAATATCTGTGTGCTGGAGGGTGGATGGGTTGAAGGAAGAGGGAGAAACCAACTGAAGGATCCAGGCATTCCTGCACACTGCATTTTCAGTAATACCCTACCAGAACGTGGGTGTTGTTCCCACACTCAATCCTCTATTTTTGTAAAACCTGGCTTCCTGTTGCCTAATAAAACCTGGCATAGTATTCCATTCTATGCTATTTGTGGTAGACAGCATATTTCTTGGCTGCTTGGCAAGTATCTCAAGAGAAAGAATCTTCAATACATACATAGCATAAATGTAGAAGGTAAAAATAAATTGCATTATGATGTTAAAAAAAATAATCTTTCCCCCTCCCAGATGTCAGGTTCTTCATTTACACAGAATACTGCAGTGCTGGACCATCCAAAAGTATGTGGCATTTGAACAATCATTCAAAAATATTTTTGCCAATAAATCCTTTGGAACAGCTGCCTACTCCTGAAATCCCACTAAAACCAGAACTTTGTAAAATTACCTTTTGGACCATAACTAAACTGTAGTATATAGATTTGAAACAATAAGAATTTCCCCTCTGTTTTCTCCTGGCTCTGTTTTCCTTCCTGCTGCTCTTTTGTGTTATTTGTATCACTTGTTTATAAAAAATTTGGACTTCATCTATGAAAATTCCCATGTACTTGATTCCCATGTACATGATAAAAGCAATGACAATTGTGTGGGCCAGCTGGAACAGTATTTTCTGGCCACAACCCCAACCCTGATGTTAGTCTTAACTAGAGTAGGTCTACTGAATCAATGGAATTTACTTATGTGTTGATGACTCATTCAGCAGTTGATTTAATAAATCTGCTCTAATGGCAACGAACAAATCAGACTCCAGCCCATATATGTTGGACATTAAACTATATTAGTCAAATTTCAAGAGTATTAAGGATTGCACTATTAATTTAAGAGGGTACTTGAGGCTGAACACTTTCTTGGTTTGAAGGAAAGTCTCCTTTTAAAATATAAATGAATTTAGACATAGAAATGGGTCATACGAAACAAGAGTATCAGAGCTTTTCACCCAAAATTGTCTCCTCTGACTAGGAGTGCTCTTCAAGTTCTTGCAACACATCAGTTGACTTTGACAAAGATAGGAGCATTCTTCAGGATGTAGAAATAGATAGGTGTGTAATTCAGGTGGCATGAATCCAGAAGCAAAAAGTTTCAAATATACCTTAAGAGCACAGCTATAAAGAGACCTTCAAAGAACAACTGGCTGATTACCATGACTTTCAGATTCTTGTGACTATTTGCAGAAATCTTCTCAGACATAGAAATCAATATCTTACCAGTCACTCCGAAGGAAGCAAGAGAAATATCATAAGCTGTGAAAGCTGGCAGCTTCCTTATTGAAAGTGGTAAATTGACCCTGGGTTTTAGTTCAAACTTTAAAACGGCTATCCATAAAAATAGGATTCCTGTAAAGTTTATACTAAAATCTAGAGAGGATTCAACACAACACTGATACAAAAATCCCATCTATCAGCGCTCACAAAGCTATGGAGAAGACTTTCTCCATATTGACCTCCCAGTGCCTTTGTTACTTGCTGCTTCCATTGCAACTAAGAAGCAGGTGCTTTAAATGGTGGGTTCATGTTTCAACTATCTAGGGCCCAAGGAGTGACAGAAGGAGGATGTTAGCCTTCCAGAGATGTAATATTTCTGTAAATGTTGAAACCAGTCAAGATCTTTGTGTGCATGTTGCTGCTGTTCTTTTTCATGGAAAAATGGAAACATGGTGGGAGGTGGGATTGAAATATTTGCAATACTTATCTTCATAGCAAACTTGAAACATAGTTTACTGATATAGAATGGGAAAATGTATCAATCATAATTAAATTAACAGATAAAATTCTTCTCTGTCATTTAAAAAATATGAAAGCCATATTTTAGAACAAGCAAAATTAAAAATAACCTATATCTACACAGCTAGAAGTAGTAATTGTAGTCCTCTTCCAGCTCTAGTTCTCGTTTCAAGGCTCCCCAAAGTTTCAGACCGCTCCTCTGAATCTTTCTGTCTCACCTTCTTATGAATTTTATATTCTTCAGCAAGTTAGGAGAAGAAGCTGTTTCTTTCCCAGGTCATAGCATGCCAAACAGAGTAATGTCAGGGAGAGTTGCAAAGATGACCAAGTGTAGGAGATTTGCTTCTACATCCAGAATCTACAGGGACTATCTTCAGAAGATGAGAATAAAAGTCCTCAGAAGAAGGCAGCCACAAGCAACGGAGCATTCCTATTCCTACACAATATATTCATCTCAGGAAGGTTGTTATTGTTGTGTGCATCTTCAACTCATTTCCATGGTAGCACCTATAAAATATACAAATGCCCCTTGGATTTGGCCACTGCAAATTTCTAGAGAAAAAGTAAAAACACACATTTTTGATGCTGAGCAATATAGGGGTGTTACCGGCCTGCACACACCCCCAGATTTGATATGGTTTAATTGGAGTAATATGATTTATTTGGCAAAATACATTAATTGGCATTGGTATAAAATGGATCCTGAAGTGACTGTAAAGTTGAGCTGAGCAGAGGAAAATGACTGACTGAACATGTGTAATTGCAAAGTAGATTAGAAGATCCTCTCTAGATGTAGTCAAGATCATTGTCAGCTAGATTACCAAGCACCTCCAGAGATAATAGACTTAAACTGAAGCTGTAACATCTCTGATTCCACACAGTAGCAAAGGGAAGTTCCCACCAAAATGCTGATTGTTTCAGGCCTCCTTCCTTGTACCTGGATGTTTCCCTGTATTGTTCCTTTATCCATTCACAATTACAAAGCTATAACAACAGCCATTAATTCTTTGTCACCTAATGCTAAAACAATTAACTCCATCAGGACCCCATTGTCCGTGTGGCAACCTCGACTGTTTGCTTGGCCAGAGACCCATTCACACCCATGCCCTCCAGATAGATTTTGGGTATAAAAGCCTTCCATTTTGAGCAGTTTGATGCAGTATCTCACTTACTGAACACCACACTGTTGCTCTGATTCCCAATTGAGTACTGTCCTTAGGCACAAGTTTAAGCCACATTGATGCCTTCTTCACTGCTCTCCAGATCAGTAATTATTACCTATTCCCTAAAAACTTCCTATCAACAACCTCCCTCCCTTTATCTTTCAGTTAGCTCTTGTGCAGGTGTGTGAGTGTGTGGATCATTTTAGCTTATTTTGGAATCCTTGGTTGGTTCTTTCCTGCTCAGAACTTGTAAACATTGGTGTCAAAGATCTCATTAGGTTTCCCCCCTCTTTCAGTCCTCCTAATTTGAGCTGACAATTCCCCACCTTTGAACAGAGGTACTGGCATTGTACATGGATCCCTGAGTTACCCACATTTTGGGGTAACGGGGGCTGCAGCCTATCTATGAAGTCAGTTGCTTCTCCTAGTTTCCTCTCTCTTTTTTCCTTTTTGTCCAGAAAAAGTCTGATCTGGTGAATCTGGAAGGGTTGAAAATGACAATTGTGCAGGGAGGGTAGATTTTACTCAGAGAACCAGTGTGGTATAGTGGCTTGAGCATTGGACGGTGACTCTGAAGACCAGGATTCAAATCCCTACTCAGCCATGGAAATTCTTTGTGTGAACTAGGGTAAGCCATACTATCTCAGCCTCAGAGGGAGGCAAAGGGAAACCCCCTCTGAACAAATACTGATGAGAAAACTTTGTGATAGTGTGGTGTAGTGTTGGACTAAGCAACTGGTAGACTAGGGCTGGAATCCCCAATTGACCATGGAAACCCACTAGGTGACCTTGGGCAAGTCACACTCTCTCAGCTTGGAGGAAGGCAGTGGCAAACCTCTTCCGAACAAATCTTGTCAAGAAAGCCTCATGAGGTTCACTTTGAGGCTGCCATAAGTCAGAAATGATTTGAAGGCACACAGCTCCAAAAAGAGTTTGCAGTCAAGGTGATGCACACAAATCCCACTCTAGTGTGACATATGAAAAATGCTAAACTCCATGCATTTTCTCCTGTCTAGGCTGGCTATGCTGCCTGTTTAAAGGGACCAGTCCAGAAGACAGGATGAGTAACCCCAAATCACAAGGTCCCTCTGTGAAGCTGGATCGTCCCCATGTGCTGCTGGGACGTATATTCCAGCCTGTTATGAATTTTAGCTATTAATTCTTCTTCGCTGCCACCACCCACTGAATTATGAATTATCTGGACACTTGGACAGTACAGCGGGACCCTGTCCAACCATGTACATCCCTAAGCTTAAGGATCTTCCTTTTCCCCCAGTCTACCTAGCTTGGTGTGGGAAGGAGAGAACAGGGTCTTTTACAGAAAGTATTTATTAAAGATATGCAAATAAACAAGGCAAATTACCACACATGGTAAGCTCCCTCCTCCCAGGCACGCTTAGTTACAAGTAGTTACAAAAGAACAGATATGAAAGCACAGATACATTCTTTAGATCAGTCAGCCTCCAAAATAACAGAAAAGTCCCTAACACAACTAGATAACTTTAGTCTAAATACTCACAGTTGTTCCTAGGCTTAGATGTTCTAGAGGAAGAGCCAGGAGGCGAGGCGAGGCGAGGCCTGAGGCCTGCTACTGGCACAGAACCCCCCTCCTGGAGGTTCCTTGGTTGTTATCCCTTTGTTATCTCTCTAGCCACATGGCCTCGCAAGAAGTTTTATAACTTCTCCTTGGAAGTATCTGGAAGCATCCTGAAGATGCTCACCTCTTTCCTTTTTTGATTGGTCAAGTCTCACCCTGTGACCTATGATGCTGACCCACATGACCTATGATGCTGACCACATGACCTATGATGCTGACCCACATGACCTATGATGTAATCTAATCCCCAACACCTTATTAACCCTTGGTTTACCTGAAGAGGGCAATGTCCCCCTTTAGCTAAGTCAAGATAATGGGAAGCCCCATTATCACACCCTCCTCAAACATGAATGATTTTAGAGCTCCTGCATAGTTTATTCTAGACTTGGCATCTGTCAAATAAAGATCTTGCTTTAAAAAAGAATTAAAATAAAAATGATAATTATTACTATTATTTTAAAATAGTTTAGCTGAATCCATGGGTCCTGTAGAAAGCTTTCAGGTCTCCAGTTAGCTGCACTTTATTTACCAGAAATTCCAGACTTAGGACTCAGGAGTTACTACTCCCGCTCTCTCTGAAAAAGCAGCTAATTCTGCTGGGTATTTGAAGATGTCTCAAGTTCTTACATACTGAACTCACTTTGGCATGTGGGGGATGCAGTCTATGGGCTAGCACTGGGCTGGAACTCAACAGAGGTTGCTGAAAAGTTTGCTAAGCAGATTATCTCATTCCTTGGTTTGTTTTGCTTTGTTAGCAATTCTCTCCCCCACCCTTTTTTTTTTTTTTTTCCTTTTACCCCTCACTTGCAAGGTATTTTCCTTGGACAGTTACTTACAAATTCACCACCAGCCCTAGTGTGCATGAAGCAAACCAGCCTAGACAAACACAGCCAATTGGACGTGCTCTATAAATCATCACCCACATCCTTCAAGCAGCATTTTACAAAAGGGGGGAAGGTGGTGCAAGCTGGGGTAAGTATTGGGGCAGAGAGAAACAACTGCTAGGTTTTCCACAGCAAGAAATGGAGTCTATTCACAGTGTCACCAATTGGAAATATACATGAGTGGGTGAACAGGAAGGTATCCCCATGAACTAACTTGAACCTAATAAAGCAGTAACACAAAGCCTCCAAGAAACTGCTTATATTTTACCACCCTTGCATTGGCCATAGGTAGCTAGAGATCTTAATAAAAGCAGGACTCCATCAAAGGAAAAGGGTATGTACGTCATTTCTTCTGCATAAAATTGCTGATGAATTTTTGAATTGCTGATGAAGTATGTGGATTATAACTCATGAAGGGAAGAGGGGTATGGCTTACTGTTCCCCTCCTTACGAGGTCGCAGGGATTTTGTTGCTGCTGCTGTTGTTTCCAGCTTCAGTTACTTAATTCCCCCACCCCCAAAAGACCCTTGAATGTCTTGCAGCAATATGAGACTCTCTCTCCAGTTTCCTGCTGGCTAAACTCCCTGAAATGCTTTAGGTGAGATGCCGTGTCATATTGGATGGCTTCCAATGCATTCCTGGAAGCTCATCTGGTAGATTTTGGACCACAAATGTGAAAACAAAATAAAAACAAAACAAAATTCTTCCCCCTCACACTCCTTGCCAGAAACTGGTAAACATGTATAGTCCTTTTCTAAAAAAAAAAAAAACCTTCCAGGGAATTTATATTTTTATGATACTGATGTGGAAATGATTGATACCAGATATGTCACATTTGGGCATATCTGATCAAATGTTCATATCCCATCCCAGCATTGATGCAAAATGGCAACTTCAGTCCACAGTCTAGTGTAAAGCTAGCCCATCCTTTCACAGAGGCAAGCAACCAAGATAGTTAAAGATCTACAAATCCAAGCCTATGATTAACTGTTGAGGAAGCTGGATGTCTTTAAACTGAAGAAGTAAAGACTGAGAGGTGATACTGATAGCCATCTTTAAATAGTTGAAGGGATGTCATGCAGAGAATAGGAAGCAAACTTGTTTTCTGCTGCTCCAGAGACAAGAACATGAACCAATGAATTCAAAGGAGATTCCAATTAAACATTAGGAAGACATTCCTGGTAGTAAGAACTGTTTACCAGTGGAATAGATTCAGAAGGTGATTGGTATTCCTTCAGTGGAGATTTTTAAACTGTTACTTGATGGCTTTCTCCATGATAGCCAGCTTGGTGTACTGGTTTGAGCAGCAGGACTATGACTCTGGAGATCAGGGTGTGAATACCTGCTCAGCCATGGAAACTGACTGGGTGATCTTGGGCAACTCACACTCTCTCAGCCTGGGAGAAAAGCCAAGGCAAATTCCCTGTGCCAAGAAAACCCTGTGGTAAGTTTGCCTTAAGGCTATACTGTACCTTAATATCGCATTGTTCCATTTGAATCCCAGGATTGCCATTTCCATGATGTTATCGGGTTCTGAACACTCTCCACTGCACCCTTTTGACTTCAGAGGATGAGTAACATTATTCACACAGTTCTTCCCTCCAAGTTACATTGTCAATGGTGAGTTCTTTTCCCTGCCCACACCTCATTTTTTTTTTTGCGGTTTTTTTGAATGCCATACTGTTACCCTAATTTCTGGGGTCCCTTGGGGGACGCCACAATGTGCTCCATGTGATGGGGAATGGAAACTAACCAGTGCACAAGCAATAGCAATGTGAGAGCAGGGTAACCAAGCAAGGTCTTTTTACCAAATCAAAAACCAAAGTCAAAAACCAAACGAAGTCAAAAACCAAACGAAGATGTCCAATAAAATAATTTTATTGAATGAAAGTCTCACGCACCAATGCAATCACTCACACACTCACTCAAGACCTATTAAGAAGCAAAAGAGAAGAAACTGGATAGGGAAACTATTGAAGGGATTGTAGCTGGGGTAATACTGCATCTTTTCCTGAAGTCCTTGGTCCAGGAAAAACAGCGAAGAAGTGGAGCTCAGCGTGGAGAGGGCTGAGGGGATTACTCAACAGACAGAGAATCAGTCAGATGGGATGACTGGGAGTGATCCAAAGAACTACTCAAAAACAGGGACTATTTGTAGGGGAAAAAGTACCTGGAAGGCTAATCCTTTCCCAGGGAGAACAATGGGTGTTGCAATGAGAAAGAAGCTCCACAATGGTAACTACCTTTGTGTGATGAGATTACAAGGTGTTGCCAAAGTCTCTGGACCTTCAGCTGTACTGAGTTGTGGTGTAACTTTTTGCAGTCCTTCCCTGATAGGATTTTATTGCTATCGGTGTTCAACTTGGGGAAAAGATGCTAATCCCCTCAAGTTGGCTGCTCAGTGGCTGAGGACCCTTTGTTTCCTGTGGGTTTGCCCAGCTTGAGGTCTCCTGGGGCTACGTGACGGGGGATTTACTGGCCTGACCTGGTTTTCAATTGTTTGACCATTGCTGCCTACGTGCCCATCCGGGTGACCTCTCAGGCACATTGAATCATATTTTAATATCAAAATTGTAGACCCCGGGACAGGGTTTTCCAGTGGCATAACAATACTAGCACAGTAATGTTGTAACATCATGACATTTTTCCTTTTAGGCAGTGTCCCTTCAGTACAACGTTCCTGTGCTGCAATGTATTTTTGCACTATAATATTAAAAAGTGCATTAAAAGAATACAAATTGAAATTCAAATAAAAATAAAAAAATACCACATCATATGCTCCTCTCCCTGCTTCTCCTTCTATGTTCACCCCTGGAGCACCAGAAGTGGTCTGGAGGTCATTGGGCAGAGATTGCCATGGGAGTAGCTGAGGGAGGGACAATCTGGGAACACCCACACCATGCCCACTACTGGATTAACTATAGAAGGAAGCGCTATCAAGAAACCCCACTCCCACAGTTAACTGGATTTTTGCAGGAAAGGGGATCATTAACAGATTATTTTCAGCATGGAAAAAGGGTTGATTTCATATGGATTGCAATGCGATAGTTGCTTGTTAGCAACAACATTGTTCAATATGACTGATTCTGAACCAGCAATAATGTGTTGCTCTGGCAGTATGACACCTTTGTGCAATAAGGCCCTCAGTGCCACCATAAGTCAGAAACAACTTGAAGGCACACAACACAACATATCTGTGAGTTCCTACACTAACAGGGAGATATGCTTTCTTTGGCTGTCATGAGCGTTCATCTCTTCATTAAATCATCCATTCGTTCATTAATTTATATCCCGCCTTTCTGTCAGAAAAAAATAATGGCACTCAGGGTACCTAACAAAGATAAAATTGAAAGGAAAATCAAATATAACGGAAACTTAAAAACAGGTCAAAACACAGTTAAAACAGATGGATAGAGCAGCCCTCTTACATTAATGCTCAGCCAAATACGGAAGGCCTTCCCAAATAGAAATGCTTGTGACTGGCAGCAGAGGAACAACAGAAAGGAATACAGCTTAGCTGTTAGGGCCTAGGTGTGGTCAATAAGATAGCCCACTCTCAGATCACCTCGAAATATGGCTGCAGAAGTACTAAGAGAAGGGCCCTGAAGATCTTGAAAACCAAATTGGCTTTTAAGGTAGAATATATTACCTTTTAAAGGTCTTTTGTGGGTTTGCAGTGGCTAGAGCTTAGAAAATTACTTTTAAAATGGAATTACAGTCAACACATCTGTTTCCTAACTCTCTACTCAATAACTGTCCTGATTTGGCAAGGAAAGTCCTGATTAATCCTTTGCCTTTTCATTTTTTCACATGCTCTTAAAATGTCCTCCTTGGTACTCAGCCTACTTCAGTTACTGCAAACTTGAGTTCAAAGTTCAAAGGTAGTTTGTGTTCAGTTAATTCCGAAAGGAGGAAAGGAGACATGGGGTGGGATCTTGTCTTTCCCAGTAGGCTCAGACAAAAGCAAACTGCTGCAGCGTCTCCTAGCTTATGTGTTCTTCTTCATAGATAACTTTGGCCATCTTGACCCCACTTTGATGTTGCTTGGCCACACATGTCCCACTTTGAATGTGTGAAATGTTGGAGGGCATGTATATCCCAAAGAGTGGGACATAATTTTTAAATGTAACACTTTGCTTTCCTGTTTCTCAAAAGCAAATAGAATAGTAACTCTTAGTTATTTTTAAAGAAGAGACCTGAATGCTATGGGCCACTGCCCTATGGGGAAAAAAATCCTCATTCCTTTCTCATCCACTTCATCCTCACATCAACACACACAACAGATCCTGAAAAAGCAGTGGGAGCATACAGTGAAAGTGCTTAATTGGAAATAGCGGGGGAGCACTTTGCTACAATGTCAGTGCCCTGAAACTGTTTTAAATTTTTTTTTTAAAATTAACATTTATTTATATTAGTGTTATAGAACTCTTTCAAATCAACACTATTTCTGGTTAAATATTCTACATATTAGTGCTAATGCAAAGTCCAGTTTACCAATTAACAGGGTCATGAATGATGTCTGCCACAAATATTACAGTGATACCTCACAGGACATGTAAAAAATACGGCTCTTTAAGAAAAATAAATAATAACACTAAGGACATCTGAACCTGTGGCATTTATCTTCAAAAAGGTTAGACGTTATGTACGATCTTGAAAAACAGTAATCAAAAAGTAAACAGTTGCATTTGTAATCCTAAATTTGTAATCCTTTGTAATCATAGCACTGCAGATGGATGTTGTAGAAAAAAGAGCTCTTTGGATTCTATAATTTTGATTATGTTTTATTGTGGATTATTAGCTTAAAGAAAATACAATCTATTTAAAAATATATAAAATCATGCTTTCTGCAGTCAGAGGCCAAGATCCAAGATTACCTCTGGCAAAGCATAAATCTCTTTTGCTTTAGGTTCAATGGTGGTCCAGCAATAGAGTTGCTATATCACCCACATAGCCAGGAAGGCATGTCATCCTCTGCCTGTTTGGATAAACATTTTGCCCAGATGCTAAGCTTTCATTTCGTTTTGTTAAAATAGTAAGTCTATAGCCCTACACAAAAATATGATACTATGTAAAACATAGGGACACTCTTCTGTCAATTTTTTTCTGCAAGAAACAAGCACACATGGGAATTTTAGAGCAAGCAGTGAGAATAGTAGAATACAAGAAGCAAGTGAGAAGCACACCAGGAAGGCATGAAATGAGGTGAGGGAAGGCATAGGAGAAACAAGATAGTGAGTGGTGTAAGTGTTAGACTACAAGTAAGGCAGTGGAAAACTGTGATAGTGTGAGGTGAAATGATGGAGTAAGAAAGACCACAGAGCAGGCAGTGTGAGTGGTGGTGCCCAAGAAGCAAGCAAGGGGCACAATATGATGGTATGATGTGAGATGAAGAAGGGAGCAGAAGAGATGGGAGAGTGACTAGTAGGAGTGGCGATGAACAAGAAACAAGCAAGGGATGTACTGTGAGAGCATGTGATGGGCCAGGAGTCAGCTTCTCCCAGTGAACAGCAGCCTCAATGGAAGACAAGCAAACATAAGCTCATGGGGAGCTACTCAGGCCAGGAGAGCAGTAAGCTGGGATGAGAGCCAGCTGGCCCCAGCCTTTTTAAGGAAGGCAGAGGGCAGTGGTCCAACACCAGAAACAACGTGTGTGTTTGTCAGCCCTGGCTTTGTGTGTGCTATGGCTTCCCTGCCTGACTTTGACTATGCTTCTGCTCAACCCTAAACAGGCAAGCGCTGCAGAATTGCTAAGCTGTCTCAGGCCCTTTTCGCACAGACCTTTTCTCGCGCGACAGCCCCGTGAGCCTCGCGGGAGTGGGAGCGTCGCTCCACATGATGCACTCCCACTTCCGCCGGGCTCACAGGGCTGAAGCGGCGCGAGCGTGGGTTTTTGATTTTCGCGTTGAAGCGAAAATCACCCCGCGCTCGCGCAACGCTCCCGGCGCCCATCCGCACTTACCTTTCGTGCGGAGCCTCCGGGAGCTGGCCGGGTCGCGCTTCCTTCCCTCCGCCCCTGCGGAAGGAAGGGGCAGGGTGGGGAGCTAGCGCGACGGACGCGACGCCCGCTTTGCGCGCGCGCGCGGGGGGGGGAATCCAGCACGACGTCTCCCGCTTCGCATGGGGGGAGGGTGGCTTGCTCAGCAAGCCTCCTTCGGTGCCGCTTCCCCGCTCATTCCTTCGCCTGCGGAAGGAAGGAGGGGGAAGCGGTAGCCTCCCGGAGGAGCCTTCTTGCGCTTGCTGGCCTCCCCCGCTTGCGCTAGAAGCCTCAGTGCGAAAAGGGCCTCAGTCATCTGCTTGTACAGCTTTCTGCTGGCTCTGCACTCCCTTGCCTGGCAGTGGGAATCCAGTGGCTATGATAGCTTGAGATAAGGCAAGGAAGGGATTGTAGAAACAGGATTGGGAGCAGTGGCAGTGGCAGCACACAGGAAACAAATAAGGAGCATGCTGCAATGGCGTGTGGTGAGGTGATGATGACAGAAAAAGGAAGAGCAAATGGTGCAAGTGGCAGTGGTCAAGAAATAAGTGAGTGTTTATCATGTTGGTGTGAGATGAAGTGATGGAAGAAATAAGAGGGATGGAAGAATAAGCTGTGTGAGAGACAGTACAGAAGAAGCAAGCAAAGGTGTTGTAGGGATAGACTGAAATATCAGTCTACGCATGCCTTCCCAGGTGAAGCAAGGAGCTGGATTGGGGCCCTGAATCAGGTAATCAGGTTAGGAGGAACGTTTCTCTCTCTCTCTCAAACACACACACACACACACAATTACACTTGGCCTAGAGGACACATCTTTTCAGTCCTTTCTGTCAGTTCGGCTGCAACCGTAATCTGATTAGATTGACAAAGTTTAGTTGAAACAGTAGCATATTTATAGAACTTTTCAACAGAAGTGTTAAAAGGCTGCTGAACAAAAATTGCAAAATCTACAGTGCAGAGTCTTTGTGACCTTTCTTAGTATAAAATAGAATCTTTCCTATGCAGACAGATGTTCTCAGAGCAAGGCAGTGCATTATCAAATTGTTCCTAACCATTTTATTGACTTTTGACACAGTTCTTATAGCTGAGCAAAGGCAAGAAGCTAGTGAGACACGATAGATTCAAATACAAATGTACTCAAAGGTCTTTTTAGAATTGATGGTCTCCATAGTCCAACACTCCAATCACTACACTAAGGGCCTTTTCGCACTACCCTGTCATAGTGCTATTATTCCACTTTCAACATCCTATGGGATCCATCGGGTTGCAGTTTAGAGAGGGGCCTTTATTTTTATTTTTTTTATTTATTTATTTGTATCCCGCCTCTCCATATAGATCGAGGCGGCAAACAATTTAGCATGTATTTCGAAACATTTTTCTATACATGCTCCCAACAAGCTGGGTACTTTAGAATTCTCAACTAGAGAGCTCTTTGTCCTCAGTAAATGATGATGTTGAAAGTGGAATAATAGCACTATAACAGGGTAGGGTGGATCTCCCTGTTACAAATCCAGCACTTTAAGTATTACTTTATACCAGTTCTCTTAGATCAATCATAACTGTAAAAAGCTGCATGAAGTTGGAAACCTAGTGGATGGAGGAAAAAGCTACAATTAAATTTCTCAGTTTGTATAATGCAAATTGGAGTGAATTTATGGAATCATAGAATCAGAGGATGGAAGGGACCACAAGGGCCCTCTAGTCCAATTCCTGTCATGTAGGACATGCCATCAGAGTCCTCCCAAGAGATAGTCATCCAACTTCTGTAAGGATCTCTAAAGAAAGTGAATCCACCATCCAGCCTATTGGATTGTGGAACAGCTCTTACTGTCAGGAAATCATTTCTAATGTCCAGGCAGCGTCTCCCTTCTTCCAATTTAAATCCATTAATTTGTGTTCTAGTCTCTGGACCAACGGAAAATAAGCTTGCTCAATTTTCAACGTGGCATCCCTTACAATATTTAATCATATCACCTCTCAGTTTTCTCTTCTTCAAGCTAAACATTCCCAGCTCCCCAAGCCATTCCTCATATGACTTGGTTTCCAGACTCCTTACCATCTTGGTCACCTTCCTCTGAACATGTTCCACCTTGACAATATCCTTTCTGAACTGTGGTGCGCAGAACTGGACACAATATTCCAGGTGAGGTCTGACCAATGCTGAACAGAGTGGTATGAATACATCCCTAGATCTGGACACCATACTCCTGTTGATGCTGCTTGGAATTGCATTGCCTTTTTTGACAGCTGCATCACATTGTTGACTCATGTTAACCTTGTGGTCTATTGAGACCCCTAGAGCTTTTTTTCATGTCAAGCCAGTTGTCCCCCATCCTATATTTGTACATTTTACTTTGCTTGCTTAATCGTAATACCTTACATTTATCATTGAAATTCTTTCTGTTAGTTTTTGCCCCAAAATCCAATATGTTAAGGCCATTTGGAATACTGATCCTCTCCTTCTAGGTTGTTAACTAATGTTGTTGTGTGCTTTCAAATCATTTCAAAGTTATAGTGATGCTAAGGCAAACCTGTCACTGGGTTTTCTGGGGCTGAGGATGTGTGAAGCACTCAAGGTCACTCAGTGGGTTTCCATGACCAAGTGGGAAATCAAACCCTGGTCTCCAGGGTCATGAGCCATTTCCACACTAGACTGTTATAGCGCTATTATTCCACTTTCAACATCCTATGGAATCCTGGGGTTTGCGGTTTCGGGAGGGACTGGCCAGCCCCTCCCGGAACCACAAATCCCAGGATTCCATAGGATGTTGAAAATGGAATAATAGCGCTATAACAGTCTAGTGCGGAAATGGCCATAATCCAGCACTCAAACTACTATACCATGCTTGCTCTCTGGTGTTAACTGTCCCTCTAATTTGCATAATTTGAATTTGCATAATAAGAATAATTTGCACTGTGTAAATTAGATACCCAGATTTGAGATGGTGAAATATGGAAATCCCATCAAGCAGCGAACTCTGTGGTTTCTTTTTCGGTGTGCAAAGGCAACTGCAGGTTTCTGAGAGCAGATGTGTCCCACCCCAGCCACATATCAGTGGCAATGTTCATGCCTTTGTGCCTTTGGAGAAAAGGAGCACGCTCCCCACAGACACAAAAACACTTACAGAGACAAAGACTGCCTTTTCTTCCCTGGGCAAATAGTGGCAGCAGGTAAGCTTTCAGGTGCACATCTGTAGCCCATCAGTGAGCGGAAAGGAGAGAAATATGCCCTTTGGAGTCACTGGCTACTTTGGAGCACTCAGCACAAAGGGAGTGTGCAAGGAGGTGCTGAGTGTCTCCTTCTGCAGAACCTAAGAAAGTACGTGAACAGGAGTTATGCCCATGTAAGCTGTCAACAAGATTCTGCCCAGGAAAAAAAAATATACCAGGAAGAGATGAGAAAATTACAAATGTGGACAACACCACATGGACACAAAGCACAAAATGTAAATGAGTGAGACATGGCAATTCTATCCATCTTATGGAAGCAGACTTTGTGATCTTTGCTATAACAATCTGACACAGCTCCACCTCTGGAAGTTTTTCCTTCCTCTGAGTCATGGACAGAGCAACTGCATCAATCTTGCTGCAGACCACAGTAATCCAGCTTCTTAATATAGACTTTAGAAAACTGCATACTCGTCGGAGCATTTTGCTCAAGTGTTCAGAAAATGGGCTAAGCTTGGGCATTTTTTTATCCACTATTTGCTGTATGATCACAGTAAATCAGGGAAAATCACACGACACAGGAAAATGGACTGTCCAATTTTTAAAGTCACAAGTGGCTGTAAAAGAGACATGGAGGCCCTGACTGGAGATGGTCAGAGATATTTAGCTCTTGCCATAGAAACTGCTTTGATCAAATTCCTCTTCCATGCCCACAAAACTCTTATGCGGGGGATGGGGGGATACAGTCATGGCACAGCCCTTTCTCTGTGTGTGTGAGAGAGAGTATGTGTGGGTGTTTAAAAAGCTAATGGAAAGAGGCTGTGGATGGGATAAATTAAATCTGGAAACTTGTACTGGGGAAAGGGTTAAACATCACTGGACAAAGAAAGACAAAAATGTTTTAATTCAATTTAACTTGCTTGCAAGGCTTCTCACATGATCAATAGAAGTAATGAACTTCTTGTATCCATTCCATTTTTTAAAAAATAATAATAATTATACTCTGCAATCAGGGGCCCCTTCACACTACACAATAGTAGCACTATGATTCCACTTTAACTGCTGTGCTTGCATACTATGGAATTCTGGAGTTGTAGGTTGGTCAGAGGCACTGTATCTGAGAATTCTAAGTGCCCTTCCCTATACTACAAATTCCAAGCTTCCATAGGATTTTGCCATGACAGTGAAAATAGAACCATAGTGCTATGTGAAAGGATCCCAGTTTTGAACCTCCTGAAACTGCAAACCCCAGGATTCCATAGGATGGTGCAAGTGGAATCATAGCGCTATAACAGTCTCATGCGAAAGCGTCATAGCTGAGCATGAACACACACTTTCTCTCTCACACACAGAGTTTGTACAGAAGGCGAAAGTTCTTCCCTCACACATAGTTCAGAGGTACAGAATGTGTCTATGATTCTGCCTAGAAAAAAGTTTTGGTTGACCCTTTCCTTCAATGACCTATTCACCCATCGGCTTTTGTCTATCTTGCCTAAATCAATCCCAGCCAGCAGATGTCATTCAAAAGGGTCAACATATGAGTCTTCATTCTTGGCTGGCTTTTCCAGAGTTAGCAAAAATATGGTTCTTGCTTACTAGCAACAACCACCATTGTGGCTTTAATACAAGCTGTGTTTAGCAGATGATACAGCGATCTGTTAATGGAGGGCCAGCTAGAAAGGGTGAAGTCTTGTGGATGCTAGAAGCATCTGTCCCTTATACAACGACAGGATATTTTCATAAGTGAGTTGAAAACTATGATAATAATATTCTGGGAACTGACAAAGACCACTCCTTGACTGATTCCCATCCTTTCTATTCACAAGGGAAGGGTCTTTACTTTCAGAGTCAGCAGGCTAGACTTCCAGTCAATGTAGAAGAAAATTCTTCGCTGGCTGCCTCATCTGGAAAGTACAGAATTCTTGGGTCCTAACAACAAATGGAGGAGCTATAATTAGCAGTGGGGGTGTAATTAATTTGGTTTGCATTTTATTATGACTCAGTCTAATTCACCATTCCCAAACTAATATACAAATCAGAATGCAAATATCCTTTGGTCTTCCTTCTTCCTCAGATTTTGCAATATTGTTCTCCATTTTTTTTAAATGCATACAAAAATGTGTTCACTTTGGTCTACCTTAATGTGTTCAATGGTGAAAATAGCATTTTAAAAGGAATATATTAGGTGAAAGACACTAAAGAAAAGAAAAAAAAAACACTTTCCCCTAATATACAAAGTACCTTTGAGACTGTAGTACCTTTGAGACTAACTGGGAAGCAGAAATTTCTAGCATAAGTTTTCATGGACACAGTCCACCTTATCAGCTTCCATCTGATGCAATGTGATCCAAAAAGTATACACTAGAAATTTCTTCATACCAGTTAGTTTCAGACATGCCACTGGCTTCCTCTGGGGCCATTTCTGCACTACAGTGTTAAACTGCTGCTATTCCACTTTCAATGCCCTGTGGAATTCTGGGGTTTGTAGTTTACTGAGACCAAAGAGCTCTTTGGCTGAGAATTTGAAGTGCCTTTCCCTAAACTACAAACCCCAGAATTCAATAGGAGGTTCATAATGGAATAGCAGCACTTTAACACTGTAGTGTATGTCTTTTTATGCTAAAACAGAGTAAAGTGACTATCTCTTTGTATATTAGGGGAACATGTTTTTTTTTTTTAATGTATTAGAGGAAATTTGGTTTATAAGGAAAAATTGCATGAACAGTTGTAGATATTTTTCTGGAGAATGAAACAGTATTCAAGTTTTCATGCAGCATGTATGAAAAACGTGGAAAGTGGTGTGGAAACAGAATGAACAAACTTGTTCTTGGGAAAAGAAATCCAAATTATACAAAGTAAAATTGACAGATTTGTCTGAGAATTCTGAAAATTTTCATTTAGATTTCCTCAGCCCTTCCCCAACAGAACTACAGATCAGCCTGGCTACCTGTGATTTAGATATTCCTTTCAAGTTAGTTGCCAAGCTGTGGGACTATTCTTGTGTATATAGCTGAACAGGTTATGATCGTCTGGTTCACAGTTACTCTGGCAACAAAGTTCATGAAATGCCACATTTCATGAACCTGATTTTGTTTGTGCTTTTGTGGGCCTCCCAGAGAAGCTGCCTGAAGAGGAGCGGGCATTGCCACACTGAGGGAAATAGAGAGAAGCAGCCTGATAACGGTCTTTCAGTCTAATAATTGCCCTTTGAGACAAATAATTAACACTTCCAAATGTGTTTCTGACTGAAAAGGTGCCCTGTATAGAGACTGGAGAATCAATACTATGTGTTCACAGTAGATTCCTTATTTATCAAAGCTGTAATGGCCAAAACCAACAGTAGGCAGAACATCTGGTGTTTAATGCCATACAGCCACTGCCAAGCCTTGCTCCTGAATAATGAATGTGGCGGAGTCTCTTTCTAATTAATAGCCATGAGGATGCTAAACCTGTCATAATATCAGGCATGTTCAATTAAGGTGGAAGGAAACATGCTGGGAAATTTTAAATGGGCTCTTATATGCCCAAGACATGATGTGAAACTATGATAATGGCATTTTTTAAATCGTGCTTTGCAGAGCAATTACAGTATGTCATGTTGGGGAACTCTAGCCTTTACCACAGATATGCTGGCTAAGGCTGTATAACAACATCTGGCACTCCCCATATTCCCTATCCCTGATCTAACAGGTATTATTTATTTTATTTAAAGTATCTGAACAGCAGTTGTGTTATGCCGGCTATGATATCCCAAATGGGAGCTCCTAGATATCGCTTTGATATCACTTAATTCGGCTCTGGCTAGACTGCGCTCGGCGGCCCCACTGCACATGTTTGGGTAGTTTTCCGAAACAGGCATGTACCGGCTGCGGCTGATTAGTAGTTCACATTCCATTCTCCAGCAATTCCTAAGCCTCACATAGCTTCAGGGAACACCCATACCCATACTCCACAATAGCGGAGTGGTTTCCTGCCAAACCATACTTTTCAGAGGGCCATCAACTCTCCGGCCACTCTTTTGTTTTTCAAAGCAAATCCCATCATGTGGACACTGACCTCACCAGATCCTTTTGTCTAGCATCGAAACTCCTTTTATTCCTATTTGGTTTGCCATAGCCGACAGGCATATTCCACTCTATAAAAAGTCCTCATTTTGGAACTTCTTTGGTTCCCCTTGAACATTCATCTCGTCCTGCTGCCGGTTTGTTCAAGAGTTCCCCTCGGCATCCAGCTGAGTCCATCTTCCTCCGCTCCCGTTTCTTCAGGACAACGTGACTAGGTGTCATATCACCCGTTTTTCCTTTAACTTCTTTTCTTTTCCTTTAAGTTAGTTAGTGTGTGTGTGTTGCTCATTTTGCACTGTATGTTTAATAAAGTTGTTAACTGTTCATTTTGAAACCCTCTTGACTGTCTCTCTGACTTGAAGCTGTAGACATAGGGTGAAAGATCTCGCTACGTTACCCTGCCTCTCGTTAGCAAAACCAGTGCTCTGAGTTCTAATTTCCCCATCTTTGGTATTTAATTGGCAAAGCTGGGCACCCCTCGCAGGACCCCCAATTTTCAGGGTAACAGTTGAGGCCAGCACATTGCCTGACCCAGTGCTTTCTTTCAGTGAAAAGGGGTACAATCTACTGTTGCTACAGCCCCACTGATTTCACTGGCGTGTGCTTAACCCTACAGGCAATGAAACCCATTGACCTCAATGGGTTCAATCAAACACATTGTGCCATATGTTGTGGTCTGAATTTTAGATAAATAAGATTTTCTCTGTGACAGAAGTGCTAAGTGCTAACCTGCAGGAAGCAGAGGAAATGTGTCTGGATTCCCCATAAGAAACTCATGTTTATTGCCCTTTAAAAGGATGGCCTGGAAAGCCCCTCAGTGGAAATTATAAGTAAATGTGTTATATTATCTGGGTTGAAAGTGACCCCTCCTTTCCCCCTGCCAAACCCAGTGTTTTTATAGTGAGTACACTGCAGCTCCATGAGAAATTACCGCTTTTAGGGGCCTTTGATTTCTCTCATGGTCCTTTTGACTTCCCTCAAAGGACTTCATAAACTCTGCAACCTACATGCTCCACACACAGAAATATCATCTGCCAATGAAATATGACTGCATCTATTAGAAAAGACTTGATTACATAATCCAGGCATGGACTTTTTGACAACTTTATATAAATAATCCTCTCTCTCTCTCTTTCTCTCTGTGATCTGTATAGATTAGTGTGGGTCTCTGCCATTCCTGTAAATATTCCAAGTTTGGAGAACTCCATGTTTCATTCCACTTCGTGAAAAACTACTTTAAGGAAAGAGTGAAAAAGCTTGATCCAAAAGAATGATCCAAAGAATAATATTGAGAAGATCCATTGGGACTTTTGTGTTTCATTGTTTCTTGAATGAATAATAATCTTATGATCCTGGAAGAAAGGGGGGAAGGAGAAGGAGAAGGAGAAGGAGAAGGAGAAGGAGAAGGAGAAGGAGAAGGAGAAGGAGGAGGAAGAAGAAGAAGAAGAAGAAGAAGAAGAAGAAGAAGAAGAAGAAGAAGAAGAAGAAGAAGAAGAAGAAGAAGAAGAAGTAGTAGTAGTAGTAGTAGTAGTAGTAGTAGTAGTAGTAGTAGTCGTCTATTCTTCTCCAGGGTAATATGTTAGATTCTATTGCTGTTAGGTACTGGCTCTAGAACTAGATTTATATTACATTTATATTAGATGCTATGTTCTGACTAGGCTCCTCTCTTCACACCCACAAGTGATTCTGCTGCTACAACTAACTGAACCTCTAGGACTGCCTTCCCCAACCACAAGTCCCACCATTGCCAATGGCTATGTGACTAGAGGTAATTGGTGCTGTATTCCATCATATGTGGAGACTATCAGGGATGTGGGAGGTTGTTCTACGGGAAGTCATCTAGATGGGCAACTTGGAAATGTAGGAAGTTGCTTGACTGAGAGCCAGATCCATCCAGCCCAGTACTGTCCATACCGAGTGGTAGCAGCTCTCTGGGGTTGCACAGTTGTAAGTACTTTGTTCAGCATCCTTTTAAGATCACTCCCATTTAGAACCTTTTTCCACAACATGCTCATGGAAGTCACCTCAGCTTCTAAAACAATTTGCTGTGTGTGTATGTGTATGCATGTGCACACATGTGGACTGTAGCCCCAACCTCTTGGAAACAAAAGGCCAACACTCATACAGGTATGAAGCTCTAACCGCACAATTCTCCAGATCCAGAATGTGGTTTGCTTTGTGTGGCTTGATTTTCCAAGGTCAGAGCTCTCACTGTCTAATCCCAGCGAAATAGTTTTGATGTTCATATCAGTTGGATATAGCCTGCTTTGAAAAAAATAAATAAATCAGGAAGTTATTTAAATTGTTTGAGGGATTATGGTTGGGTTCTGACTGAGAACTTTGCACATTGCATGCACATAGGTTCTTTGTATGAGGAACTAAGAGGCAAATGATTATCATATTTTCATTACTTGGTGTCTTTGTAAGCCATCCTATTGTACTATAGGGTGTAGACTTTTCTGTGGGGATCAATCTTTTTTAGTTTCCATAGCAGTCCTATTGGCTATGGATGCAAGGGTATTATGTAGCTATTTTGTACAGAAATAGGGTTCAACTTAACCTTTTTACCTTCTTTTACTTTCTGTTCTTATTGTGATTGTATTGCAACTGCCCACTGATGACCCGTGGCTAAACAATTTAAAAAAGAAAGAAAATATCTATCTATCTATCTATCTATCTATCTATCTATCTATCTATCTATCATCTATCTATCTATCTACCTACCTACCTACCTACCTATCTATCTTATATCCCATTTTCTCCCAATGCTGAGATCCAAGCCAGCTTGCAAGATGATTAAAACACTAATATGACTAAAACCACAATATGTTTCTACAGTTCTCTCCCTAATGAACTAATCTGAATTGTGAAACAAGATTTTCATATGATTAAATATGATACCCCTTACTGTAGGGTGATATAATACAGTACAGAATTCTGTCATCTCAGTTTTCTGCTTTGTTCTGTGTAATGGATAGAATGGCTTATTACTATCTTTGAGTAGTTACTTTTAGAGAGTCTTATTATTTTTTTCCTTTAAATTCTTCATACTTTGACAGACTCCACCTATCTATTGAAGTTCAAGTGGTAAGAACGAGGGCACTGAATTGCAAACCTTTCTTTTATGGATTTAAACCAAGTAAACATTTTAATGATATCTGTGTTTTAAGATAGTCTTGACTGATTAATCTTCATTTGATTCTCTTCAAGTATAATAATAAAATATCCAATGAAAGAATATTGGATAACAAGGCTTGGAGTCATTGGTAGCAAAACATAAGGAACTGTAAATTTACACAAGCTCTTTGAAAAGCATAGACTGGGACAATTTGGGAGTGAAAGGCATTTAAGAGAGCAATGCATGGGCATGTGTCAGTCAGCTAGAAGCATATGCTGTTCTTAAAAATAGAAAGAATTTATGAAATGTTTTGGTAAACAGATGAGAATTACAATGAACAAGTGGGGCCTACAACAAACTATTGCAGTGTACATTTCCAACAAACTGTGACTATTTTGAATGTCTCTTTAGGTTTCTGGCCACTACATTCCTCCTTCTATTTGGGTTTCTGCATGCATGGACATATATGTGCATTTGTTGCAAAAAAACCCCTATGAAAATGGCATAGTTCTTGTTTACCTGGTTAAGCAGCCATGCTAGAGTGGTGAGGTAGGTGAGACAGATAAGTGAAAGTCAATGAGAGGTAAGGTGTTCAGTCTGAGTGATAGAATGAAACAATGTAGTAACAGGGTTTGATTTGGAATGGGGAATAAGTAGCAATCCATATTTTGCTAGATTACAACTTCTGTAACCCCTTACCATTGGCCATGGAATGGGGCTGATGTAACATGAAAAACAACAATATTTGAAGGTCAGCACATTCCCCAGTAGGACTGTCAAACTGAAAACTAGAGAGGACTCCTGTATCTTTTATGGTTGTACAGAAGTAAAGATCTATATGGATCAGGTTCAGCATAGTTGAAGGAGTATATCTCCTTAAGTTAGCCTGTTAGAGCTTTTAGATCTTTAGGAGAGGCTGTTACCCTGATCTCTGGGGGTCCCGGGAGGAGTGCCCAAATAACCAAATAACAACAACAACACCTTGGGGAAAATTAGCTGGAGCACTCACTAAAGCTAGCAAGAGGCAGGGTAACTTAGCAGGATCTTGTAACCCAGCGTCTATGGGGTCAGGTCAGTCAAGCAGTCAGATGGTTTAAAGTACCAAAGCCATGTTTTATTAAATACAAACATAAAAGACAACACAGTCACACAGCTAACTAAAGAATTGGAAATGGGGATTTTCGGAGGGAAATGGGTGACACGACACCTGTCTCGTAGTCCTGTAGGTTGAGAGCGATGTTGGGGTGCAGTGAAGAAGCTCAGCACGGTTCGCTGAGGGGAGCTTGCCAGACAAAGAGGCAGCAAGGCGGGATGCTAGTCCGGAGCGATCTGAGTGGTCCGAGGAAGGTCTCGGAATCGGGGACTTTTATAGGGAGAATTGTGACTGCAGACCATACCTTACTCGGTGAGAACAATGCAATTTAGGAGCGGGACAAAGCTTTGGAAAGGTCAGAAATTAGCATGATTGGTTTAGTGCCGATTTAACAATAGTGTAGCCAGTATGCAAATGCAGAGCGCTTAGTACAGCTTTGTAAGGCTGCCTGCTTGCGGCTCGTCACATTTGTTAGTATTTCGCATAAGCAAAAAGGGTGTTTGCCGGAGAGGTCCCTGAAGTGACAAACTGGCTCTGTCCAGCCTGCCTAGGTGGAGAATGGAATGTCTAGCAATTATTGGCTGCGCCTGTTTACGTGCTTGTCCGGAGGCCTTGCTAACACATGGAGTGGGGTGGCAGAGGAAAGCTGAATGGTTTGATATCAAAAACGACATCAAGCGCTATCTCCGGGTAGGCCTGGACCGCAGTAACAAGGCCATTGTCTCTGCTCCACGATTTTCTCAGGGTCGTTTGGTAGAAACAAGGGAGAGGGCCTTCTTGGTGTCTGCTCTCAGACTTTGGAACTCCCTCCCTAGAGAGACCAGGATGGGTCCCTCCTTGCTCTCCTTCTGCTAGCAAGTAAAAAGCTTTCCTATTCCTATGAATTGACTGTGAACAGCTCTTCATGGAGTGCCGTGTTGATTTGTTGGTTATTTTTAAATTTTCTTTTAATGAATTTTAAATGGCTTTATTAAATGTTTTTAAATGATACCACTCAAACATTTTTTGTTTGTTTGTTTTAATCTGTACAGGTTTTAATAATTTGTAAAGTGACTTGATTTCCATTATTGGGGAAAAGGTGGGATATAAATGAATAAAACAACAACAACAATAGATGGAATTTCAGCAAGTAATGCTTGTCACACAACCAGTTAAACAGGAAACTCCCTTCTCTACATAACCATTAAGGTAGAGGAGCCCTGTGTACTTTTCATTCTGGCAACCTGTTCCTCAGACTAAGGCCCTTTCCGCACCGGGCTATTAAAACAGCGCAGAGCGATCCCGACGGAGGTCTTCTGCACCGTGGAGTGGACTGGGGCAGACTGCTTTTTTTAGTTCTGCACCTCAGTCCAGTTCGGAGCGACTGGAACTGGTCGTGCAGCGTGCTTTTTAAAAACTTCTTTTAAGAGGTTTTTAAAAAGTAGGGAGTGTGCGACCCCGTGTCAGTCCGTAGCCGCGCTCCGGTGCAGATTTGCAGGCAGGCACTAGTGCGTGCCTGTAGATCTGCTGGGGGAGGGCTTTAGGCTGGTGAGCTTCTCTGGTTGGTGGAGAGCCTCCACTTTGAACGCCGCCATTTTGGACACCGAAGCAGTGCGGAGCAACAAGCTCGCACTGCTCCTCGTCCCGACGGACTCGCCCGGATGCTGAAGAAATCCAATGAGTTCTGTTTTTCCGTGGTTCCTTTCCCATGTGCAGAAAGGACCTAAGTCTAAGTGAAGAGGAAAGACACTGTTTAACAGCTAACATACAGGCAATTACTGGACATATACATATACTGAACACAGAGGGATTTGCTTTTAAATTAATATGTTTAGTATGAGTCTAGTGGTGTTGTCTGCAACAGGTTTACATTTCTTGCAGCCTGCAAAGGATGCTGCTGCTCCCTAATTTCAAATCACGGTCCACCTGTGGCTCAATTTGATCTCTAGCTTTTATTGTCTACTTAGAAATATGAAAACAGATGGAGGGGGTTCATAAGGATCCAGCAGGCAAAAGCACCTGGCTTCTGGTGAAGTCAGTTCATCTTAGGCTGCAGCTTACTGGATCCCGGCGGTGTCCTGGTAGAGCCTCTCCTGGGAGGGGAGTACGACAGGAGCACTCCGCTCTGCACCAGCTACCTCTGTGAATGGAGGAAGTGTAATGGTCTCTTCCTTCAACAGCGCAGCCGGGCACTGCCTCCGAGTACTCTGGGACAGAAAGCACAGTCATGGAGCTTCCAGGACCTCTACACAGCAGGCAGGTGGGCAGCCGGAGGACTGTGTGATCACTGGTCATTGACGGGGAAAACCTGTTAATGTTTTATTGTGTGATCACGCTGCCTGGAGATGAGAGAAGGGTGGGATCCAGACGATGTCATGCAGAACCATTGTCTGGGCCCCATCCTTCACGCTTCTCCAATGTGAGATAACAATGTCCTGTGGAAAGGGTCTTGGTCAGAGCTTGAAAAGTTAGTTTTTGGACTACAGACTCCATCAGCCAGTTTGGCCACCATCTTGATGGCTGAAGGGAATGTGGATGCTGCCTAAAAGGTAATTTTTTGAAGCTTTGGATGAATTAGGTATTTGGTTTTGTCTAGCAGAGTTTTTCTCCTGCTGTAGTACTTCTAGTATTTCTGCTATTTCCTCACATTGTACATTGCTGAACTACAGAACTCTTTACCATAGGATGCGATGATATGTTAAACTGTTTGAACTTTGTGATTTTAACAGATGGTTTATCTTTTAAAAATCATATATAAAGTTTCAATTGTAGAAGCATACCTGATTTAGCAAAGCTTCTGACAGTGAAGATCCTTTTCAAAAAATCCTTTCATATTCTAGCTCCCCCTGCTCATTTTCTTTCTTGTCTCCTGTCTAGCTGGATTTTTAAAATTTATTTATTTATTTATTTGCAGCATTGGTATTGGGAGGATGGTGAAGAAGGGCAGGAGAAACACCAACTTTCAGTGCTACACTACAGGAGTGCACCTGCAGTAAACAATGCAATAAACAAACAAATAAACAAATAAACAAAGCTTGAGCTGGGAAAGAGTGGATTCTGCTCTAGCTGGCCCAATTGTAGCTGTGGCCCTTTTCGCACGGGCCTTTGCTCGCGCGATAGCTCCGTGAGCCTCGCGGGAGTGGGAGCGTCGCTCCGCACGACGCACTCCCACTTCCGCCCAGCTCACGGGGCTGAAGCGGCGCGAGCGCGGGTTTTTTGATTTTCGCGTCCAAGCGAAAATCACCCTGCGCTCGCGCAACGCTCCCGGAGCCCACCCGCACTTGCCTTTCGTGCGGAGCCTCCGGGAGCCAGCCGGGTCGCACTTCCTTCCCTCCGCCCCTGCGGAAGGAAGGAGCGGGGTGGGGAGGTAGCGCGACGGACGCGACGCCCGCTTCGCGCGCGGGGACACAATGCCGCCTGCTTCGCGTGCGCAGGGGGGATCCGGCGCGCGCGGGGGGAGGAATCCGGCGTGCGTGGGGGGAGGAATCCGGCACGACGCCGCCCGCTTCGCACGCACGCGCGGGGTGGGGATCCGGCGCGAGGTCTCCCGCTTCGCACGGGGGAGGGCGGTTTGCGCGGCAAGCCTCCTTCGGTGCCGCTTCCCCGCTGGTTCCTTCGCCTGCGGAAGGAAGGAGGGGGAAGCGGCAGCCTCCTGGACGAGCCTTCTTGCGCTTGCCGGCCTCCCCCGCTTGCGCTAGAAGCCTCAGTGCGGAAAGGGCCTGTGTGTGCCTGCCTACAGCAGGCAGAGTACTCTGACTGTCTCCAGATTCCCTTACCAAACAAGGAAGCACAGCAGGGAAAAAAAAGACAAGGAGGGAGCAGAAAAGCTTACCTCACCAGCTATTCTCGGCATTTTTTAAAAAATAGCTCTATAAGCTAAGCCACCATGATTGAAATCATACGAGAAATGGAGGCTGGTGAAAGACAAAGTCATCCTTAGAGGCACTTTGGAAAAAGCCTTCAGGTGTTGTTGCTGTGTACTTTGCTCAGCCTTCTCTTGCCATAAAATGTTAAATTCACAGTGGAACACCTTAAAGCCCAGTCTTAGCAGCTCCTAATGTCATTAATATAGTTTAAATTGACTTTTTCAGTATCATTGTTCTGGGGTAGCAATCCTCTGCCACTTTGTTTTGTGTGACTTACCAAAGTGTGACTACAAATGTTCGTTCATGTATCTAAGGTCCTTTCCACACTACACTGTTATAGTGCTATTATTCCACTTTCAACATCCTGTGGAATTCTGGGGTTTGTAGTTCACTGGCTAAGAATTCTAAATGCCCCTCCGTAAACTGCAAATCCCAGGATTCCACAGGATGTTGAAAGTGGAATAATAGCACTATACAAGCATAGTGCAGAAAGGTCTTAAGATTCTAAAGTGCCATGACTTTAAGGTTAGCATGTGCCCTGGGATCTCCCTGGTATTTCCCTTAAAAATCAGCCACAGAGCACGATTGGTAATGTCTTCATGCCACACATGAACTGACTCACAGACAAGACCTAAATTTGACTGGTAGTCTCAATTAGAGTATACCCAGTGAATTAATGGGATTTACATAGGTACCAACTCAATAATCAGTTATTGATTTGTTGGGTCTATTCAGCTTGGCATTGCACCATAAGATTCAGGCCAAAGTTTCCTTTGTGTAGTGGCTATTGCTAGGTAAGAGAATTTCCTTTAGCATAAAGTCAAAGCAACAATAGAATCTGAAAAACTGATAGGAGATACTCCTTCAACAAATCCTTGTTCCGTACTGTTATGACCCAGAGTTGCTGGCAATGTCTGAAAATCATACAAAGTCATCAAAATCCAAGAACCAATGCACGGAGTGATCTTGGACCGTTCTCCCTCCCTCCCTCCCTCTGGTATATCTCACCACTGTTGTGAGGATATAAGGGGAACGTTGAGGGTGATATATACTACCATAAGCTCATTGGAGGAAAGGCAGGCTATAAACATATCTCATAAATAAAAAACAGTGAATAAAGTTTGCTTGGGAATATGAACAAAGACCAGGTGGTCATATCACTGAACAGTTCCATTCTTAACCCTAATTCAGAAAAAAAAAAAAAAGGATAGCTCAGCCTTTTAGTTGCCTCTTCTCCCTCATCTCCCAACACTTCCTGTAACACTTGCCATTCTGTTTCCTACTTTCCTCTAGAGGGATTCTTGTACACTCTAAATCTGTTCTTAGTTAAGGACAGGAAAGGAAGGGAAAGAAGTTGCTGCAATTTGTTGTAGATGTCAGTTCCATGAAAGATCACAAGGAATTCGTCTACAGTTTTACAATGTGGACCTGTATTTGCAGTATTTTCTGTCTGTCTTAGTTCCTGCTCCAAATCCCCAGGTTGCACATGGGGTTCATAATAATTAGACCTCTGCATTGCTCACAAAACTTTGAAAACACATTAAGATCTTTATGCTCTCTACATCATCTGCTGAAATTAGATTCACTTTTTTAAAACTTCATATTTAAAATGGCTTTACAATTTATTCCTGTTTCTCAGCATTACGTAATATATAGGGAGATCTGGTATCTAGCAAAGTATTTTTTTTCCAAATGACTTGTAATATCTCCATATGCCAGACTACAGAAAACCTCAGTTGTAGGAAAGATCATTTTAAAAAGGCTATCACCTTTTCACAAAACACTTAAGCATTAATCGAGCTCAGAGCTTGGAAAAGTTGATTTTTGGACAGGAAATGCCTGTGGCTAGTGGCCACGTTAGCAAGAGGATCCGGGGAGTTTGGTTTCAAAAAAAGTAACTTTTTCAAGCTCTGGACAAACTTCAAAGTCACAAATATGAATGCCTCAAAGCCAAGAACATTTGTTACTGTCTCCATACTTAAGCTAGACTCTATTAGAATAGGATATGAGTCTGGCAGTATAGTCAGTGTATACCTAAGCTTTAAGCCATTTGGTATGGAAACTCTTTTAACATGGAATATGTGACATTTGTGACAAGAAATTAACTACTTAAAGATGTTTATATAAGCAGAGTAATTTTTGCAACTCATGAACTTTTTGTAGGGCATGGGATATTTTCTAAGAATACATTCACATGAATTTTGCAAAATACATTCCTTCATTGTGCTCTCCCTCTCTGTCTTTGTTCATTTGAAAAGTCCTTCTTGGCCACAGATTTTCATGTGGTATGTGTTGAAAAAATGGAAGTAGGAGGCAAGAGTCCCAGAAGTGCCAGGGTACTCTTGTTGGTAGTGTTACCACTTCAATGATTTTCACATTTACTTGTTCATCCTTTTACTCGTTCATAATTCTATACATTAACACTCATTTATATTCAAAGTGTATGGACAATGAGAACCAGCATAGTATAGTGGTCTGAGAATCTGGAGGCTAGGGTTCAAATCCCTGCTCAGTCATGGAAACCTAGTGGTTAACCTAGGAGAAGCCACACTGTCTCAGCCTCAGAGAAAGGCAAAGCCAAACCCCCTCTGAACAAATCTTGCCAAGAAAACCCTGTGATATGTTTGCCTTAGAAATGATTTGAAGTCCATGGTAGGTTTGAGGTGGTCAACACAACACCTCGAAAGCCAGTAAGTTGCCTGTTCCTAGCTTACATGATCTCATGTAGTTAGTGGTCTTGTGGAGTGGCTTGGGCACCAAAAGGGCAAGCAGTAACATGTGCTGATGGAACTCAAGGATGGGTGAAGCCCAACACCTGTCCTTCCTCTTATAGTTGTCCAACCCAAGCAAATTTGTACAGATTTCAACGCCTGCCACCCAGGGGCCAGAGAAAGGGTGGGGGGGAGAAGCCAGGTATGGCATTGGTTCTGGAGTGAACTGTTAGCCTTTGCATCTCTGTTGGAAATTTCACACAAGACATTCTATGACTCTGATCCTCCTGAATAGCACAATGAAAGGGTAGAGTACTTCCTAATGACCCCATTCAGAAATATCTTCCATCCTTTGCTTTTGCTCATGTGAATGCAACCTTTGTGGTGTGCACAAGTATGATTACAGAAGCGCTTTTGTCTTATTCTGAGTGATACAGACAGTATCTTCCCTTCCAACTTCGCATGTGCTTCCTCCACAGTTGAAATGCACTTATCCCTGTGATGGAATGCAAGGACATCTGTTTTAACAACTTAGCAATTAGAAAGACTAAGAATATCCTGCCTAAGTGAAATGGCAGGATTTATTTAAGGAGGCAGGTTGTAACAACACACGTTGGAATGTGACCTAAATGCTTGCTGATCTTTGTGTAGTGAGCAGTGCCATGGGATCTTCAGTCTTCAAAGATTGGTACATGGGTAAGCACTTAATCTGAGAAAGGAGTGCAACAAAATGAAAGGCGGAGGGTGGAATGCCTCATGACAAAATATGTTACAACAATGCAAAAGTGAGGAAAAATAATGTGGGGAGAGAAAGTGCAGCATTAGGTGAGTAAATTAAAATCTGTTCTTTTTCTATACATCATTTGAGCCTCACATCCTCCCCATCTTGCTTTTTTTTTTTTTACCAGAAGCTAATCATATCCTCATGTTCGCAGAAAAGAAACATTCAATAATTAGTGGAATTTATAAGTAATAGCTACATACAACCTCTCCCCCTCCTCCCCACCATGTTTCTAATTAAAGCATTTTGACACTTACTACACAGGTTCCAATCCTGTCAGCAATACAAGTTGAAATCCAACTCATGCAGGGGGGGAGCAATGGCACACTTGGAAAATCTCCTTAGTGTTTTATTTTATTTTATTTTATTACTTGCTTTAGTTTTTAATGAGATACAATTTTTATGGCCTTTTTCCAACAGAGTTTCCATACTCTTTGAGGACTGCTGGCAAATGTTGAGCATGTGTAAGTCAAAATTGCTCCTTTAAATCCTCTCTCCCCTATAGAATGGCTGCTTATTTCAAAGGATGGTCATCACTCGTGGAACAGCTCTGTCAGGGAGGTTGTTACTAGTCTTGTAGTGAAATATTCCCTGATCTGGTGCTTTTCAGATGTGATAGACCAATTCCAGTCACTGCCTTTTGCTGTGTGGACTGGGCACGATAAGATTTATAGGCCAACCCATTTGGTGGGTGCCAGGTTGGAGAGGACAAGTGTAGCATATGAAAAGCCCGTCTACCTTAGACTGGCTGGACTGATGTAAGGATGGAAGAAATATTTTTTTAAAATGTAAAAATGTCAAAAACCCTGTTTTTAGAGTGTTGAGAAACTCTGATGAAAAGAACCCCAAACTGATAAGAATCTTTGCAGTTCTGGACATATTCTGTGCAAAATTTGCATGTGATTGTGTTGCACAGGATATAGCATTCTCTACACAGGAAACAGCATTTTCTGGTCAGGAAAAAGAATTATTTCCTTTGCAGAAAAATCTGCTTGCCACATAGAAAAGAAAATGCTGTAACAGGGGATTTATTGTGTGTAAAATTCTCATGTAGTTGATTTGCATTAAAAACAAAACAAAAACAGCTGCATGCAAATTTTGCACAGAATACATCCCAGATTTTGAATAGGCTTTGAAAACTGCATGGTTTCTGAAGATTTTCTCACAGTGTGTAGAAATTTGCTAAAATTAGTCATTGGTTCTAAGAAGAAACAGTGAACAGTTACATTTTAACTTTTATAAGCTGTTTTGAGTCTTGGACTAATTTTTTTAAAAGGTGGGATACCTAACAGAATCAGCAACAACCACTACCACTACCACTAGCACCTATAAGATAAATGGCTGCCACAGGCAGTTGTGATAGTCTGGGCTTTCAAGGCATCTTGTTTGTTAAAGCTATCTCATACCATGTTTTATGGCTGAAGAAGACATTTCTTCAAACAAAACAATTTCCAGAATAAATCAAGTCAGGATCATTTCAGGAGTTCTTCAGAGTCTTACCTAAGGCACCTTAAATAGACAAGGGCTGGCTCATGTGTCATCTACTTAGTAAAGCATTCTTAAATAAGTAAGCTCTCCTGGCTTGTTCCCCCACAACCAGATGGAGACATTATTCAACCATGCTACAATTGTCAACAGAATGGACATTCTTCTCCCCATGCAGCTGATGCCCTGCAAAGCAAGTTTGGGAGGGAGTTATGATTGTGACAATATTGCCACAATTATCACTAAGTAGTGATTATGAATACAAAATATCATCCATAACTGTCCGCATTGGATTTAGGCTAAATCTAGAATCTTGTTGATTAGTCCCAACTACAGTAAATGTTTTCTTTTTCCTTGAAGGATGTCTTTTGGTGGGCTGATACCTCTGATATGTCACCTTAAGCATAAGCCTCTAATGTATTTTCCACTCTTATGGTATCCCACATATTTGATTCTCTGTTATGACTGTTGACAATGAATTCAGAAGATTTAAATTAAACAAAATTCATTTAAAAAGCAAATCTATTTAATCAATTGTTACATGATGATTCAACTCATAGGTAATCCAGTTGATTCAATAGCGATAAGGCCCAGATGTATGGACAAGATCTCCAGCCTGTATAAGTCTTCCAATGTATTTTGTCCAACCTCACATTTTCAATATGGCAACGACCAAAAAGGTGGGTTACAATGCCATACGTTGGACTTATACCATCATAACTGACTAATAGGATCCCATCTTGTCTTTTGCAGTGTGTTTTGGTTGGTGGATCTTCGAATTCTAGTGTAAAATGGAATAGATTACAGAAATGTGCCTTCCATTTCTGTAGCGCAGTACTGTTTTTCCTGCAAGGTTTTATCTTTAAATTAATTTTACAGCTGTGTATATCCTGTAAAAACTGGAATAAGCTTCTAGTGTATGACCAACACCATACTGTACAGTATATATAATTTGATGCTATAGTTACAGATAGCTATTGGATAAAAGCTGTGCAGTTCTTTAGAGCGGGGGAAGGTATAAAGCAAAGTTGCTTATTATGTTTAAGTTGACCACAGATGAAATTGACTATACCTGAAGTTACCTTTGAGTTGGTCTAGTCAATTAGTTCCCAAACTTTAGTGTCCAGATTTTTTGAGTGTCAACTCCCAGAATTCATGATTGTTGAGCAGGCAAGTTGAAGGTTCTGGGAGCTAAAGCCTAAAATACCTGTGGGATCAAAGTTTGGGAACCAGTGATACTAATCAATTTCAACACACCTTCAACTTCCATAGAACTAGGTGAAAAGATTACAGTTATGAAAAAAAAGGAGGGAGGAGAGCAAACATGCATTTTGCACTTCAGTGATGTTCTGTTATCACTCTGTCCTTTTGCAGAATCTTCATGGAGGAACTGGTGCTGGATGAAATCTAGTACAGTGCAACCAGAAAGTAGGCAAAGTTGTTACCTTTCTTTCTTAGAAATCATTGTCTGTACACAAGAAACTGGCAAAACCACCTCTGAGTATTCTCTGATGCCTAAGAAAACCCTATGAAATTCATGGGATCACTGTAAGTGGACAGGCAACTTGAAGGCACACTCACACACACACACTTCTGTTCCACTGATGTAACTATCAGATGAGGATTTCTACAAGATTTCATTTGCATTTCTCTACCCCTCTTTGCTCTCCTTTCCCTCCCAAATTCACTTAAACAGGTAATCTTTTTCTCCTCTCTGGCTGTGTTTCATCAGAGTGGGAAGAATAATCTGAGAATAAAGATCAGCGCAAATTGCTTCATAGGGATGAAAGCTATGCCTTTGTAGAGCAGACAAACCTTGTCATCATGTAGGCTAGGACAGGAATTACAACCATATTTGTGGGGACTTTGAAGTAGTGATACGCCAACCTCAGCTGAGTAGATCTAACAGAAAATTATTAGAATGTAGCGTAAGACTATTTGCTTTAAGATATTCACAGAGTTACTGTGAAGTGAGTGTTGCAAATCAGAGCCAAATTAAAGGACTTTGAGGTGGGAGCAGGAAGAACAGTGCCGAACTATATTGTGGTACCCCAACAGTGAGGAAAATGGATTACTTAATGTTTTTCTTTCGATTCCTGCAATGTTTTGCCTTACTAAGAACTCTGTTCTTGGCCCTGAGCAAAAGTTCTGCACTCACAAATGCCATTGCTTTCTGTTCTCCCTCCTTTTAATCACTGGACTTCTGTCCCAACCCATAAACCAAGTTCTGTTGTCAGCCACAATTTACCCATGATAGTGGGCATAGGCAAATGCATGCTCTCCAGTGTTTTTCTCCTTGCCTTGGCTGTACAATTTCCTGCAGTATGGGGTGTACATATTTTTACATTCTGGCTGATCCCAGCAATGTAATGGGTAGTTTATACTCTGATTTAACATCAGTCTAATCTAATTTGGGTTCAGTGGCAGATGAATCCATGTCAGAAGGGCAAGGAATCTGTTTTGGACTTTAGTGTGAGTGTTAATGGAGCTCTATAAGGTGATGAACCAACGTTGGAGACAGTGTTCAGCATCTAGCATAGCTCTTTTCAAGTTCAGACTGAAACTTAGAGTAGGTTCACCACTCCACTAACATGGAAGTCACCAGTTGCCACAGCCTGGATTCTAGACAAACTCAGTACAAATGTGGATTTAAAACAAAAACATTCTGGAGAACACAGAATGTAATGACCCCACTAGCTTTACTTGCATTGCTTATGTGGCAATATTACTAAGTTCCAACAATCATGTTACAGCATACTGATAACATCTCATTTCACACAGGCATAGTTGAAGCAGTGAACTCATGACACAGCATTAGAGAACATTCACAAATTCTACTACACACAAATAAAGGAGGTATATAAGACCCTTCTAGAAGTACTGCTCACATGTTGGAGCAACAGATGAATGGGGCATGAACCACAGTGATTAGCCTCAATCTTGACATGGGATACTGCAGTTCTTGGAGTCTGCAGGCTCACCGTACGATGCACATGTCTGCAGTAGGAAAGCCTATATGTAGAAAGGTTCTTCTGCTGCACATATCTGAAAGGAATGTATAGATTTCAGGGGTAGACAGTTCAAGCTAAAGCATGCAGTGATGCAGGTGGGGCAAGTTGTGGAAATAATTCTGAAAGGGGCTAAAGATACTACTGTACTGTTCAATAGCAACAATCACTCTTTTGCATGCATTCAGAGCACAGACACCTAAAGGCTTTATTTTGGTTGCTCTGCTGGTACAACTGCACCAGTAGAAGGAATTATTCTTGTGTTATTCTTGTGTGCTTTCAAGTTGTTTCCAACTCATGGTGACCCTAATGTGAAACTCACAGGGTTTTCTGGACTGGCAGTGGATGTGGCATATAAAGGTCACCTAGTGGGTTTCCATAGTTGAGTGGCAAATCGAACCCAGGGTTGTAGTCCAACACTCAAAGCACTAACCATGCTGGCTTTCATAATCTTATCAGCATGCCCTTGAGTAGTTCCCTTCAATGGAAAATCTTAAGATACTAAAAAAAACACAGTGTGAGGGGAATTATGCCAGATCCTAAGGTGTTCTGGTCCATATAAAGGTAGCATAAGTGCCTGCTCTTAAAACAAAGGTGGCCTCTCAGAGGTTTCTGGAATACAACTTCCATCACTGCTTACCATTGGTGGCACTGAGCAGGGCTGATGGGAGTTGCAGTCCAACAACTTCTAGAAGGTGACAAATAACTCACCATGGCTGCAAGAGAATTGTGTGGCATATCACTAGTACCATGGGCATCCAAAATCTGTGTGATTGTCACACAAGGACTGAACAGGAGCAGGAGAGAGGGTAGAATTCATTTTATCAGAAATTGTATTTTTTAAAAAATTCACAGCAAGATAGGCCAAGTGTTCTTCAAGGAGAAATTTCAATGTCTCCTGCAAAAGAGGAGTTAACGCTTTGGTGTGAAAGTCTCAAAATGCAGAAGTGACTCTAGAAAAATAGGTAGAAGTGAGGAGCTGGCAAACTACACTGTTAGAGAAGCTTGGATATTTCTGTACACACTAGACTTAAATATTATCTGTGGCTGAAAACTGGGAGTGAGTAGGATTGTGGGAAATGTCCATTCGAGTAATCCCTACCCCCCAAAAAGAAGAAAGTGGAGGGGGGAGTCTGTGCAAACCACCAAAGCTTGTTCCACAAGCAGTTAAACTAGACTTATTTTTAATCAAAGTCAAATTCCTGTAACAGAGAATAAAGTTAATAGCTAGTAAAGAACCTATTTGAAATCCAACCCCACTCACTAACTGCAGATGATCATGAAGCTGAATTTTCCCTTCATTAGGCTGGGGAAAAAAATGCTAAAATAACAAACCTCTTAAAACTGTAATTATGTTCTGAATGCCCTCATAATTAAAGCAAGAGAGATCTTTGCTATTTCATTAACTGTTCAAAGTTAATTCTTTCTTTTTATTGTAAGATCCACAATATTTATTACAAAATGAAGGCTATCACTGCTGCCATGAATGATGGTAATGTTATGGTACTAATGGTCCAATGCTACCAGACAGTCCTGAATTTAGGACAGAGCTCTGAGCCATATGTTTCTTTTCCCCTATGAAATACATTCCTAAGCATTCTTCAACCATTCATTGAAACCTGAATTCCCATGCAGTCTTCAGTTTAGTGAAGTTTTCTCACAGCTAGAGTGACCACTCTTTTTTTTGTTCAGTTGAAATTGTCATTACTTAAAGACACTATAGTTTTCATTTGAAGAAAAGGATTCTAGTCCACAAAACCTTGTGCCATGATACATGTTTTTGCAGCAGTAGGCTAATGTGACAAATCCTACAGAAAATTTATTTCTAAAACATAATCATTTGATTCATCTTTAAGTTGCTACAAAACTCTGTTCTTTTTCGTTGCATGAATTAAGGACAGTGTATAAGGACAACACCCAACATGTCTGCACAACAGTCCTGTGAGGTAGATTAGGCAAAAAGAGAGAGGGAGACTGAGGTTTGCTTAAAGTCATCCTGTGAACTTAATGACTGAGGAGGAATTTGAACCTGGGACTTTGCAGTCTAAGTTCAGTCCTCTAACAACGATAGCATACACTTGATAGTGTAAAGTATCCCAAAGTAAGTTAGTTCTCCACCCTGATCAAGCCCAAATATTTAATAAACAAAACTAAAGGGTATATTTTTGAATGTTTTATCAGGCTGTCCTGTGTGTCGGGGCTTCTTGCTTAGTTCCTCCGCTCCTCATCCCATTTGTCCTGTATATTTCAACAAAGAAACACCAGGGCTTCTTCTCTGATCATATCAAAATTTAATATGAATCTCAACATTGTAGCATTTATGGTGATTTCCAGAATTTCACAAGTGGCAGCTAGAGTTCCCTACAAATTCCAAGCAAGGTGATTACATTCTGAGCTGTTCTTGCACAGCAAAGGTGTCAGACATGAAAAGTGATGAGCAGGATAGACAGCCAAGGGGAACATGATCCTGCATTAATAAGACCACTGATGCATGCCTGACAAGCTGCACCCTTTTGGAAGCAGGAAGGAGGCCAGTGAGGGGGTGCATGGAGCAAAATGATTCATTTGAATGCCAAAGACTGAATGAATGGGAACCTATCTGTCTCCATATTCTCTGCATACACATTCTACTCCTCCCCTACACCCTTGGCAACATGGAAGGGTGTGCATACCACAGGCCCGGCTCAGATTGGCACAGCAGACAACAAAGTCATTCTTAACCTTCCTTTTTCCAACAGCACATTACCTGTGCACATGATGTGCACCTCTTTGTTCTGTCTCTGCAAGATGGCATCTCTGCAAGAGGGCAAAAGAGAGCGAGAGAAAAAAGTCTCCACTGAGGCTTAGGTTTTGCTCACAGTTTCAGCCGGATGAACCTGATCTATACAACACAACAGGATGTCTGGGGTTCACCTGCATTCCTTTGCAACAATGGGTTTATTCTACTCATTTTCACCCTCCACTCCTCCGATCTGCCCACACCAAAGCTCCAGGGCTTTAAGGTGGCAGCATAAGGACATTTAAGTCTCATAAAATGAGGCTAAAGCCAAGGAATTGATCTGCCATATATAATTAGCCTGGAATTAATTTTGAGGTAGCTTGACCAGTTTTTTTGTTTTAAACAACTTGAGCTAAAATATTTCTTGAGCTACAAGGAGAATATGGCAAAGTTTCTCCTTTCACCTACAACTCTTCCCCAGCCAGCATGCTGGCTGAAGGATTATGGGAGTTGCAGCTGGAAAAAGTAAGTTTTCAAAGCTCTGAACATGATACACAGGTGGAGATAAAGGAGCTTGTGTTAATTTGTGTTGATTTTCAGAAAGTTCAGAAAATATGCTTTGCTTACTGGTTGAAATTAGTTGCAGAGGTCTCTCATTCAGAGAGTCGTTGTAATTCAAAACTGACAGCACAACAACAAAAACAACCAGACTCTGTTTCATTTGAGGCTACTCTATACACAGTAGAATAAAAGGAAGAGAAATAATTGATCTCATTCTTTGGTCTGTCATTCTAACTGTCAAGGTTATGCTATAATAGTCCGGTATATAAATTGTAGTTGTTCACAGGTACATAATATTGTACCCTTCCACACCAGTGCTAAAATTATTCAGTAATGCATGATTTACTTCCGTCAAATTTTGTGTTTAAAGAAGACCAACAGAGCTTTAAACAACCATACTGGAGAGTAAAAAAGTAAAATCAGGCAATATAGGGAGGATGTTCCATTGAGTAACATGTCATGGATCAAAACTTACTTACTTACATATTTATTAAATTTAAACCTCATTTTTCTCCAAATGGGAGCCACTGTACTGTACAGCATGCACAGGGAAATCTGGACCTTCCAGGTGTTTTGGTCTAGAATTCACAAAAGTCCCAAACAGCAGAGCAAAGGACTGTGGAAGTTGTAATTCAAAATATCTCAGAGGCCAAGCTTCCCAGCACCTCCTGTACAGTGTTTTCATTGGCTTGTTTGACTCTGGAAAATTACAGACCCTTTGAAGTAATATTGAACTTCCATTTCTTCACAGAGAGGGGTTTTTGGATTTATGTGTAGAACACATTCAACCATATTGATTGAATGGAAGAGGGGAGCTGCTTGGGTGTTATTGTTTTTGATTTTACTTTTTTTTTGTAACTTGGGAGTATTTTCAGGCACTTGACTATTCGCTGTACTGTGTTACTACATTTAAGAGGCAGTTTCTGATTCTGTGAGCCAGAGGCCATTTCCGCATGAGAGGGGAGGAGCGGTTCACTGCATGTCAAGAGCGGTGTTTTTATATTCCGATGCAGAAACTGAATTTGGAAATTCAGAAACTGTGCTGTCTGCACCCCCCCCCCTTTACATCATACTATTGCAGAAAACAGTGGTTGCTGCATCCACAACAGCAATTCCCTGGCCACTCTCATTCCCCTCCCTCACCCTGCCCTGCCATCGCTGATTGGTCTGTTTTTTAAAAAACGTGCACACATTTTTAACACATTTCTGTGTTGCTACGTTTGTGCGTAGGAATGTATGTCCATTGATACCTGGAAAAAAACACATTTTAACAGTCCATTATCAGATCCACTTTATTCCTGCTGTCCATTTAACACAGAAAGACAATAATGACGGCAGCTTGTCCTTTGATGGGCGGAGAGAGATAGGGACCGAAATGACAGAAGAGATAGCCTGGGAACACCCATAGCCAGCCACTTCTGTGATATGAATCGATGCTCCACTTCTGTATGTAGGTGAAAACCGAAGCAGAACTGGTTTGGGAGATTTACATTGGAGTTTTTCCAGTATTCATACAACGGTTTCAAATCGCAGTGAACCGCAGCGAACCTTTCTAGGAGCTGAAAACGTGCAGAACCACGAGGAAAACTATGAAGCTAAAACGGTTCAATGTGCAGATGGGAGGGTAAGAATTCAACACTGCTATGATGTATCAAGCTCAGGCAGAAATGGCCAGAGCTAGAACCTGGGGTGTCATTTTAGCTACTCTGTCAGCACCTCAAGTTCCCCCCAGTCAACCAAAGTATTGATTCTTTGAGGAAGCTACTTAACGCAGCTTTCAAGATTAAGTAAAAATTCTCTTCCACAACTGATGGCTATGGCCATGCTTTAACCTTCTACCCTCTTCACCAAATCTTCTGTAGTAAAACACCTTTCTATTTAGAAGGGAGTTAGGGCTCTAAATGGTTGCTCTCTTTTTGAAGTGATTGTAATTGTTGTGGTGAAACAACTTTTGATGGCAGTTGTATTTTTAAAAAAAAAATCATTTTCTCTCCTTGCTGCTTCAGAAGTTTAAAGCTGTTTTACAGAATCCACAGCTGTTATGAAGCAGTTTCAAAACTGTTATACCATTGCTTTTACCATGTGTCGTTGGTTGTTTTTAAAATAAACAGATCATTCTAAAATTTTATACATTACTTTTACTTCAGTCTTTTTGAAAAAGTGAGGGAAATGTACATGTAAAAATTAATAGCAGTTTCCCTGTTGAGTTTGTGTTGAACTATAATTTCTGAAAGATTTCTGCAATTACGCCGTCAATAACAAACTGACAATTCCAATAGTCCTGATATAAACTGAATCTGCTAGATAATAATACAGGTTGTTTGTATACTGTCTAGGGACACATAAATTTTGGACTGCACAAAGAAAAGAGCATAAGCTTGAAAAGAATGCTTTGAAATAATGTCATTACCCACTGCTTTTTTCCCCCACAGTGACTGCCCATTATGCTATTTTTAGGGGTGCGCTAACAATGGCATTAATGAACTGAATAACAGGTAACATTGGAGGTTTTTTTCTTTTGTATTTTTAATTAATTTGTGAGGATCAAGATAAAAGTAACACATCACTAAACAATTAAGATTCCCATTTTTTTTTTAAAAAAGTGAGATATTAATGATGACAATGAACTACCTTTTTGTGAAATAATGCCAATGCTTTAACTTTCAAAGTAATATTTCCAAGGTCTGTTAGAAGTGAAGATCTCTGTGGGATCCTATCACTTCTCAGATTTTCTCTTCTCCTGGTAAAACATATCCAACATATAAAGTTTGATTTCCAGACCTATTACCATTTCACTTGCCTACTTCTGGAGATGTTCCAGCTTATCACTGTCCTTCATAAAAGATGGTGCTCAGAACTAGATACTATACTCCAGATGTGCTCTGACCAAAGCACTGCTACTACTCTTGATCAGTACATTATACTTCTGTTAATGTAGCATAGAGTTGCATTGGCTTTTTTTTAAATCTAGCTGTGCTAGTATGGTTGTTAACACACTGAAATGCACTACATCCAGCATGTCATTCGAGCAACTTAGATGCAATCAGACATGCATAAGGACCAAGCTACATATCCACTGCCCATATTAAATCATCAAGAGCCTCTTGCTCTATCAGCTGCATTCCTGTAGCAGAAGTGACAAAGTGGAACAACCATAAAGAGGAAGAGATTAATACGGGCAGGGTAGACCTCATATTGCTCCATCAACCTGGTTAACTGGTTCCAAATTGACAAATGCCACTACATTTGGGAGAGGCTCTATAGTCATAGCCTGTGTACTGAAGAGGGGGCACCCTGTGCTGAAACAGTGAGAAGAAGCACCCCATCTTCTGAATTCCTGTAGCTATAGAACATTGGTAGAAGAGATAACTTTGCATGCAGAAGATCTTATGTTCAGTCCCCATCATCCTACCATGACTTCCAGACACGGCTAGAAAAGGATCCTGGCTGAAACTTGGACAGCTGCCTGCCAGCCAGTGGTGACATTACTTGGCAGACAGGCCAACACTTTCTGTGTTCTGATTCTTCCTCCAAAAGGCTTCATTTAATCCTGGTTCTGCCACAGCTCCATATAAATTGTGGAGGTGGTGGTAATAGTGATAGGGTAAATCAGTCCAGCTGATTCTCCTACATTCTCCACTCCCACCATCTCAAACCTTTCCCTCCCTCCGTCTGCTGCCAGAATATCACTGTCCTCTGTTAGGCTGGGCTCTGCTACTGAAAGACATCCTAGTCTGGAGAAGAGTATCTGGGGGAAGAGATAAGCCATGGGAGGCTTGAAGATTAAGCTCTTTACACTTACGTGCACATTTTGTTATTGAAATACAGCACATACACATGCAAACACACACAGACTCATCTCATATAAATGTGCTCAGGACAGACCTGGCTTACACATACAGGCCTTCTGTCACCACATTATTGTTGTCATGTATCTTCAAGTTGTTTCCAACTTATGGTGACCTGAGGTGAACCTATCACAGGGCTTTCTGGGGCTGGGAGTGTGTAACACACCCAAGGTCACCCAATGGGCTTCCATGGCCTAGCAGGGAAGTGAACTCTGGTCTCCAGAGTTGTAGTCCAATGCACAAAACTCTATACCATACTGGCTCTCTCCACCACTTGTAGTACACCTAATTTATACAGAATCCTTGTCCAACCTAGCCCTATGTTGGGCTACAGCCCCCTTCAACCTTGGCCTGTATTGCTTGGAGACATTGGCCATTGTGGTTTCACACATCTGAAGAAGGCACCAGGTTGGAAAAGATAGTTATAGCTTAATGCTCTCATGTAGCATTTATTTCCATACTATGCTTGCATGGAATCTACTGCTGAAAATAAGTTAACCTTTAGAAGGACAGATCAATGGTGGAAACGAATGAATGGATGATGATTGTAATAGTAACTTCTACTGTCTCTCATATTTTTATGTTTGTATGTTTCCCTCAAAAAACACAAAACACCTCAATAGTCTCTTTGAAAGTGGTCAAGTGGTTGACAGTACAGCATTATTAAGGGAGAACTCAGAGAACTAACACTGTGAATCTATTAAATTTCCACAGTAATAGGTCCCAAATAGTGACTTTTTCCCATTAAATCTTCTTTCTGGATCTCTTGTTTAAAAGAAAGCAGTCAGAGAAGACGCAACTGGAAAGCATACCTCAACCATTTCATCACTTAGCATATAACATGTGTGGTTTGCAGACAGACAACAAAAGTAAATGAGGAACTGAATGAAAAACAAGCCTTTAAATTAGGCCTCAAGAGAAGAAAAAGCACCCTTTAATCCCTGCACATGGTAAATAAACCTGCCTCCTTCAGACATTATGTATGGTGAACAAAGCCAATGATAACACATGCCTCAATACATACAATGACTGAGCAAGACTGTGAGCGCAACTTGACAGCCTTTGCTTTTTGTGTTTGTTCAGAACATTTTTGTGGGGAGATAAAGGTTTCTCCTCTGCAGACTTATTTGTGGCACTGCTTAGTGTCATGAACTTGACTGAACTTTACGATGGAAATACCACCATCGTGACCTTTTGGGGGGCCCATGCACTTACAGGTCTCCTTATAAAAAACTTTTTGTGTTGACTCTAGAATTAGAAGCTCGCATGTGCACACTAAACTGAGTCAATTTTCTACTTAGCACCAGAATAGAAACTTAAAGCAAAAAAAAGGGAGAGGCTCTTTTTCTTCCTCTAGCCTACCTCATACAGAAATAGGGGAAGAGCAGTAGGATCTCCTAGAATATGAACACCTCTTAATACTGCATAGCACTTGTTGTTACATTTCTTCTGTGTCTCCTAGGGTTGTGCTTTGGATTCAGCTGATTCCCAAATGAAACTGGTCTAGACAGATTTAAATTGACCTGAGCCATCTCTGAAATTGGCCCAGAACAAATCTGAAGACAATTAAAGATTTAGCAGTTTGGAGGGATATACAAAGTGGCTTCAAAACCTTGTATATTTCTCTCTGTACTAAGAAAACATCAGGATGAGACAGGAGAGGCAAAGAAGGGGTGTACATTTATGACTGGCAGAGTTTATCACAGTGAATAATCTTCATCAGGGTCTCCACTCTTAGTCTTTTGGGGAAAGGATGTTGAAATAAAATATGATGGATGATTCAGCATTCAGTACTTTTGACTAATTGTGTTCCAGAAGAAGCAATAGAATTTTTTTTTAATTTTTATTTTTTGTATACTCCAGGGGCCTTGGAAAGTCTTTCATTGGATGGTTGCTTTGAAAATGCTGGATGTTTTACGTGCTTATGCTTAAATATTCTCATCCTCATTTTGGTTACTCATTTCCACAGTTTCCTTGGTTCTGGAACATCCTTTCAAAGATGCAGATTAAATCTGTACATTATGTTCTAAATGTAGCCCACCAGATTTATATAAAGATATTCTAACAGTGTGGAAGGGGAGGATGTCATTTGCAGTTCTTCTCTTAGCTATCCTTAATATGCAATTTTTCATTTTCACAACAGCCACATACACTGGGCTGTCATTTTCATAAAGCTATTTACTCTGTTACTCCATGATGTCTTCTAACTCATATAACACCAGAAAATAGATAAACCAGGCACCAGTATCTTATATCTTTACATAACATAGTTTTACCTGTGTTTAGCTAAGTAGCAGAGGGGCTAGGAAACCCTGTTAGTGATTTGCAAAGATGTGCATCGGAACACTGGCAAGAGTGCCTTATGTGCTTTGGGATCACTGCACATCAGTAGGCAATGCACATTGGGCACATTACCAGTTCTGCTATGCAGGAACATAGCAGCTCCTCTCTACTGGATATGGAGATTATGAAACTGGTCAATTCTAATTCTGGCATATGTTAGTCCACTTATGAGGGCATAATTCCCATACAGGATTCTGCCCAGATTTTGTTTGTTTAACCTGTATTCACGTTCTTTATCTTTAATTACATTGCAACGCATTTGACATATCAATGCCTGTTCATTTAGCTTGAAAAATGTTTTGGAGAGGTTAACCATCATTTTTTTGATTGTATAGCCATGATTACACAGGTGCAACCAATGTTGCTTGCACCAGTACTGTTCCATAACCCAGAGTGGACAACGGCAGAGAGGAAGAGGCCAGTTTTCAGCTAAGGGCCACACTACTGTGCCAAAGTCCCCAGGCCCAATAAAAAAATGAAAATATTTTCCCCACCAATTCCCCCCAAATGGTTCAAAGCCCACTGTAGAATGGAGCATACTACCTAAAAATGGAGGAGGGGATTGCTCAAACCCAAAACCTCAAAATCACTACAAAATGCAGTGGTTTTGGTCTCCCACTCCACCTACTTTAAAAACAGACCAGAACCCTCCGCCCCTCACACACAATTGGCTGAAAATCAGCCAGAACCGAAAAAGAAAATGAACAGCAGCACTTCTGATTTCAATTTTGGTCAATTTTTTGGCCATTAAGAGTGTTCTGTTTGGTTTGTAAGGTAGGTAGAGTGGGCCTTTTTTATTAATTTTCTTTTTAATTTTTAGGTAGTATGGAATCTTCAGAGAGGCAGGCTAAGGACCATACTTTGCCCACTCCTGGCCTAAGCCTCCAGTGCTCACCTACTTGAATTGTAAGTAGTGGCCATTCATATCTACTCTCTGTTTCCTCTGCTTTAACCTATTACTGATGCGTAAGCTGATGTCTTCTCTTATTCCATGCCTTCAAAGCTTATCAGAAGTTTATAATAACTACAGGATCATCCTATGCATCTTTATGGATTCTCATGTTTAACAAAATTAGTAAGATCGGACTTTGCAGAAACCATATTACTATATTTGCCAGCATATAAGATGCACCAGCATATAAGATGCAAGATGCCTTGGCGTATAAGATTCACTCCATTTTCAAACAGTATTTTTCAGGAAAAAAGTAAGTCTTATATGCTAGCAAATAGAGTATTTCTTCTCCAGCAATGCTTGGGTTTTCATATATATATATATATATTTATATATATTTATTTATTTAAGTATATCTTTAATACTATTTTCCAGAACTTAAACAGAACAAATGATGAGCCAACTCTGCTTCAGTTTCCTGGAAATTGTCTGAATACCCTTTAAAGGAAGAAATTTCATCAACTGCTTTCTTTGATACACTTCTCTTAAAAGATTAGCAATTTTACATCTGAGTGAACTTTCATATAATAAAATTAAGAAATTCAGTATTTTTTAAAATGATCAATAAGGCCTAGAATTCCATCTCTCATAAATTCTATTTGCATCAGTTCTTCAGCCTCCTTCCCTAAATACATCAGTTCAGGAACTGGTACCTTCTCTACAGCTTCTGTGGTGCATTTCTACCTGAAGAATTTATTCAAACTTTTCTGCCATCTCCTTACCTCCTTATTGTATTTCTACGATTCCGTTGTGACTCAAACTGCTTCCATAATCAGTTTCCTACTTATGATGATACTCACATACAGATATACATGCACACACACACAGTTTATCTTAAAACTTATTTTTTCAAATATATACTATTTGATTATTTTTATTCCTTTTTTTATTTTTTGCTCACATTTCTTCTTGTACCTTTTCTTTTCAAAGTCCATGTTCCTGTTTTCATTTTTTATTGAGACAAGGCTTCCATTTACTGAATAACGCTTTCTTGTTTTTAACACCTTTCTTGATTCTGTTGGTAGAGCATAACACTGTTCTCTTGCGCTTTGTGATACCCATCTTGATCTGAGGTATGCATTCTTGCTGATCGGCTGTTATGGTGGTGAATAAGGTCTCCAATGTGCTGGAGCAATCTGACCCTTTTGACTCTTCAGTTCTACTTCCTTTTTGCTAGTCCCCTCATTACTACTTTCATTTTCAAGGAATTTTCACTTTTGCAGTCAAATGTGATAGTGTTGGACTTTCTGGGCAACTGTCAGTGCATACATATGTTGTACTTGATAGCAGTGCCCTTACTGCTTCCACTTGGTTCAGCAAAACTTGCATCTCCCTTCAGGTCCTGGGCACCAGATACAAATGCAATGCCCAGGGTGGTATTCTCTCTTGTCAATTCTATAATCAACTACTCTAAGTCATAACCATTTCTGTCATCTAGAAAGTTTGGCGCTTTTTAATCTATTTGTTCATTCATTTATTCATTCACTCACTGATGATTACAACAAGTGTTTACACAGTCAGTGGGAGCAAAGTCCCCCACTTCTGCAACATAGAAGGGGTCTTCTACAGAGCAAGGCATTATTCAAGAGGTGGCCAAGAGGTGGCCTGTGCTCAAGGGAGGTTCTCTAGAGCAACTGCAGGTCACCAACCCTCTTCTTCAGGAGTGTAGCTATGGGGGAAGTATGTTGCCAGATTTTCAAAATAGCAATAATGGACTGTCAAAATTCATGACATGCAGGGTTGACAATCAAGAAGTAGTTATTCACAAGTTCATGTTCTGTGTGTATGTGTTTTCAAGTACAAAATGAAGGGGAAAAATGATTATAGTTAACTTAACCATGACCCTTTCCGCACGTTACCTGCTTGCGGAGGTGGGGGGTGCCGTTCGCACAAGCAGCCTCTTGCGCGAGGCACCCGCATCGCTCCTCCGTTCTCCTGCAGCTGGGTTGCCGGTTGTGTGGCCGTCGTCACGCGAACGCCCACCCCATCCTTCCACAGTGCAACCTGGGAGCTGTAGGCTGTGCTGGGAGAGGAAGCACGACCGGCCCGGCTCGCCCGATGCACCGCACAGCATACGGACCGCTGCTCCCATTTACGCGATGCTCAAGGGGCCCTCTCACAACAGAAACTGCATGAGAAAAGGGCCCCTGAGTTTCCCTGTAAAATCAACATGCTGTCCACATTCATGAGTTTATCCAATAACACACATTTCTGTCTTGATGAAGGTCCCACTTCTGAAAATCTTGGATTTTTTTAAAAAATTTGTTCAGTCTATATAAAAGGAAAATTTTCAAACACTTAAATAAGGGTGTATTCATTATAATAAGGGACACCTGACAGTCTTATAAGCTTTCCAACCCCTAAGTAAAGGTGGTGTTGGTTCTAGTTAGGGCCTTTTCTGTAACAGTATACCTGTGTGGCTACTTCCTGCTTTGAAAACAGGCATAGAAGTTTCTGGAGGTGTGATTCTCCCATTTCTACCCCCCAAAAAATTACTTGAGTGTCATTTGGAGGGAAGGGGTCTTCTGAATCCACAGAAATCACCTTGTGATACTACCTGCATCCTGAGGAGTGTAGGATTTTCACATCTGGTTTAAAGAGGCCGCCTCCCACAAACTAAGTTGCAAATAAGTCTGTAAAGCATGTGGAATCCTATGCAACGAACTGGGCCAAATGGGATTTTATCATGCAAAATCAAATAAAAGGACAAATCATAAGCCTCTGGATGCAGATGTAACAAATAGAGGGGATATGGAAGAAACAAATTGTTGAGAACTGAGCTCTGAGAAAAAAAATAGCACCAAACCTATTGTGATTTGGTGGATATTATTTTGATGATGCTGTGAATTATTTTGACCTAAATATTGGTAATGTTGCCATGGTGTCAGGTTCCTTTCAACCTCAGTGGCCCAAAGTAGCCAAAGAATCTACTTGTGCAGATTATTAATGACCCAACAAATATACCTTTCATTTTTGCCATGTGAGGAGCTAATTAAAACTGTGTGCCTGACATCATACTAGAGGCTGCCAGACCCAGATGGAGGGGAAACCCATTAGAGAGAACACATTGGGGCAGGCCAGTAAGACTGCCACAGATGATCTCAGCTGCTAAAAAAAAAAAAAAAAAAAGGAAAGCAACGGTGGGTACCCCGGCATGAAACAACCACTTGAGACCGTCCAGTTTTCAAGTCTCTGAACTGCATTAGAGTCAAAATTCTCAAAATGCAAGATGCTATGTGAATAGATATATGTCTGCTTGGGTTTATGGTCCACTTTTGTACCATGTATTGTATTGTTTACAGAGGTTCCACAACCTTCTGATAAAATGTTCTCTCATTTATTTAGAGGGTTCCTGTAGCTTAAATATTAAACTTCATCTCAAAAGGATTTTGCCCAGTCCTCTCAACCTCACAGCTCAAGCCTCCTTCTGTCTGCCTCTTGCCCTTGTTCGTCCTCTTATCCTGACCTTCAAGAATGCTTCCCTCCAATATAAAACAGTCATTTAAAGGGTTATCATCACAGACTTCTCTATAAAATGTTTCTGGGATTAATGTTTTTTTTTCTTTTCACTTCCATTCCTGCAAACTCCATTTTGGTCCAGTACATCTGTGCCTAATATGTTCTCCAAGGGCTTCAGACTTACATGGCAATGGCAGCCACCAAAACCCATATTCCAAAACTGATTCCTTTGCCCTTACACCAGACTTCCCCAACCTTGTGCTTTCCAGATGTTTTAGCTTATAATTTCCAGAATTCTTGGCCAGTGATCATACTGTCCATGACTGCTGGAACTTGGAATCCAAAATCATTATGAAGAGCACCAAATTGTGGAAGACATTGTATACACAGCAAAAATCTAAGAACACTTGTTGTTGTTGTTGTTGTTGTTGTTGTTGTTGTTGTATGTCTTCAAGTGATTTGTGAATTATGGCGATCATAAGGCAAATCTATCCTGGGGTTTTCTGAGGGCTGAAAGTGCTACAATATGACATATAATGCTATCATATTGTGAGTATTCCCCACTTATGGCAACAACAGGCTATGATTCAGTTTACAACTGAGAAACTGGCAGTATGGTGTTACTGTGTGTCACAATCTGGACTCTTTGGAGCAACACTGTAGGGAAAGGGAGATTCAACTTCAGGTGTAATCCCTGTCATTGATGTAGTGCAGTGGTGAGACTCAAGATGGTCTCCAGATATTGTTGAACTACAGCTCGCAGTCCTAGTCAGCAGAGCCAATTGTGCGGAATGCCGAGAACTGCAATTCGGCAACATCTGAAGGGTGACTTGATTCCCACCCCTTTTGTAATGTGACCCCCTCCTCACACAATCACTAAAGTATGAGGAGATGGGAAAAATTACTTTTTATTTTTTGGACAAAAATTCCCAGAATCCCCAAGCCAGCATGGCAGCTGTTCAGGTGATTTTGCAATTTCTAGTCCAAAGTAGAAACTTTTCTACTTGCTATGTTTCTCTCTTGAGGGACCATATCACTTCAGACTCAGACCACATGAAGACCTCTTCATGCCAAATAAAAAGGTGAGGGGGAGAAAATACACACTAGTAGTTTGATATTTATGAAACAAAAAAACCATGAAAATTACTGAGCACTAAGCGAGCCACAATACAAGGCTAGAGTTTGGCTTGGTCAGTCACAAGTTGTGCATGCCTGCTCCACTTGGTAAGTAGGTCTGTAAGGGTATCATTTAGAACCACTGGTGTGAAATTTGAGCTTAGTCATATGATACCGTGCTTTATACAACAGCAGAGTATTTTTCAGAGGATGTCTATGCCTTTGCTGTGACCTCTTTGGCCTGGCTTGCTCGACATAAAGAAGCTCCCAGGCCCTAGTGAATGGGCCCTTCTGTGTTTTTTTTTCTTTCCCTCCCCACACGGATTTGTGCCTCATTTTATCGCAGTTGTATGACTCAGGAAATCTGAGCTGCATCGCAGCTAAGGGGTTCTGTTGGGAGTTTGCTCTAAAGAAGGGCAAACTAAGATTTGTCCAACAAAGCTCCTTTTTTTAAAGGGGGGGGGAACAGGCTCAAAGACAAACTTCTCTATATTTTCTCTTTTTCTTTCTCTTAATCATTTAGCACACGAGTCCTTATAATAACAAGGGTTTAGGATCTTAGAGTTGTCTAAGAAGGAATTAGGAACTGGCCTTGCTTTAAAGCTTGCGGTGCTCTGCTTAAATCCCTTCCTTGAGATCCTTTGAACAATGTTATAAGTCAAGATTAAACATGTCATGTACTTTCCTCGGGTGTTAGAAGGCCTAATTGCAAAGAAAGAAACAGTACTGGTAATGTTTGATTGTCTTCATTCCCTACTGATATTTCAGAACCACTTCCTTCTTAATAAGATAGCAGGCTCTGTTCCATAAAACATCTCAGCTTCAAAAGAGGTTTGCTATGTGTCAGTGGACGGGTGGAGCAGGGAGAGGGCAGTGGAAGGATGGGGTGAGGAGGGTTGTGATTAAAACCACTCACATCCAGACATCCCTTGGGGATGTGGAACAAGTCACTGTGGTTCTTTGGATGCAAGTCAGTAGTCCAGCGCTGACATGAATGTCAGTGTCCAGCATCCAAAAATAATTCCCCTCACATGCTCTTTTCTTAAAATATGGCACTCAGAACTTAATGGAGCAATCCAAATGCATTCCAAATGCAGCCTGACCAATGCTTCTGTTAATACAGCCTGTGATTACGTTAGCTTTGTAAGCACCTGCATCCCATTACTGGCTTATCCGGCTTCAGATCTAATATGACACCTAGGTTCTTTTCGTATACACCACTGCCAAGCTAAATCACCCCCATTCTGTTTTTGGCCTTTTCTGCCCTACACTGTTACAGTGCTGTTATTCCACTTTCAACATCCTATGGAATCCTGGGATTTGCACTTGAGGGAGGGGCCTTTAGAATTCTCAGCCAGAGAGCTCTTTGGCTTCAGTAAACTATAAATCCCAGAATTCCACAGGATGCTGAAAGTGGAATAATAGCACTGTAACAGTGTACTGCGGAAATGACCTTTCTGTCTTTAGTTTTCTTGTGCGTACTTGCAAAACTTTGTTGTTAAAGTTGTTACTGTGCACCTTCAACTCATTTCCAACTTATGGTAACCCCAAGGAGAACCTTTCATGAGATTTTATGGTGCTGAGTGTATGTGATATGTCCAGGGTCACCCAGTGAGCTTCCATGGCTGAGCGGGAATTGAACCATACTTCTCCAAGTCATGGTCCAATATTCAAACTGCTACACCACAGCGGCTTCTCGTTGCAAGACTTTACAGGTACAGTATCTTTATTAGGTCTTGTTCATCTTGTTAGTTTGACCAAGTGTTCAGGCCTTATTAGATCCTTTGGAACCTTAATCCTAGTTTCTGTGGTGTTAGGTGTCCCTCTCTGCTTTGTGTCACCTGCAGATATGATAAGTAACTTGTCCACATATTCATCCAGGTTATTTATAAAAATGTTGAGGGGCATAGGAAAGGATGGAAAGAATGTTTAAAGATATAGAAGGAAATGGTCAAAAACAGGTTTCTCAAATGTCTGGCCTCATGAGGAGAATCCTAGGCTGGTGAGAATCATTACAGTTTAGGACTTATTATGTGCAAAATTTATACATGATGCAGAAATATTATTTCCTGTCCAGAAAATGCTGTTTTCTTGGGAGAAAAGACATGCAAATTTTGCAAAGAATAAGTTCTGAAGTTTGAATAGTCTTCAAAGACTATGCCAGTGGTTCTCAACCTGTGGGTCGCGACCCCTTTGGGGGTCGAACAACCCTTTCACAGGGGTCGCCTAAGACCATTGGAAAATACGTATTTCTGATGGTCTTAGGCTCCATTCCCTCCTCGGTGGTGGTGTGCAAGCACGAGCCACGCGCTCGCGTCCTCCTGGCCCCTTTGGCGGGAGCGCGTGTGGCCACAGCGTCGCCACAGCAGGAGTGGTGGTGCACAAGTGCGAGCCATGCGCTCGCGTCCTCCTGCCCCCTGTTCAGAAGGGACTGAAATCACTCCCCTTCTCCGCTACCGGGAGAACTTCCTGTCTGACGGGCCAGCTTGGGGGGCGGCGGCAGCACGGAGGGCAGGCCCCCTCCTCGCCACGGCCCCTGCCCCACTCACCACAGAGAGGGGAGATGCGGAAGGGCCGTGGGGCCGCAAGGCGGTGTTTTTCCACGGGGGCGAGCTGCACCCGGCTCAAAAGACAAAGGCGCTGGGATTCCTCCCTCCCCCGGCCAGGGTCGACACTCTGGAAACTTTTCCCACATTGCCCCCCTCAGCGGAAACGAGAGCGAAGCAGAAGCAGAGCCTGGGGGGGAGTTCTTGGAGTTTTTTTTCCCAGGGGAGATGCGTGGCTTCTCTTTCCCTCCCTGCCTGCCCTCCCCATTCCTGGCTGACAAGGCGGCCTTTGCTGGGGCGGGGGGAGGCATTGTAAATAATAAATAAATAATTTTATGGTTGGGGGTCACCACAACATGAAGAACTGTATTAAAGGGTCGCGGCATTAGGAAGGTTGAGAACCACTGGACTATGCCATTTTTAAAGGCTTTCCACAGCAGTAAGAAAATTGCTTAAGTTACCCACTGATTCTTTCAGGAACAAAATTAGCCAAGCATTATATCCATAGGACAGTGTATAGAACAAGACTTGTGGTACTCCACTCAAGGACTCCTTTTAGGAGGATGCTGAGGCACTGATTTAGAGTGCAGGGGCAATTTTCTCGATGACCTCCTATGGGCCCAAAAGTTGCTCCTAGCATAACCAGAAGTGAGGTAATGTCAGTTCTAATTTCAGGCCGTTTTCGCACGTTACCCATTTGCGCAGCTGAGGGGGGGGGCGTCTTGCACGAAAAGCCTCAGCAGGAACGCTGCCGCTTCCCTGCTGCTTCATCGTGCAGCTTGCTTCCTGGTCATGCAACCATCGTGCTAGCGCCCCTTCCTTCCACAGCACAGCGCAGCCTGGAAGCTGTAGGCTGTGCTGGGGGAGGAAGCGCAACTGGCCCGGCTCGTCCGATGCAGCACAGGGCAGGTAAGTGTGCGAGGGCCCCGGGAGCATTGTGCGACCATGCAGTATTTTCGGCTCCCAGCTGAAAATAATAAAATGCGTGCGTGTCCTGCTTTAGGCTCGTGAGCATCGCGTGAATGGGAGTGCATCATAAGGACCGACGCTCCCATTCAAGCGGCGCTCCCATTCACGCAACGCTCAAGGGGCCCTATCGCAACAGAAACTGCATGCGAAAAGGGCCTCAGTTTTTCACTGACAAAAAGTAGTTTTTGTTTTAATGAGCTCTTATGGATACTGGGGGTGCAAGAAGATTCAAATTACAACGTTTTGTGTTGATTTGAATGTTTTGGGGGGCATATTTTGGGTGAAAAGTGGGCAAATAATGTTTTTAAAACGTGGGACATCAGAAGATCTCCAGGGGGTCTTTGAGGGACATCAAATGGGAATGAGGGGCCACATGTAGCTCACAGGCTGCTCTATGCATTAATCAGTAAGGGTATGCTTCAGATGTGGATGACTTTCAAATCCTCAACTGAATTAGGCTGATAGCAAATAGATTTTGGAGACCATACATTGCCAAAATTGATGTGCTTCTTCCTAAACTCTCGATATAAGGAAAACACTAGGGTTAGGAGAGGAGAAAGAAATAGAAAGGAATGTACTATTGTGACAGCTGTATATTCTCATCACAGACAATAGCTTTACTACAACTGTCCAGTTACAACACTTTGGAGGATGGGTGCTGAAATAATCTATTACAGGACTGTTCTATTATTCATAATTCTTTAGCAATCTCTTTCCCAAAAGTAGGAATGTCAAAAGAGTTATAGAGGCTGTGGAATGGGAAAGGATGCAGTGTTGGCTGCCTTCTTTAAATATTCATAACAACTGTAACTTTAAACAGTAGCTACTTTTTGGATCTTGGAAGTATATCTGTAACAACTAAAAAGTACTTTCTACATACTGGGATTTCCCACATTCCATTCAACCTGATTTATTGTAAACTCTAAAATGTACAAGAGCTGCTGTATTGAGTGACATGTTTAGAATTAGGGAGCCCTGGTGGCACAGTGGTTAAATGCCAGTACTGCAAGCCACAAGGTTGTGAGTTTGATCCTGCCGGGCTCCAAGGTTGACTCAGCCTTCCATCCTTCTGTAGGTCAGTAAAATGAGTACCCAGCTTGTTGGGGGCATGTATAGAAATACATGCTATTTGTAAGTTGTTTGCCGCCTCGATCCATATGGAGAGGTGGGATACAAATAAATAATAATAAATAGAATTAGCGGGGGGGAATGAATGGATTTTGTTGTCCTCAGCTGAGTCCACAGAAGAATCATGTGAGTCAGCCCTAAAGCAAAGACCCCACAATGCAAAAAAGCTAGAAGTGGAAAGTTTTTAGTGGCCTATATCAAATGCTTAGGCCCAAGTAGATCTGTGGAATCAGCTATAGGGTGGTAAATCAACACTGAGATATATCCCACTGATCCCATGGATCTGTTCTAGACAGGGCTAGTAATTGAATTTATGCCCCTATTTTTAAATGAGTCACAGCACAATATTGGGGGAAACACAGTCTGGTTGGCATTGCTTGTCTATATGGTTGAGGCAACAGTGTCCATACCTGTGACTGCACTCACACTTTATTTATTTATTTCATTTATACCCTACCCTTCAACCACAAAGTTTCCAAGAGTGGCTTACAATTGGTTGGTTGGCTTACAACCAAAATAAGTCACAACACACAAGGAAAAGGGGATGGTGGGAATTAAGTTGAGCAGTTCTTGGTTGTTCTTCTTTCCTCTGAGAGTACACAACATTGGCAACCAGAACGGAGGGAAGGGCTCTCCCCAGCTAAAGGGTCTCAGACACAATGAAGCTATGCCTGGCTGTACTTTTTCTCTCTCAGAGGCCATAGCAGGAATGGAAGGAAAGGGTTTGTCTTAGTGTACAAAAGTACAAAAAGAGAACAGGAAGTTTTTGCCTCCTGTGCTAACAGACTGTCCCTCTCCAGTGATGGGCCACCTCACAATTGAGCATTCTTGCTCTAAGCCTCACCAAAAGTATAAACAGAATAGCTCAGTTGTGGTCTGGTTTTTCTCCCCTCTATAAATTACTGCTGACATTACTATTGTACACACCAGAATGAAGTGTTTGTTTTGCTTCCTTGCTCAAAGAACAGGTAAAAATGCTATTTGAAGTTCATGCCACAAATATATTCTGTTCTTATCTTTAGTCAACATTTAGTAATACATTTTCAGCGGCTGTGAAACTCCCATTATCAACAGGAATTGTGTACCTAAATCTCTCCCCCTACTCCTAATGTCATTAACTCCCAAGCTGATAAAGCGTTTTCAATTACAGCACCCTCATTGCAAGGAAAGACATAGGCATATGAAAAATGTGTGTTTTGATTATGTCACAGAGAAGCTGAACATTACATTGCATTACACGGCTCATAATAAAATTGAGTATGAACGATGTGAATACCAGAATGAGGACAATGTAAAAGACTAGTGTTCATTATTGCAGCATCTGCTGGTGCTACTATAAATAAAGGCCTCTCTCCATTTCCCTATTATGAACCACTAATTTCATGAATTTATAACATGAGCGAGAAAACTTGTTCATGGCTGATGCTTCAAATACGTTGTCTAAACAGTGGATGTGTAAACAGCAAAAGAGGCAAGCGAGAGGGAAGGCAACACAAAAAGCCAATAAGGCACACTGGGTATTCAATAAATAATCTCCCGTATGTTTATCTGATCTTCACTGGGGGCACTGGTTCAAAAGTTAGCAGTTTGTTAAGCACTTCTGTAACACCTCTTTCCATGCAGACATCTGTAGAAGAAGCTGGCGTCTTTGAAAATGACAGATGGTTTTCAGCAGCTGCACAAAATGGCTTTATTTTTGGCAACTTGGTGCAAGATGGGGGAGTAGCGGATTGTGAAGCCCCTTTGCCCTGTGTCTCACTCTATGAGTGAGTCACTGCTCCAGGAAATCCTGCTTGCCAAATACATTTCCCACCCTAGAGAAGTATGGCCTGTGGAGTTCTCTACAGCAATTCTACAGCACCCCTCCCACTCAAGTATATGCCATTTCTGAAGTTTTATGTCACACTATCAGTGAAACTCCAAGGAAAGATTCCTCTATGTAGTAGCTGAACTACAACTGAGCAGAGAGAAAGAGTTGTTAAAGGGAAAGAATGATCACACCTCAAAGCTTCAATCTTGTTGTCAGTCTCAACTAGAGTAAACCCACTGAATAAATTGGATTTTTCAGTGTATTGACTGATTCTTCAACAATTGATTCAGGGAGATATCTCTAGTTGGGACTGATCGACAGGATTCCAGCCCATCAGAAGGATATGTGTGGGTATTCTCATGCAACAGCCGCTTTATAAAATGGCTGCCACTGATAAGATAATAATCAGTACCTGCACTTTCTGCATTTCTGATCCCTCTGACCTCACTGTTTATAATTTCCCCATCCTGCACTCACCCATGTCTTTATAGGTGGTTTAAGTCAGTTAACAAATTCCTACACCTGCTAAAGTGGACTCCAGCCTACAAAATCTTATGTCAGAATAAATCTGCTACAAGAGTCTTGTTTTTTTCTACAGTAGGCTAACGTGGCTTCTCCTCTGAAAACTCCTACAGTGTGATCTCTCTCCTCTCCCACCACTCTTGTCAGTGTTCAAGACCTTTGCCAGTTTGAAGCGATGAACAAACATGCAATCAGTCCCCTTTTCTTCAAAGTGAACAAAGGAAAAGGGACTGTGTCATGAATCATTCTGCATACATTCCCTTTAATATGGCAAAGACTTTGGAAGTTGACAGCTTAAAGCAGTGGTTCCTACCCTGGGGTTTGCAGACCCCTGGGGGTCCGCGGAGCTCTCACAGGGGGTCTGCAAAGCCCTGCTGCTGGATATTAACAGCAGTGGGAGTAATAGTGACACAGCAGTGTGTGTGTGTGTGTGCAGGTGCTGAAACTGCTCCCTCATTTGCAAACAAGGCAGCAGTTTGGACACGTGCACACATACCTGCTGTTGTGTCCCTTTGTCAGGGATGTGACAGCAGAAGGTTTGAGCACCAAGGGACACACAGAGCAGTTTCAGTGCCTGTGTGCCTGTGCACACACACACACACACACACAAGCATCCCTGATGAAAGGGATACTGTGGCAGGCAGTGTGTGCATGCCCAAACTATGACTCTGAAGACCAGGGTTTGAATCCCCACTCAACCATGGAAACTCACTAGGTGACCTCAGGGAAGTCACATTCTTTCAGCCTCAGAAAGGCAGAAGCAACAGATCTTGTCAAGAAAACCTCCATGATAGGTTTGCCTTAGTGTCACCATAAGTCAGTTTTCAAAGGGGAGAGACTTGATAGCCTGAAAGTACCTCCCCCTATCAGCAGCACTGTTGTTGTTGTGTGCCTTCAAGTCAGTTCTGACTTATGGCAACCCTAAGGTGAACCTATCACAGGGTTTTTGTTTGTTTGTTTTTGCAATATTTGTTCAGAGGGGATTTGCCTTTGCCTTCCTTTGAGGGTGAGAGAATGTGACTTCCCAAGACCACCCAGTGTCTGAGCACGGATTTGAATCCTTGTCTCCAGAAGCCATAAATAAACAAATAAGCAAATAAATATTTGAATTTTTAAATCTTGAGTTAAGTTTTGCCGCCCCCTTGCAAACAAACTATATTTACAGAGGGACCTTTAGTAAAGAAAAGCTTAAGAACCATTGGCTTAAAGGAAGTGATTATCAGTGCAATCTCTTGCTCTTTCTGAGGAAAACACTTGCAAATATGCTTCAATTTTTTGAGTTAGAAGAAAGGAACAAGGTCCTGATTGGTTAGCTCATCATGTGACCAGTTCAAGATGCACTGCCCCACTTTAATTGTGGTACCTTTGCCGTCACTGATGCCATCAGTCTTACTGATGAGCCCATTGGCTGAGTTTCATCCAGCAGGGAAGAACAAGAGGTGCACTGAAGGAGCAAAATTAGGGAAAGAATGCTTGGCAACTGCAAATAACAAGAGAGTCTGTGAAGAGAGGCCTTTTCCACACCGGGCTATTAAAATGGTGCAGAGCGACCTCCAACGGAGGTCTTCTGCACCGTAGAGTGGACTGGGGCAGACTACTTTTGTAGTTCCACACCTTAGTCCACTCCGGAGCGACCAGAACTGGTTGCGCAGCGTGCTTTTTAAAAACCTCTTTTTAGAGGTTTTTAAAAAGTACGGAGCGCGCAACTCCGTGTCGCTCCATCACCGCACTCCGGTGCAGATTTGCAGGTGCGTGCAAGTGCATGCCTGCAGATCTGCCGGGGGTGGGCTTTAGGCTGGCGAATTTCTCCAGTTGGTGGAGAACCTCCACCAACCAGAAGCCGCCATTTTGGATGTCGGAGCAGTGCGGAGCAACGAGCTTGCACTGCTCCTCTTCCCGACAGACTCACCCGGATGGAGAAGAAAGCCAGTGAGTCCCATTTTTGCCCGTTTATTTTCACACGTGCGGAAAGGGCCAGAGTCTGTGAAAAAAGAGAGTCTGTGAAAAAAAACTACACACATACACAACCACAGTGTTCAGCCCTAAATATTCACAGTTAGAAATTCAGTGTAGACCAAAAATGAATAATTCTCTCACAGTTTTAATTACATATATCTGTATTAAAAAGTAATTATACCTTACAGGTTGGAAAAGTTACTTTGTGGACTTCAGTGCCCAAAATTCCCCAAGCCAGCATAGCCAGTGCTGGTTGTATCAACAGCATAGATTCTATCTGTTGTAAACCAAAAAACCTGAACTTTTTCAGGCTATCCTGTATCTGCTCAATGGTAACTGGGATTTAGAAATCTCACAAGTTTGCAAAAATTGATGCTTTGAATGTATTAGACAGTGTAATGCCTTTTAAGAAAGAATCTGTTTACTTCAGCTGAATGTTGGCTGTGGAATTCAGGTAATGTTTCTTTATGGTATATGATGTGGGCACATTCAGAGGTTAGTCATCTAAATGTTGTGTTTTGAAAAATCTTTGGTATCTGTAGATGCTCATGTCCTTTTAAATTATTCCTGAGATGTGGAATTTAACTGAGGGTCACTATTGTGAGATCCTGCATGCATTTATTATTCCAAGATTGGAAAGGTAAACATTCATCATCCATTGTTCAGTGGTTGGAAGATCTTACTGCTTAGCTACACATGAATGTATATTTTATACACTTCACTTTCATGAAAATGTGCTTTTGGAAATAAGGTCAGTTTATATTAATGAGTATGCCTAGCTCTTTTTCATACCCTTCTCTTGCATTTCATTCTCTTTACTTCCTTCCTTCCTTCCTTCCTTCCTTCCTTCCTTCCTTCCTTCCTTCCTTCCTTCCTTCCTTCCTTCCTTCCTTCCTTCCTTTCCTTTTTTTGGGGAGGGGCGGAGGGAGGGTGTATAATCATGTAAAAATCCTTTTTGTTGAGAAATGGAGCTAATGCAGATGTGTAAAATATTTCCTGCTCTTTACTTCATTACACTACCTGCTGAAAATACATCTACAGCATTCCATGACTCAAGGTGGCTGCTGCCCATTTCTCCTCTTGAAAGATCAAAAAAGTATCTGGACAATGACATCAGATGTTGTTTGCAGTTTAGAGGCAGAAACAGGTTATTTTACTACACTGTTGGGAAAAATAAACAGTTCCAACACCTCAGGGATAAGAACCTTGATTAACAATGCACCCATTCAGTGAGGAAGAAGGGGAGAGAACAGTAGGGGGTGGGGTCTTGAAGGCCAATTTTCAGCCCTGGGACCCTCTAAAAGGGCCACATGGACTGCCAAAAAATGCCAAAAACAAAGCAACCCTTCCCCACTTTTGGCCTACAAAATGGGGTGGTGTTTTCTTTGTATATTAACAAGTGTAAAGGAGCCCTGTAACCTGGTTAAAAAGTGAATGACCACTCCTGGAGATTTTCACTTTTTGGGATGGGGGGAGGGGTCAGAAAAAGGAGATCTCCAAGGATGGTTGGAGAGTTCTAAGACTATGACCCTTTTCGCATTCATTTTTTTCTCACGCGAGCGCCCCTTGAGCACCGCACAAATGGGAGCATCGCACCGTACGACGCACCCCCACTTGCGCGGTGCTCACGAGGCTGACGCAGCGCTCGAGCGTATTTTTTTATTTTTGGCTTGAAGCCGAAAATCACCCGTGCTCGCGCAATGCTCGCGGCACCCATGCACACTTACTTGCTGTGCGGAGCGTCGCGAGGCGGCCGGGTCGTGCTTCCTTTCCCCCACGGAGCCAACAGCTCCCATGGTGCCCTGTGGAAGGAAGGGACGGACGCGCCAGCAGGAAGCACCTGCGGAAGGAATGAGGGGGAAGCGTCATCGTCCCGGAGGAGGCTTCTCGTGCGAGACGCCCTCCCCCTCACGCAAAAAGGTACAGTGCAAAAAGGGCCTATATCTACACTATGCTGCTTTCACAGTTTGATATTTCTTTAAACTGCCTTGTTTCAATCCTCTACAATCCTGGGATTTGTAGTTTGATGAAGTACTTAGATTTCTCCGGTAGAGAGCTCTCCTACCACTTTCAACTACAGCATTATTGCACCCTAGCAGGGTATTCTAAATACCTCCCAAACTCCAGATACCAGGATTCCATAGGATGAAGTGCTATCAGACTGCTGTTAACTATGTAGCATAGATACATTATAGCTGAAACAAACATGTGTACCCTGTCAGTTTTCCTCCCCACCAATCTTTTGTATTCTTTGTCTTGAGTTACAAATTTTAAGCTCATTGGAGCAAAGGTCTTTTTGTACTTTATGAAGTACTATGCACAAAGTCAGTGATACCGGCCACATAGAGTAAGTAAAGATACCAGATCTCATCTGATCTTGGAAGCTAAGCAGGATCTGCACTGGTTTATACTTGGATGGGAGACTGCCAATGAGTACCAGGTACAGTAGGCTGTATTTCAGAGGAAGGAACTGGCAAAACCACTTCTGAGTGTTTCTCACCTAAGAAAGCCCTAGGAAATTCATGGGGTCACCATAAGAGCGGACAAGCAACTTGAAGGCATATCCACACATGGAGACATATTGGCCATTTCCGCACTAGGCTGTTATAGCGCTATTACTCCACTTGCAACATCCTATGGAATCCTGGGGTTTGCAGTTTCGAGAGGGGCCAGCTGGCCCTTCTTGAAACTGCAAACCCCAGGATTCCATAGGATGTTGCAAATGGCATAATAGCGCCATAACAGTCTAGTGCGGAAATGGGGATTGTGTTTGCTTCTTGCAGTAAGAAGTGAAAGCCTATAGAGAATTTCCACTTGAAGTTGCTGGAAGAGTCTCCCCCTCCATGGTATGGTACCTATACTGTTGAGCCATGACTGAAGAGGCCCCCATTGAAATTCCTTCTCAGATGCGAAGCTTACTGGGTGTCCTTGTGCCCATCACTCTCTCTCTCTCTCAGTTGTTATAAATAAGTTGTTATAAATAAAAGTTGTTATAAATAAAAGATGGAGAATGGGAACTTGAAAAAAGGCAAGATATAAATGTAATAGCCTTAAACTCTATTGTTAGCCCCAATTAGAGTTGATCCATTGAATCAATGGAACTTATGTAAGTATTGATTTACTACGATCCCATTGATTCCATGGGGCTACTCTAGTTGGATTCAGGCCAATAAGGCCAATAAAATAAACATAAAAGGTGCAGATGAATATTAGCATTAGTGATTTTTAAAGGCAATGTAATAAAATACAAAAGAAACATGTATGTGACAGCAGATGTTAAGAACAAGTTGCAAGAATTCCTCTAGATAACAAATATTTGGGTTTGCTTTTTTTTTTTTAAGACAGAACTGGATTAATTTCTTCTTATTAGATAAGAATGGGTTTTTAGTCATTGTTATGATTTGCCTCAAATCATAGCTAGAAATCTTGTTAAAAAACAAACAAACCTTGAATCTGACAATCTGGGACATAAGTTTTGTCTGATGGTTGCTTCACAGCCCTGCTGCCTTTCCATCTAGCTCTGTTGCTATGCAGCACAACCAAAGCCAATGAAATAGCCCTTAGAGGTATATTGAAAATAGATGGCCTACATTTTATTTTTAACTATAAACAGATTCATTAACTGCATTTCAGAAAATTGCATGTTTGTTAACTAATCTGCTGCCTGATTGTGCAATTGTGCTCACTTCCAAAATATAGCCATTCTATGTATTAGACCCAATCCATTTCATGCTGTACAACTGGATAGGTTACTTTGGAGGAAAGTCCCACTGCATTCAGAGGAACATACTCTTGTCTGAAAAAGAAGAATGTAGTCTTGATTTCTAGGATTCTGTCCATGATAATATGGTACATATCTTAATAAAATACTTTGTGGTTGTGTGTGCCTTCAAGTCATTTCTGATGGCCCTAAAGTGAACTTATCACAAAGTTTTCTTGACAAGATTTGTTCAGAGGGGGTTTGCCTTTGCCTTACTCTGAGGCTGAGAAAGTGTGACTTGCCCCCAAGGTCATTCAGTGGATTTCCATGTCTGAAGGGGGTTTCGAACACTTCTCCCCAAGGTCGTAGTCCAATACTCAAATTACTACACAATAGTGATTACAATACAATTTATTTTACAATGTATTGTACAATGTATGTATTGTACAATGTATGCATAGATGCCTTAATTCCTGTTTTTAGGGAAAAGATGAGGTATAAAAAAAATAAGAGAGATGGTGATGGTGGTGAACATGATGATATCAAGTACATAGAATAGATAATATTTAATACATAAATGTCAAAGTGTGTCTGTTTGTGTCAGGCGAAGACCTCATATGATTGGCTGCCTGAGAAGATTCTATGGAATCCTGGGGTTTGCAGTTGAGGGAGGGGCCTTTAGAATTCTCAGCCAGAGAGTTCCTGGGCATCAGGCCAATTGTTATGGTGATGATGCCTAGCAGCAAGGGGGAGGAGGGCAATGTATTCCTTCAGGAACTCAAGCTCTGTATGTTAATCTCTGAATAATCTCTGGATTGGGGAATATAGGGAAAAGTTACAGCTACGGGACAAGACATTTTGGGGAATTAGAGATACAAGATCTCAAATCTTTCTAACAAGTATTACCTATGAGAAAATAAAATCCCAGACAACACTGGGTATATAAGCTAGTATACCTATAATAGTTAATATCTATTCTTAAATGTATCATGTTACGACTATTCTTCATCTCATAACATTATATGATGTATCATGATATGATTATTCTTGAGTTTTAGGACCATAAGATCACCACTACAGTGTAATGGATGTAGAACAACTCTAGGGTCCTTTCCGCACCTTACCTTCTTCCAGCGCTGGGGTGCGGGGATTGCACGAGCAGCCTCTGGCAAGAGGCTCTCGTGTCCGGAGTCCTTCGGCTCTGCACAAGCTGCCTGCTTGCACAAAAGCCCCACATCTTTCTTCCGCAGTGCAGCCTGGGAGTTTCCCAGGCTGCGCTGGGGCAGGAAGTGTGACTGGTGCAGCTCTGGAGGCTCCGCACACCAGGTAAGTGCACTTGGGGCCCATGAGCAATGTGCAATTGCGCACCATTTTTGGCTTCTAGCTGAAAATGAAAAGGTGCACGATCGGCACTTGCTGGCCCCTGGAGCGTGGCACGATTGTGAGTGCGTCATGGAAATCGCTCCTCACAATTGTGCGACGCTCCAACTGCCCTTTTGCATGGAAAATGCCATGCAGAAAGGGCCTAACTCGTACTTTTACTCAGTCATTACTCTGCAGTTTGGCCAGTTGTTATCAGCCTAATGAGCAATGGCATTGAGTTGTCCATATTGTGGAGATGATGACCCATGGAGTGAGACGTTATGCATGTTATAGCCACTTGATAGAGCAGCTACCAGGAGGAGGTTCCTCCCATGGTTTCTACATGACTGTCACAAAATGTCAACAAAGGCTTCAGATTTATGGCTTATACACAGGGCTGGTCCAAGACATTTTACTCCTGAGGTAAAAAAAGGAAAATATGCACTCACACACATATGTACATCACTCCACACACAAAAATCTCATAGAGTGATAGCTGGATTATGCAGTCAGCCCTCCACTTTCTCATCCTTAGCATTCATGGATTTGATTATTCACAGGTTATTTTATTTATTTAATCTATTTAAAATTCTTTCCATATTTGCCCCTCATGGAGATTTCTAGAGATTTCTTGACAAAACACTTCTATAGTCACTGTTAGGTGCACCAGTATGACTCTCTGGCCCACCTCTTCCAGAAGCTGACCATAGAATTGCACTGGAGGACCTAGAGATTGCCAGAGAAGTATTCTCAGGTGAAAAAAAAATAGTGTTAACTATTTTTATTCTTTATTTGCAGTTTTTCTACTTTCATAGAAGTTTTGCTTTCCTAACATTTACAAAAGTGGAAAGATGATGGGGCAGCATCTTCCACCATACCTGAGGATAGCAAGATACTTTAGGAGGAACAGGGCAACTGTATTGCACCCATGGCTGTCCAACAACTCATTCCTGCTTCTTTCCCTCAGCATCTGCTACCAGAGGTTTTAATCTCACCTTACCTGACAATGGCTCCAAATATACACATCCTTATTTCCAGGCTCAATTTAACATCATGCATACATGAAACACCTTAATATTCTTAACGTTCACATATATGTCTTTGTCACATAGATCACTAAAAAGGAAGCCATCAACTACCATATACTTAACAAGAAGGTGAAGATAATCTTTCTGTCCTATAAATTAAAAACTCTAAAGCACTGGAGAGAAGAAAATGGAGGGGGCATTTAAAGACGAAGGGCTTGCCATTTAACTGTGGAACATAGTACAAATGCACTGCTGTAATATGGGTGGTTGGAGCTTCGTTTGATTTACAGGACGGAGTAGTAATAAAATCAGCTGTAAATTTTGATGGTAACAATGAAGGATCACAATAAATCTCATTCACAATAATTAGTGTGAAAGGTGCTTCTGTCCAATGAAGTTTGCCTTTATTTCATCCAAAAATAAAATAAAAAAGCCAAACAGGAAATCCATCCAGGCATTCATATTTAATGAAATCACATTGCCCCTAATTACACTTATGAAAAGTGCATCAGCAACTGCTTAGAAAAAAGACTGCTTTGCCTTTATACCTCAAGTGTTTGTTTGTGTGTGCATATGTGTGTGTACACACACACACACATATAACCCTCATACAGGCAGAGAAACGATTTTCTCAATGCAATGGGAACTATACTAAAGATTGTTTATGGGTGCACAATCAAGGGTTTCCCACAATACTCAAGCACCCAGAACCAGAACAAACGTGCATCCATGAGATGGAAAGGTGGTTGTTTTGTTTGTTTGTTTTGGTACCTGTCATCTCCCAGAGCACAACACAAATGTAATAGATTTCCTGGGACTTTTTAAAAATCCTAAGTCATTTTTTTCATACGTTAAAAGGTACGTGGCAGGTGGCTAAAACTCAAGGGTATTGTTTACAACTTTCCAGGTGACAATGTTGTAAAATCTCTACCTTTCTGCATGATTTGTGTCCCCACTCAAAAGACTCCAAGGGATTAAAATGTCCTGTCTAACTGCATGAGTGTTGAAATATAAATTATCTCAGTTTCTATATTTCTCAATTTCTACCAGGTGTCATGGGCTGGGGTTTGGACTACAAATGATTCAAATTCTGTTCAAGAATCTACAGATTGGTGAGGTATCATTGGATAATGTTGTATGTTCCATGTGGTAAGGAGGAAGAAGAGGAGGAGAAGGAGGACAAAATGGAGAGAGAGAGAGAGAGGGAGAGAGAGATGGATAGAAACAGGAAAGAAAAAAGAGGAAAGGGTATTATTATACTACCTTTATAAAACAATTGTGATCTAAGGATACATGTTAACATAAGTTGACCATATGTAAAAAAAAAATCTGCTCAAAATTGGCATTTGTAAAACACGTGTTTATATGCCAATAGTAAAATTCTGTGACTAAGGAACTATGGAAGGCATTTGTGTTTCCATCCTTGAAGTCTAAGTGTCTCTGGCCATAGTGAAGCAATTAAAAACAGTGCACTTTTTCTACTGTATATTGCACCCCATTCCATTTTCAGGGCAGATGAATTCTCTCTCCCTTCCTCTTTCAGTCTCTCTCTCACACACTCACACACACACAACACACATATGCACACATGTCCAATACTTGACGTATATTGCTCAAATGTCAAATTGCTGCCAGTGGGACCAGTTGTGAAGCAATCTACACTTGGAAATTACAAAAGCTCAGAGATATTTTTTTTTTTTTAAAAAAAAGTCTTTTTACAAGGTTGGGTATGCGTGCTTATTTTGTTGGGAGTTCTTCAAACGATTTCTCTGCTCCTGCTTCTTCTTTACCATGAATAAAAAGGGGTAAATGATTAAATTTGCTTCACTGAATTGAACTTACACTGCTTCCTGCTGGGTGCTGGTTAGCATTTATGGAACACCACCTGGAGACCAGCTGCTCTTTTCTTCCACTCTTGCATATCATTACGTTTCAGCAGCTCCATGACATGCAGGAGGAAATTTGGGCTTTTAAGGTTGTGCAAAAGAAAGAAAAGAAAGAAAGAGGAAAGGAGGGGAAGAACAAAACAAAAAGAGGCTTCCATCTCAAAGAGAAACAGGACTGGATGTTCTATTACAGATCTGCCCCACCTCAACTCAGCCCACCACAGCAAACAGTGATAGAAACAAAACAAGAACATCCTCTTTAAAACAAAACAAAACACCTTGGATACAGGACTACTTAGGAAAAGTAGGCAATTCAAAGTTTACTCCTTCATTATCAGGCTTCTCACATCATGACAGCCTGTGCCTCAATTACATCTGCCCAATGGGAGCCTCATCAACTTCAGTGTCTGTCCCAGCTGGCAGAAGGGCCAGTGAATGAGACTGCATGTTGCCCTTTGTGCAATCTCGAACAGTTAATGCCTGCATTGTAGCTTTGCCTATTTACTGTGCTTGTTTGCAGAATGTCTCAGTTTAAAAGAGGGGTAATCATCCCTAATCTTACCTCATACACTTGGATGACACTGGAGCCATCTGAGTGCCCTAAGACTCTGTTTTTCTTCCTGACTGTTTACTGAGGCCTATCACTGGTGGATTAGAGAGAGAGAGAGAGAGAGAGAGAGAGAGAGAGAGAGAGAGAGAGAGAGAGGACATTGTTCTCGGAAGTGGATGCCCAAATGTAGCCATAGTGGCTCCATGTGACCACTGGGAAGGTGGGTATGATTCCACAAGGGTGATGGAGTCAGATGGGAAGGAAAAGGAAGAGGGAATTGTTACCCTGATCTCTGGGGGTCCCGGGAGGGACACCTAAATAACCAAACAACAACACGACTTTGGGGAAAATTAGCTGGAGCACTCACAAAAGCTAGCAAGAGGCAGGGTAACTTAGCAAGATCTTGCAACCCAGCGTCTAAGGGGTCAGGTCAGTCAAGCAGTCAGACAGTTTGAAGTAATAAAAATGATGTTTATTAAGTACAGACAAACATTAAAGACACCACAGTCACACGGATAACTAAGGAATCAGAGATTGACTTGGAGTAGGGATTTTTAGAGGGAAATGGGTGATGCGACACCTGTCTTGTAGTCCTGGAGAGGTCTGAAGGTTGAGTTCGTTGGTATGGAGTCTCAGTACGTGGGACTGAGGGGACAGCTCACCAAACAAAGCGGCAGCAAGGCAGGATGGAAGTCCGGAGCGATCCGAGGGTTGAGCAGGCTCAGTTACTGGAACTGTGGGGAAGGCTCGCCAGGCAAAGCAGCAGCAAGGTGGTCTGGAACTCAGCAGCGATCCGAGGAAGGTCTCGGAATCAGGGGTTTTTATAGTGAATTGTGACTACAGGCCATATCTTACTTGGTGAGAACAATGTGATTTAGGAGCAGAACAAAGCCTTGGAAAGGTCAGAATTTAGCATGATTGACTTAGAGCCGAATTAACAATAGTGTAGCCAGTATGCAAATGCGGAGCGCTTAGTACAGCTTTGTTAGGTTGCCTACTCAGGGCAGGGAGCCTTTGTTAGTATCGCACATATGCAGTGAGGTGTTTGCCAGAGATGTCCCTGAAGCGACGAACCAGCATTATCTGGCCTGCCTGGGTGGAGAATGGAATGTCCAGCAATTATTGGCCATGCCTGTTTACGTGCTTGTCCAGGGGCCTCACAAACACGTGGAGCGGGTGGCAGAGGAAAGCCGAATTATTTGATATCAAGGAGATATCGAGTGCTATCTCTTGGTAGGCCTGGACCGCAGTAACAGAACTTAAGGTGGCAGAAGTAACTGCGCTATGAACAAAGAGTAGCAAGAAAGCCCACTGGCTTTCTGTACTGGTTGTAGATCTTGAAATACTGTAGAAGAAGACACTTTGTTAGCTTAAGAGCCATTCAAAATTAGGCAGACACAACTTTCCTTATTGGAAGCATCCACCTGGGAAGGCACAGATGTGGTAGAGTCATTGAGTGAAGAACTGACATCACAACAATATGGAGCAAAGCAAAGATGGTTGCCAATGAAGCAGCATTGATATCATTGGCTGATGGACATTTCTTTCTCTTTTTGCTGTGATTGCCCCCAAAATATTAAAAAGGGAGGATAATTTTCAGTGCCATTCTTATGAACTCACCCTTGTTTCTTTATTGACTCAGCCCTGCCAAACTTCCTCTATCTAATTAGACCAGAAAAATTCTTAGGCCATTTTCGCACTACACTGTTATAGTGCTCTTATTCCACTTTCAACATCCTGTGGAATTCTGGGGTTTGTAGTTTAGTGAGGCTAGGAGCTCTCTGGCTGAGAATTCTAAATGCCCCTACCTAAACTACGAAACCCAGAATTCCACAGGATGTTGAAAGTGGAATAGTAGCACTATAACAGTGTAGTGCGAAAATGGCCATCGTACTAAACAGATGACATTCTTGGAGCCTTTTCACACTGACCCCTTATTCCACTAAAGAAGTGGGGTTTATACCATGGCTGTGCTGCCAGGATTACAATGCTGCTTTTCATACGCCAGTTTTGGTCCCATGAATGTAGCAATCAGTTATTTTAGAGCTTTCCTGCACCAGGGGCCAGTTTGGATGTCCACCTCATACCTCTCACTCACATTTCTCCATGTGTCATTCTTATATGGCTCTTTTCTGGGAGGCTGACATCACTTTTCCACACTCCGTATTCTCTTTTCTTCTTTTTTAAAACCACTGTTGTAATTGCATCAGAGCAATATTCCTTAAACATCGAGCTCTCTTGCTGCTGAACTGCTATAGTGATGGAAATCAATGGATTTATAAAAATGCAGACAAAAAGGGAGAATGAGGAAGACTGGAACAACCCTTAGGAAAAGTTTCATTCATGGTATTTACAATCCTTCCTTCCACTTCCACTATTAAAAATAATGGGGGTGGGGCAGGGGAAACCTTACATACCCCAAATACTCCTGATCCCTAAATGAGAATACTTGCAAACAGGGTTTCTCACACTCGTTTTTTTTTTTTAATCAATATGGTGACCTGGACTAACAAATGAATTCTATTTAGTGACAAAAAGGGAAAACAAAACTAGGATTACACCAGGAGGGAAACAGAACAGTAGCATCCACCATGTGGCAAGATTCCTTGTTGTTCCATGCTAACCCTCCTCTGTTCCACTACAAAAGCCTTGTGTGACAATGACCTTCTTCTGTATAACGGGGAGCAGAACTGATGAGTTCTACCCACACAGTTCCTTGGATCCAATAAGAAGGAACTGAAAGAGAAAACATACTAGGTAAGAGGAAACATCCTTGCAACATAAAGCCACAATATATCTGGCATTATCCTATGCTGTTTGAAAGTAAATAAGGAAAATAACAGTGTACTGAGCTCTAGAACACGGGATGTTAAATATATCTTGATAATGAGCTTGCACAGTTTTAGGCAAGAATATTAATGACCTAAAAAAATTCCTGTAGATTTTGGTGGTATGGGGAGGGGGGCAATAATATTTCTTGTGTGGTGCTGTTTGTTGAGCTAGACCCTATGTCTACCTCTATGAATGGAAATAACTTTCTACTAGTAGAAGCACACTTAGGCAATTTCTGCACTACACTAGGGAGGGGCATTTAGCATTCTCACCCAGAGAGTTATTTAACCTCAGTAAACTACAAACCCCAGAATTCCACAAGATGTAGAAAGTAGAATAAGAGCACTATAACAGTGTAGTGCAGAAATGGCCTTAGTAATTTCAAATAAACATGGCTGATCTAAATGTCTGCTGTGAAAGGTAGAATGTCACATGCAGTGTTGTTATATTCTAATATTGTTGTGAAACAATGCAGAAACAAATGTAGGTAGAAAATTGAGAGCTAAATTCTGCAACATTGCTTCTGCTTGTAAAAAATATAAATTCATCTCTCTGTAATAATATCCCATCTCCTTCAACTTTCTCAGTTGTAGATACCGTATAGGGTTTGGGATTTCAGAAAATAAATTATTAAAAATGAAGATCTCAGAATGAAATAGATTTATGAAAAGATGAAGAGCAAAACCATAACTGGTATAATGTAAAAAAAGTGGGGAACAGGATCTATCACATGTTGACTGATAACAGCATAACGCTGGATTGGGAAGTTTCATATGAGTGTTCACTCAGTGAGCAACAGCATTTGCTTATTTGCTTGTCTCCTTTATAGAAACTGACTGCTTGGAATCAGTATCAAAGACCATCCTAAGTGGAGAGAATGCATTTATTAAGCAAATTACAAGTCTGATAGATGGAGAAGGATAGGATCTAATAGACAGAGGAGGATGCTGGTTCTGGCTATACAACTAAGGCAAAGACTACAGAGGTGGAGTAGCTAGCAGAAATGAAGCCAGACTTGAGTCTATCAGTCTATAGGGAAGAAAGTAATCAGTCTATGGGGAAGGAAATAATAGGTCACACAAGGGAAAGAGGAAAAAGTTCATGGCATCATAACAATCTCTTTCTACCTGTACAGCCCCCTATGAGCACACAATTGCTTGTTTGTGTGGTTCCACATTTTTTCATTTCCAATGCTCTTTTCTCCCAAATCTAGCAAAAAGGACTACATTATGAGGGAACCTTTGCATCTGGGATATTAAAAAGCTATGTAACTAGCAGCTATAAAATTATGTTCCTGAGAACGAGTGAAAGAATGTGTTTAATGCCATTTAATACCTGTGTAGATGAGTACAAGTTTCTGAACATTGACAAGATACAGTTGGGTTTGTGATTTACTGATGCCCATGAAGAAGCAGAAAGGCAAATGGCAGCTGATGGGCTTTTGCAACCTATCACATATTGGGGAAATGATGGATAAAGGGCAAGGGGACTAAAAAGGCAGGAACAAGTACAGTAAAGCTGAAAGCCCTGCCAGGAGGATTGCGTGCCTTACAATACTGCACTTATACATTAATGCTTGTGGTTTGTTTCTTTATCCCAGCTGCATCCTCTGAAATTCTCACAGAGTTCAGCTATAGGGCACTCAGTCTATAATAACAGCAGAGAGACTGGCCTGGTCTGTATTGCCAGGGCTGGACAGGACATAGCTGGGGTGTTTAATACCGTAACATTTAAACTGTCTTGTTGAAATGCAAGGGGTTGTGGCCTGCTCTCATCTTTGCCTTGCCCACTACTAGTTTTTCTGGCCCAAAATATCTTTGCTGCATTCAAAGGCAGATGAGAAGAATTTCCTGCAGCTTTTTCAAAGCCATTTATTTACCAAAAAGAAAACTGTGGCATGGTGTGTATCTATATCAGCTAATTTAGTAGCCGTTTCCTCTCCAGGGATAATCCTGGGAGGTGACATTCTGTCAAGGATGGTAGTGGATCACAAATCACTCACAGATTATTATCACTCAACTATAATTCCCACAATTCTTTGTACAAAAACAAGACAGTTAAATTGGCAGAAAAACTCCACAGTGTTTGTGTTCACTTTATGCAGTGTTATTCAGCCTAAGAACAAAAGGGGCAGGGGAAGAAGGGGATAAAAAGAGTGTCCAAAATTATGCAGAATGTGGAGAAAATGTTTCCTGTTCTCATACTAGACCATGTTTTATTCCCTGAAGTCTAAGGAAGGGGAAGCAAGACAGAATTCTCTCAGCTGTAGTCCTGTTAGTAGACTTACACACTCATAAGTTCCCCTATGGAAGTAACTTGGTATTTTTGGACATCACTTCAAGTTTACAGAAGCAGAGCAGCATATGCTGTGCCATTGTGCCTGTGATATACATTCAAATGCTTATGTGCATGTGGATGCAATTGCCCATGCACATGAGGTTGTGCATTCAGGAGCACATTCATAGGTGCATTCAGTTGCTTAATGTTACAGTTCAATGCAAAGACTGTGTAGCACACCCAAGGCATAACTGCACAGGTGGAGATTTATGTTGCATGACCTCAATGTAGGATCTTGGCCTTCATATCACAGGGCATAGTGGAACTGTGCAATTTCACCACCACAAGGTAGAGGTGTGCCTGCCAATGTGGATGGCTTTAAAGGGAGGTTCATAGATAAGAGAACCATCACTGACTACAAGTCAGCATGGTTGTATATTGTCTCCTGCATCAGAAATAACTTGCTGAGGAACATAACAGAAAGGTGTAGTTGGGCTGATGTCTTACTTGTGATCTTCCCCTGGGTGACTGGTTGGCCACTGTGGGAACAGAATGCTGGGAGAGATAGAAGTTTGGTCTGATCCAGCCAAGCTCTTCTTAAATTCTAATATTTGGAATATAGATTGTGGCTTATTGCTTGTGTCAACCCTGCATGCAAGCATAAATGATTTCAAAAGTTTTCTCCCCACTGGGTGAGATTCTGAGTTTTTCTCCATTTTTTCCCCCAAATTTCTGCTCATTCCTAATGAGAAACAGTCTCACAGGAGAGTCAAATACCCCCTCCTGTGTACCTATTTCCATATCAACAGCTTCCAAAATGGCTTAAACCCAAGTACTTTGGTTTCTCTAACCTGGACTTTGTAAGTTTCATTGAAGCTTTCTGAGGAAACCTGCCCCTTAAAAGCAAAAAGGAAAAATTCTCAATAGGAGATAATACAAGCACCCTTGAGACCTCAGTTAGTGGTGAAACTTATCCATGAATTTCACCTGATATTTTTGGAGCCCTACCAATCCCTCTGAAAATGAAAGCCAGCATGAATTTATGAGCAATCAATGGGTTTTCAAGCTAACAATGAATGGGAGTGGGGAAACAGATGCTTGGGTAAAGCACTCTCCAGGTAACTATCAATTTGACCTTTTCATGATGTATATTCAAGTCAATAAAATGTTTACTGACACTGAAGCATATTACCAAAATGACACACATACACAGCCCTCAGGCCAATAGTTCTAAACCAGTTCTTCCAGGTAATGTCTGATGATTATCCAATTAATTCTAGCTGTTTTGAAGAAAGAAAGAAAAAGAAAACAGTTACCTCTCAGCTCTTTAGTAGTTTTATGTATAGTAGCATAGTGGGAGATAATATCTTCTCCATACCTTGGGGCATCAGCAACATGGGCCTAATCTGGCAAAAGATGAAACATCATTCAGTCATTACTTGTCACTTCCTTGGAAGCACCTTGTCCCACTTCCTTCATTGTTGCTTTCTTCACAAGGAAACTGATTCATTTGAAAAGATGTTCCTGTGTGCACAGAGACTCTTCATGTGAGTGAGAACTATGGAAAATCAGATCTTTATGTGGAAAGCAAGTAAACCCATGTGAACCAGAAGTTTTCTTTCAGTGTGTCACATTCCATATAAGAAAAGCAAAACCAATCACCTCGGGGTCTTTCCACACTACACTGTTATAGTGCTATTATTCCACTTTCAATCTCTTGTGGAATTCTGAGGTTTGTAGTTTACTGAGGCCAAAGAGCTCTCTGGCTGAGAATTCTAAAGGCCCCTCCCTAAACTGCAAAGCCCAGGATTCCACAGGATACTAAAAGATGAATAATAGCACTATGACAGTGTAGTGTGGAAAGGCCCTCAGTTAACTGAATGTCTATGGCCCTTTTCGCACATTACCCGTTTGCACGGCTGGGGGAGGCGTCTCGCGTGAGAAGCCTCATCCGGAACGCTGCCACTTCCCCACTCCTTCATCCCTCAGGTCGCTTCCTGGTAGCGCGCCCGTCATGCTCACGCCCCGCCCCTTCCTTTCACAGCGCAGCCTGGGAGCTGTAGGCTGTGCTGGGGGAGGAAGCGCGACCGGGATGGCTTGTTCGGCGCACCGCACACAGGTAAGTGCGTGAGGGCCCCACGAGCATTGTGTGACCGCACAGTATTTTCGGCTTACAGCCAAAAATAAAATGCGCGATCGTCCCGCTTTAGGCTTGTGAGCGTCGCGTGAGTGAGAGTGTGTCGTACGGACCGACACTCCCATTTACGCAACGCTCAAGGGGCCCTCGCGCAAAAAAACTGTGTGCGAAAAGGACCTATGACCTGGCCTGGTTTACCAGCTTTCCCCAGCACTTGTTTCTAAAAACTGGTCAGGAATGGCTTACTATTGTACCGAATACTGTCAGAAACTGAACTGAGTGGTTCAGAAACTAAAGCAATCTATTCTCATATGTAGTTTGCAACCAACTATGAAGCAGGGATTTAAACCTACAGGATGTTTTACTGGGTTCCACACAAAGCAATCTGAGAATGAGGAACACATTATAAAATGCTTAATAACTTTCTCTTTCAGAATATTTTTTTCTTTTAATCATACAGGACACAATCTGAATTCAAACATCTACCTAGTTAATCTAGCAAAGCTAACTGATTACAACATTTCTGTTCAACTGAATGGGGCTTCTACAGAATTTGGGGATCATTTGTGCACAGCAGCCACAATTCATCCTGGTAACTTCTTTCTGATTTCCTTGGCTCTTCAGCTGTATGATTCACCTCCCAGTGTACAGACCATCTTTAACAAGCACATTCCATGTTGCTTTTGCTTCAGCTGATTTACAGTTTCTTATGCAGTGGAAATGAAAATTGGATCAGATCTCTGCTGACTTATAAAAATCATTAGTAACCAGGTCTTGTAAGTGAGAGCTAAGCTTGGGCCATGCTGACACAACACAATCAGTTTTCTTTGCGTAATGATGCCATACCACAACAGGAGTTAAAATGAAATTCTGAGCCTTACGAGCTTTTGTCCTGTTGTTATGTTGTCATCACTCCTTGATGGAGCAGTGGGAAAACATCAGCTCTAAGTCACTGAATAACCTATTGGCACCAGCTCGTTTCAGATTTAATGGTAAGATGATGCAGGATAAGAGAACCATTTATTAGCACTTTCTTTCAGCTTTGCAATATTTGTGCATGTATGTGTTTATTCATAGTTTCAGTTCAGTTATTAAGTACTTTGCATAGCTTGGATTTTTCACACATCTTTGGTTTTGTGTGAAACATTTAGGAGAATGACTTTAGGAATGAAGAAATTCCCTTTCTTCTTATTCCAAAGAAAAGGTTAGTTGGAGTCATTTTTGCATTCCTTTTAGCCTCGCCTGTCTTTCATGTGTATTTATTTTTCTTGGATATTCTTCTAAGAGACAAGAGCCACTTGAATCATTTTGCAAGTTTGATCAAACTTTAAAACAAAATCATCCATTAATGAAGCATTGGGAACATGAACTTGCCAGTGGCCTGAAACATGCTTTTTACCGTTCCTTGCAAGTTTACTCACAATTTCTTATGGCCATTTCTCAAGATTACCTGCACTCTATGCAGCTAATGGATCAAAAACAAACAAGCCCTGACAGCCATTGGACACTCTGTAGGGGAAGGGCAGAGTCTGGAACACAATGTTTATTTTTATCTTTTCTATTTATTTTTTAAAAGGAATTAAAAATAAACACCATAGCAAAATTATCATATCATCACTGATAATCTTCCAAATGTAAACACAGTAAAACCATCTCACGGAGTTCTAGTGAGGTGATGCTGGTCCATTTGAGCTGTGCAAATATTGTTCTGATTTTACTTATCAGCGAATGATTCCTGGTAGCAGAAAGCAAACTGGAAGTGACAGAGCAGAAGGTGTGGTAACAGCAAACCTGTTCTGTCAGTCACAAAAATGGACAGCCATTGACCCAGAAAGTACTTTGACTGGGCTTACTAGGAAATGCACTTAAGGAAAGTCATTCTCATAGCTGTGTCAGATAATGATGACTGCAGTTTTCAGTCATTCACAGCTAGATTTGCAGCCACTTGGCTGCTGTTTGCTGAGGAAGACTTGAGCATGCCAACAGTGCATGATGGCTCACACAGATCAATTTATGAACATGCTACGATGAGACTTCTTGCTAGAATTTGGAGTGCTTTCTGTGAGCCCAATTGGATGTTCGCTATGTATGTGTTCAGGAATAAACTACAGAGACATCATCCTGAGGTTGGCACACCCCAGACTGCCTTGGTTTATGGCACCAAGGGAAAAGATCTGGATTGGATGGCTAAAAAAATTCAGAAATTTTAAGAACCACATTTATCCCAAAAGCATGTAATACCATAAAATCATTATGTTAGCAGCATCACCCTGCCTCTCATTTCATCCACCTCACAGAAAGCTCTGGGGAGGGGGAAGCTGCCACTCCTAACAAAGATTCCCCACTCCTGTTTTATGGTAGTATAAGCTCTTCTGAGTTTCCTAAGTTGAAGAATTTTGTTTGCGTACATGGGATCTAAGTATTACAGCATTATTTAAATGTAATCAACAACTGATTTGGACATGGAGCATCAACTGAGAAATAAGTTAATCAATGAAAGTATGACCATGACCTTGGGCAAGAACAAATCAGAGAGCAATTTTTCCCATATGTAGACTTGGGGGCTGAAGTTGTGGCATACTAACTTGTGGGTTCATAGAGGAGGTCATATTTGAGCCAGGGACTTTCAGGTTCACCACACAGTCTCTTAGCTCATTAGTCTCCTATTATCAGCTCACACAGTCTGGTCACAGTGTGCTGCAAACAGAGATTAGGTGCATTACAATCTCTGCTTGCAGAACAAACAGCTGTGGATGATTCAAGCCACAGAAAAAAGACAAGTCTGTCCCAAACTGTTGGGCAATTTTTACCTAATAAAAGCACACAGATCAGAAAGGAAGAAACTTTTTCTTTACAGGTCAAGGTCTATGGTCCTCCAGGGTAATCCTCCAAGGATCTTGCAACGATGGCAGATGAGGTTATCCTCCTTCTTCCTCCCCGCCTCTCTTTCTGTTACTGCCTCCTTCCTTTCTTCTCACTCTCTGGACTACTCAAGACAGGACAAGTGCATCAGGAGACTGTATTATTTGTTGCTGTACTTCTCAGGGCTTTTTAAAAATATGACATTCTGCTGTCCTGGCCTATTTCTTGTAATTCCTGGGACCAGAAGCAACATTTATTCTCACCCTCAAGTTGGCTTCTTTTTAATTCCAAGACACATGGAGACAAAAAAGTATCCTGGGCTTCTTTATTTTTAGAGTTACAGTGCCCCAGTGAAATGGCACTTTTGCATTATAGTATTTTAATACTATTTTTAAAAAATCAGAGAGGAGAAAGTGTGTCCTGTCCCAATACCCTGGCCAAGTTATCATTCTTCTCCTTATGCTTTGAAAGTACAGATCCACTTGGATCTCTGTTTTCAGAAAACTCTGTTCTGCTGGGATCCTAATCCTCATCCCTCCTCTTGTTTGCCTAGTCAGGCATGCCTTTGGAAGCACTGATGTGGATGGATCCATACTCTGAAAGTAAAGTCCTCAGCAGCACTCCCTGCTTGGACCATTTATGAATGTTGGCTGCAGGTTGCGTAGAGGCTTCAGCTCCCCCACTCCAGGTGTATGAGCATACCCTCCATCTGTTGTGATTTGGCAGTCCCATTCCTGAGTAATCCTCTGCCATCCCACTATTTCACCTGCTTTTAAAATGCCCCCGTTTCTCTCACCACCTCCCCGCTTCTTCTTTTGACTTCTGCTTATATCAATTGCTGCAAACTGAGTTCAAAGTGCAAACATAGTTCTCACTCAATTATTTTAGCAGGGTGGAGAGGAGAGGAGCTGAGGGGCAGAATCTTGCTCTTCCCTATATGCTTAGGCCAAAGCAAACTGCTGCAGCCTCTCTTAGGCCATTTCTGCACTACACAGTTATAGTGCTATTATTCCACTTTCAATATGCTATGGAATCCTGGGATTTGCAGTTTAAGAGGGGGCATTTAGAATTCTCAACCAGAGACCTCTTTGGCCTCAGTAAACTATGAACCCCAGAATTCCACAGGATGTTGAAAGTGGAATAATAGCACTATAACAGTGCAGTGCAGAAATGGCCTTAGCTTGCCTATTCTTCCTCACTGATAATTTTGCCCTCTTGGCCAAACTCAGATGCTTCTTGGCTCAGTTTTCATCTCAGTTTTCATCTAGGAAATGTTAGAGGGTATATATAAGGCATTTGTGGAAACTTTTGTTAGCTCCAGAAACCAGTCACTTCCTTTTCATTAAAAAACAACTTCCTGATTTACAGAACCTAATCTATTTTTTTAAAAAAATATAAAAAATATAAAAAGATGTTACCAACTCTGCGTGTAGTTAAAATGTTGTTTCCTTTGGCTCTGCAATTCAAATTAGCAACCATTGTAAATGACAGACCCACCCCTTTCCAAGTGTGCTTCTGCCTTTTCAGAAAAATGGCATGGCATGGCATGGCATGGCTCCAGATTTATTATCTCATTTATTTCCATATACAATGAGCTCAGTTTGCAAGCAAATTTCTAAACTTCCAGCTGCATAAACTTTAACTGAGCTTTCATAGTCATGCTGGATTCCTTCCATTTCATGCATCACTCCCTGTAATAAATATGGTCCAGGCCAAATGAGGATCCCCAGTTAACGCAAACCAGGGCAATGTTGTAGCCATCCATGGATTTTGTGCTGACACCAAATCCAAGAGGACAGCACAGGTGTAACAAAGAAACCACTGGACCATGAAACACTTGTTCCTTCTAGGTATGATATAGAAGATAGAAAGCACCTGGCCTGGCTTCAGAACTCAGGTTGAATAAATAAGATTTGCTGAGAGAAAACAGAATACTTTCAAGAATGATATCACTCACTCAGAGGAATGATATCATTAGTATATAACTTCACATCTGTGTCATTATTGTGTTAGATCTTGAAGCCTAAGGGATAATGGCAGGGGGATCTAAAACATCCCATCTTAAAAACAGAGGCTGGAATTTATGGTTACAATTACAAATGCATAACCTAAGTTATGCATTCATAACTCATTCATATTCATGATCCCTGCATATTCAGTATTGTAGGGAACATGCAGGGATCATGAATACCCTCAAGTCATCACTTACTGGGCAGCAGCCACTGCAAGTGACAAGAGTCTGTTCTTCCCTTGATCAGGACTCAGCAGACTGATGTTTCCACCCCTCCTGTGAGTGTTCTTTAGTGCGGAGAGGAATTGTGACAGGGATCCTGCTTCTGATTGTCACATCAAAGATCACCCTTGGCAGACAGGTGGAATCATCAATTTGCTGTAGCCTGATTGACCCCTGTGGTTCCCAGCAACCAATGCCTAGTAAGTCAGGATGGGCTCAGCCCAGAAGATGCTACTTAGCTGTGTATATTTATTAGAGTATATTTAATTAAGTAACTGATCTAGAATCTTGGTCAGAGGTATTTATTTCATTTTTAACATGCTGTCATGTCCAACAATTGACAATTGAGAAAGGAGTGTTCTGGAGCCCCTTGATTGTACCATATCACACTGAGTTTAGTTTAGTAATTTATTAGTTACAGCATCGAGAAGGATGTTCTTTGAAAGCACAGATCTAAGTGGATCGTGCCTTCCTCCCTTCTGAGTTTGCAAATAAGAGTATCAGTTGGAAGTAAGTTGGACTATGACCCTGGAGACCAGGATCTGATTCCCTTCTCAGTCATGGAAACCCACTGGGAGATCTTGGGAGTGTCACACACACTCAACCCTTGAAAACCCTGTGAAAGGTTCACTTTAGGGTTGCCATAAGTTGAATATGACTTGAAAGCACACCACCACCACCACCACCACCACAACAACGCTGATATGTGTGTTCATATGCCTATTTGAAGACAGCCAGTGTGGTGTAGTGGTCTGATCATCGCCCTAGTGTCACCCTAAGTTGGAAATGACTTGAAGGCATAAAACAACAACACTGCCTCTCTGATAATTTTCATAATTTTAAAGTGAGTAATGAAGAAATAGTTAAAGATTTTATATAACATGGGTCAGTCATTTATGAAAATGAGACTACAGTCAAGAAAACAGAAAAAGACTAGGATGTGGAAGGACATCTAAGCAAGAACTAGATAAGATCTCATATATTTTAAAGATATATTAAATACCAAAGTAAGAGCTATCTATGCCATAGTATTTCTGATTTTTCCATATGAGTGGGAAAGCTGGACATTGAAAAAAGCTAACAGGAAGAAATTTGACATGTGGTTCTGGAGGAGAGTTCTAGGTATACCATGGATTGGTAAAAAAGACAAATGGTTCGTATAACAAATCAGGCCTAAAATCTCAGTAGAAGATTACTAAATGAAGGCTGTTGTACTTTGGACATATGAGAAGATGTGACCCACTGCAAAAGATGATATTGCTTGGTAAGGTGGGAGATGGTAGGGAAAGAAGAAACCCACATTATAGATGGATAGACTCAATCAAGGAAGCCACAGCCCTACTACTGGGTTTATATTTTGGTTCCAGTTGTTTTTAAATTGTTTTCCTTTCCTTTTTTGTTTTAGCCGTATTACTTGCTTATCTATCTGTAGTGAGTGTTTTGCCTTGGTGTGTTTAGTAACTGTTTTGCGCTGGGACAGCCAGATATGCAATTATTAAGTAATCAGTGGGTACTACTATAGAGACATGGAGTCTAGAATTCTGTTTCTAGCAGTGGCCAACAAGATGGACCCTACAAATCCCACCAGCAGCTAAGGAAGGTGATGCTCTTTCCCTGTTCTTTGACACATATGCACACCACACTGCACTTAGGCCTTGAAGGTATGTGGTCTCTGATGAAGTGGGTGGAGAGTGCCTACAAGAAGTCCTCTGAACATTTGTTCAAACTTATAAGAATAGCAGGAACATTTAAATGTGGCAGGACCTTTCAGTCAAAGGAACCAAGAGTTGTTGCCCAGGGACAAGTGAGGAGGAGAGATTAGTCCCCCACTCCCTGTTTCCACCAAGGTCTGACATATCACTCTAAAATGAGTGAGTGCAGACACACGCTTAATGTCTATGCCCATCAAAGCTCAATAGTCGAGTACACTCAAGCATGTTTATAACTCTGTGGGTCAAGGTTTTTAAAGCTTTCCTAGTCCTGTCACTTAAAAAAGTCTGCGTTAACATTAGTCACTGACTGCATGACCAAAGCACTGTATTGTCATCATGTAAGAATAATTAACAATTATATAACAAATAAAGCATATCCATTTGCAAACTGGTTGTAAAAAATTAACTAAGTTTTCCACTATCCTTTCAGTTTAAGCAATTTTCACATTTTCTTATATGAATCTTAGCTTAGGGGCTTTCTGCACTACACTGTTCTAATACTATTATTCCACTTCCAACATCCTGTGGAACTCTGGGGTTTGTAGTTTCCTGAGGCCCAAGAGCTCTCTGGCTGAGAATTCTAAAGGCCTCTCTCTGAACTGCAAACCCTGGGATTCCATAGGAAGTTGAAAGTGGAATAATAGCACTAGAACAGTGTAGTGCAGAAAGGCCCAAAATCTGCCCTTGCAACTCCATTGTAAATGGACTGAAAGTTTAGGTTTTGTTCAATTCCAAATATATTTTGTATTTTTTAATACTTCCATATAGTACCAGCTATGCAAGCCACACAAATGCTACCAATTAAAAACTCTTTTAAAAAAAATTATAAATACTAATACAATTATTGTTGAAGCCATCCATAATTAAACAGCGAAAGGAAAATGCTTAGGACCCCAGAACATCTTCCTATCACTGCTTATTTAGGAATGGCTTCAGCATCTCAGCATATTCATTCTTCTTAAAAAGGAACTTTCCAGGCTCTACAATAGTTCCATTGCAAGAATCTTATCCCTACAAATATGAACGGTTATCACATAAATATTTGATCTCCTCCATCATCATCATCATCATCATCATCATCACCATCAGTTGGACTCTTTTGGTTCTAAGATTTGTACATGCAATCAAAAAATTAAGCATTCCTTTCTATCCAATCCCATTTTTTTCTCATTGTGAATAAACAGAAAGACATGCTTCATTGCTTGTATTTCTCAGAACACTGAATTCACAACCTCTTGTATATTTCATAAAGTCTCTGTAGAACAGGTTAAAGATAGAATTGCATAATTAAATTTTTAATTTTGACAAACACCCTGGGTGTCTGTATCATGCCTTGTGGCAGTTATATTAACCTCTTGCCAGCTTGACAATAAAATTATATAATATTGCATAGCAGGCAATTTGTGATCCCAAACTCAATTATATTGACATGTTTTTTGCTTTAGCAGAGCACATTTGGTGGCTCAGTGGGGTGGAGGGAGACATTTATGCCTGCAGACATTGTGGGGTTCGACACTTGCCTTTTTCTCCAGTATTGACAACATTCCCTTACTCATTTTTCCCCTGAGAATCCAGATGACATTTCTCCCAAACTATTAAAATTCTATCTCTCATTCTCTCTCTTCCACCTTATTTCTACTTTTATGGTATTTTTGGTCCTTTCATTGCAAGTGTGCCACAACCCATTTGAAGCCTGAACTGACATATTCTGATTGTGTTACCTGTTTTGCCTGTGAGATATTTGATGTTCGTGTCTAAGCTTACTGTTGCCCATTTTCTGCTCACTTTTCCACCATTACTTGTTTTATAACAATTGTTCTTCAGGAGTTTTTAGAGGTTAAACTGCTGGAATCCCACTATCTTCTCAAGGCATACATGGAGGAAGTACCATGGAGTCTGTCAGCTTAATTTCACTATAGTAATGGGGAAAAAAAGTCTTGCCAACATTACTTTTATTATTATGTGCTTTCATGTTGACTCCACCTCATGGCAACCCTATCTCTAAGGGAGTTTTCTTGGCAAAATTAATTTAAAGAATAGACTTGTCACTGTTTTCCTCTGAATATAGCCCACAGCACCTGGTATTCCCTGGCAGTCTCTCTTTCAAGTACTCAACAGACTTTATTTTGTACTAACCTAGCTTTGTTGTTGCTGTGTGCCTTCACATTGTTCTCAACTTATGATGACCCTAAGACAAACCTATCAAGGGGTTTTCTTGGCAAGATTTGCTTTTAACTAAAATACATGCAAATGCCTCAGTTGAAATGCAGGTGCCTGAGATAAGTCAGAAATGCAAGGGAAATACAATCCCACTTCAGAGATATTTGGATTACCAATATCAAATATAAGGTGACTTGGATCCAAAGCAAAATGGGCAAGTCCTGACACGGACTAGGAACTGAGTGGCACCTCTCCCTCACTTGGGCCCCACTACTGTTCTGTCTTGCAGCAAGAATGGAACTGTCATTCACACACACACACACACACACACACAGGATTTTGTAATGCAGACTTTTGTAGATGATGATAATATTCACTAATTTTACAATGGGTATTGAAAACAATAAACAGATAATATACTACTGAGAAAGAAGAAAACACATACAACATGGCCACTTCTGCACTACACTGTTACAGTGCTATTATTCCACTTTCAACATCCCATGGAATTATGGGGTTTGTAGTTTACCAAGGCCAAAGAGCAATCTGGCTGAGAATTCTAAGCGTCCCTCCCTAAACTGCAAACCCCAGGATTCCACAGGATGTGTTGAAAGTGGAATAACAGCATTATAACAGTGTAGTGCAGAAATGGCCGTAGTTAGGTCTTCCAAACTATTATTATATGTTATTAGGCCCTTTCCACACGGGGGTTTAAAAACGGTGTAGAGCGACCTCTGACGGAGGTCTACACCGTAAAGTGGATTGGGATGGACTACTTTTGCGTAGTTCCACACCCCAATCCATGCTAGGGCAACCGGAAGTGGCGCCACCGTGTGCTTTTTAAAAACCACTTCTCTGGTGGTTTTTAAAAAGCACAGGGCGTGCAGCCCCATGCAGCCCCGTCGCAGTGCCTGGTGTGGATTTGCAGGCGCACGCAAGGGAGTGCCTGCAGATCTGCCAGGGGCGGGCTTTCCGGCTGGCGAGGTTCTCCGGTTGGTGGAGAGCCTCCGCCAGTCGTAAGCCGCCATTTTGGGTGCCGCAGGACGGCGCGGGACGCCGAGGAGTGTGGAGCAGCGAAAACGCACTGCTCCACGTGGCGACGGACTTACCGGGTTTCAGGTAAGCTCTGTTTCCGAGTGTCTTTGACCATTTCTTCTTCCGCATGTGGAAAGGGCCTATGTCTCCCCAATGCCTCCAGCACTGCCTCAGCACTTCAGAGACCTGCTACTGCTGCTACCAGTTGATGGGGAAGCTGCAAGAGCTGCTGAAGATCTTCCGCATTTTTCAAGAAAACTTTCCCCAGTGCCCAAAACCATAATGATGAATTAGGCTTTTGGACTGAAAGAAGAATGACCCAAATCCCTGACCTAGCTCTTAAGAAGGCAGAGGCAGGTTCTGAGGTCTTTGAGCTTGTTTGGAGGTTCTAGCAGGGGAGCACAGCTATCGTATACCCTTGACCGAAGAACGGTACACTCCTTCTATCTGGGATGGTTGTCCTCTTCCACCGAGCGTGCAGCTTCGGGAGGGATGGACATGGAGTGGTGAGGGAGGAAGGGGACACCCGCCTAGCCAGCCAGGTCAGCCAAATCAACCCTGGCGATCAATGGGGTGACAGATGTTGCAGCCAGATTGCCCTCACATCCGTTCTGAGGTCTTTATAAGGCCAGTCATCACTTGATAGAATGAGGAGGATGCCTTAGTCTTCAAATGTTGGATGTCATAAAAGGTTTGAAAATCCTTAGCTACTTAATTGTTGGTTACTATATTTTCTCCTGCCAGGGATGGAGAAAGAAGCTTGTGACAGATTTTGGTTCATCTGCACAAAAAATAAAAGATAATAATATAAAATTTTAAAACAAAATAAAATATACTAAACAAAATAATATAAAATTTTTAATTTAAATTTTTTAACCTTTTTTTAAATAAAAAATTAAAAATTGACTTGGGTGGATAGCGAGCACCATTTGCTTCATTGTTTCAGGTCCCCAAATATCTTAGGTTAGTCTTTATTAGTGTTATGAGGAAACTCCCTAGGCTTTCACTGAAGACTGAAACTACTTCTTGGAAAGGTAGCAAGATCTTATTCAATCACCACAAATAAATGAAAGCCTCTTGGCATTAACATTCTTCGTTTGGTAACTTCACATGCAACTGCCCATGCTGGGGAGGGAGGGGCAGCAGCTCCTCCTACCTTTTAACTCCTATATTCCCGACAGCATTTTAAATACAATAAGGGGGGGGAGAGTTTACCATAGTGCTTAATACAATACTGTGTGTGACATAGGCTTAAGCCCTGCATCCAAATCAGTCAATACGTTCTCCTGTATTTAACCAAGTTAGTGGACAGTATAAGAACAGTATAAGAAAAAAAATCCACAATAAGATAAAGCATAGTTCGCTTTCAAACTGTAACAAACTGTCCCTACAACAAATATATAAGCAATAATTTAAAATGGTACAATTAAGAATCCTTAAAGCATTACGACAACAGCCACATAATTTCCTGGCAGTTTCAGCAAAGAATGCTATCACACAGAAAATATAAGGTTGATTATTGACCAACAATTATACCACTGCATCCTGCAGGTTTTATCTGGAGGGGGGAAAAAGGAGAATACACAGCAGATTTTTTTTTAATCTTAAGTAGAAGAACATAAAGTAGTGCACCTTTTTTACAACATGATTACAGCCAAAGATGCATTTCAGTTCTCAAAGGGAAGACAAAGTACCACACTTTGAAATCACTGAAGCTTTCCTTTTAAATTTTGCAGAGAAAATGTGTCATCTCACTGTGGTGATCACACTGCTAACCACCACTTATGGCAATACTGCCTAAAATCTCCACACTCCTAACACCCGAATCCTCACTTGAACCACTTCTACAATGTCCTGTTTAAGATGCCTCTTTCACTTTGGCTGTATCTCTACTATAACACTGATACAGTGACCAAGTGATAGACATGGCTATATTAAATAATAAACATAATTTTACTGAATATAACTCAAGATGTTGCAGGGATCTCACTCTATACTCTCCACCACATAAAAGCTTGCAATTCCAGTGTATTTCATATTACAGGAATACACTATTAACCAAATTTTAACTGCTTAATACAGTTCTATCTCCAGTCCTCTCACTCTCAGTTCAGAAATCACCTCCCCCTCCCAATGCATCTACATTACACTGTTACAAAAATTTTATACTACTTTAACTATCATGGTTCCATTTTTAGGAATCCTGCGCTTTGCAGTCTGAAGTACTCAGAATTCTCTACCAAAAAATTTCAGTCCACTTCAGCAACTATATCACTCAGAGCTCTCTAATACAGAGCTTTGCAAACCACATCAAGTGACAGATTTTAAGCTTTCTAAGGATAGAACCATGACTGTTCAACTGGTATCAAAATGCTACAATGGTGCAACATAGATACGGGGGCAGGAGATCTTTTATAGATATCTATTAGATCCACTGCAAGGGAGGAATTTCTTGAGTTCTAAGAGAGAGAAAGAGAAGTTATGACAAGGAAGTTTGTTAAACAATTAAGATGTGAATCTAGATGAGGATGGAGCCATGGTAGTTGAACCAGTATCAAGTTGCTACAAGTGTGTAGAACAAATACACTCTGTTTCTTTATCCTAATCTTAATCTTAATTGAAGATGGTTCCAGATCGGACAAAAGTGTTGGCAGGAGTTGTACTTATAGGTATAGGGACTTTTTTCACTATCCAAATGATGCACCTCCATCACACCAGCCTGTTGTTTCACAGCAACTGCCATTATTTAAGGAAATGAAAACATACCCACATAGAAACAACCACTATCACACTGTCTCTGCAATAACACTATGATGCCAATTTGGTGATGCATGTTCCCTCAATCATTCTTCTGTACCACTCCACTGACCCCACCTCCTAGCAGATGTGGGATATTTCAGCATGTTGGGAGACTTCCTTCCCATCATTCTGGCATTGTGCTTTCCTGTCATGCCACCATTTCAGCATTTCACTCTTCCAGAGTCATGGCTGGTTTTCTGTTTTACCTTGATGGTGTAATGGCGACATGCTGGTGATGACCAGGGCAGCTCAACTGTGCAGTTACTGCAAATGTAAAAAATTAATTTTAAAAAACTTGTTGGGGAATGGAGTAAAAGCAACACTGTTCATGTGCATCATAACGTTCTCTTCGTCCAGATACTGGAAGTGCAACGAGTGCACCCTGCTTTGATATAGGGATGGGGGAAAGAGGAGAACCACGCCCACTGATATCACATGGCTGTTGCAATATGAGAACTGCAGTGCCATGACACCATCACATGAATACATGATAGTGGAAATGCAGTATTATTGGAGCTATTCATAGGTATTTCCTGTGAATGAACAGGAATGACCCAATAACGATTGGAAATGCAATTCAACAATGGGAAAGTGACAATGTCATGGGATAAAAAGAGATCAAAAACAGAACTAAGCAATACAATTGTGCAACAAACCAGAGCGTGATAAAGCTCTCAGTCTATTTCTCATGAATTTCCAGGATGAGCTATGACTTTTCAAACCAAGGACAGGGGATTTTTTTTTCTCACCTAGAATTTTCTAGTACAGGGAGCTGCAAGTTAAAGGCCAATGACTGGCTCAATTATTTTGGTTCCTCCTATATTTTCTGGGCAGTCCCATTGAAGACGTGTTGGCAGGAGGTGACCTTTCCCTCCGAGGTTCTCCTTTGACCCTCCTGCACTTACTATATTTCCTCGAGAGAGGAAATATTGCCTTCACCACACTTCAAGTGAAGGAGGGACAGGAGGACACTACCATGCCATTTTGGGGACATGACTCAACTGCTATTAGTTGTGCAAAACAGCAGGAAATTTACCAGCACAGGTGGCCCCCTGGATCCCTGACTCCCTCATTCTCACTCTCACAACATTCATCATTTAGTAGTAGTAGTGATGATGATGATGATGATGATGATAATAATAATAATAATACCACCACCTCTCACTCCAGCTTTCTCTACTGGTCACCAATCTACATGCAAAACATTTCTCCCAATGGCCTGAACCTGTCAGTCTTCATACACACTCCTATCACAATGATACTTTCTATCTTATATTTCAGTATAACACAATACAAGAACGCTAACCAGTTTTACAAACAAGGTAATTCTGCAGACGTTACCTTGGGAAGTAATTCAGGGTCCTATGCTATGCTTATGGAAATAGCCAACCAAACCATAGATAAGGCAGGAGTGTCCTTTAGAAACTTCAGCAGCATAGAGAAGAAAATTCCCACATCCATTTAGCTGAAATTTGTTACCTTCATAAAAGATGTTAATATGTCTGTAAATGTTATCAGTTTCTGCCAAAAGACAGAAAATCTGCAGGCATTGATAATATCGGAGTGGAGAAGACACTCACGGCCAAGATCTGGGCCAAGCATAAAAAGTGGTACTAATTGAGGCCACCATTCATACAATGGTAGCTTTAATAAATAAATAAATTTCATTACAAGGAAAATTTTATGACTTTCCTTGAAATGTCAATGTTATGAACCCCTCTCAGCTTCATACAATGAGACAGTAATTCCCTGACCAATGTGACATACTTTGGTGGCAAACAAGAAGGCCAGATGTGTACACACTTAGAAATCTTTTCTGTGTTGTTAATCTTGACAAAAGCATATAAAGACTGCAATACCACACATACCCACCTGACTGTAAGCTAAATTAAACTCAATGGGGTTTACTTTTAACTTGCATAGAATTACAGTGAAAGTTTAATAATGAGGGCTTACATTTTTGTCTCTATGTATTCAGTGCAAACACACACAGGTTTCTCTCTCTCTTCCAAAACTTAATTGACTTCTATGCATTTGCATTATGATCACAGCCTATTACTTATTTTCTTTTATTTATTCTGCCTACTAAGATCTGATTTCAAAATGCCATTTTTGCAGAATGGTGCTCGAAAAATAAATGTCATGACATTCTCATTAACTTTGCTTTGACATTGGAGTGACACACTCTGTGATGTGGTTGTGTTAGTATATCCAATCCTAATTAAGTATGCATGTGCTGGTGAAGAAAGCCTTAAGATGAGGCCATATATCTTAATTTTCCAAAGTGTCATTATGCCCTGATCCTATAAGCACGTCTGCATTCAAAGCACTTTGAGCACCTCCGAGACTCTCTTGGGCTCTTTGTGGAAATGTCTGAATTGAATTCCAGCCAAGGTACCTTTTACATTTTAATTACAAATGTGGGAGATGCAAACTATAAACTGAAGTGTTTACAGTAGAACTGTGGCTTGTGGAATTTGCGCAGAGGAGCCCATCAGCACGGCACACTGTCTTCTAAACATGTTTTTGTTGGCACTGCCGGTCCCATTCAGCCACCCCAGAGTAATTTAGGAAATATTACCTCTTGTCTAATACCTGTCATGATGGCCATTTCCGCACTAGCCTGTTATAGTGCGATGATTCCACTTTCAACATCCTCTGGAATCCTGGGGTTTGCAGTTTCGGGACGAAACTGCAAACCCCAGGATTCCAGAGGATGTTGAAAGTGGAATCATCGGGCTATAACAGGCTAGTGCGGAAATGACCATCGTCCGTGTTTGGATACCCTAAGAATGCTTTCCCATCCTTGTCATAAATCAGCATCACATTTTGCTTGTTGTTGTTTTTAGTTCTCACTCCAGTGAAAGGATGTTATGGGGTTGGGCTGGAATTCGCACAAAACTGCAGTGACAGGACGCATTTGAGTGAAAGGGGGTCGTGAAAATATACGTCGAGAAAAAAAGCCCTTACATATCGAATGAAAACTGGACGGACGAATTAGAAAAACACCCATCTGGGAGTCTGAAGGTAGACCGATATGGCAGAGGCAGCCCCTCTGGCCCGGAGACCCCCTTCCCAGCGCCGCTGGTGCCACCGATCTTCACCTCTCCAAGGCACCGCCGCCAGGCTCGTGTGGCTGCGATTGGTTTCTTCGGAACGCAGCCGCGAAAGGGAGCCGCACATTTTGGCGGCGGGATCCGGTAGGATGGGAGGTCCGCGGGAAGAAGCGGGGGCGGCGTCGGAGGCAAGAGGAAGGAAATCAAACAATATGCAAACCGGAGGATGTATATCATCATTTTCGTCTTGCCCAAACGAAACCAAAGGGCCCTCCCGCTTCCAGAGGCTGGCGGTACCAAAGCGCCACCTACAGCTGTCGGATGCAAGAAAATAATAATCATAATAACGGGGGACGGGGAGAGACATGAGTCGATGCCCCGAGGAGGCGCTTCGATCCCCGCGAGCATGAGCTCACCCAGTGTGACACCAGGCGATGTGGGAATAACCTCACCAGATTCGCCTCCGCTTTCGCACCGCTTCTGGCTCACGATCGTCCTCGTAATCATTGCTCAGAGCCGCCCTTTTACACACGGGGCCCGTCGCGGAGAAGGTGGAATCGCTCACCCACCTCCGCTTTCGCGACCCCCGCGAGTTACCCCCTCGCCGCCTCTCCCCGCCGCCCCGCCAACACGCCCCAGAAGACGAAGCGCCGAGCCCAGCCCCCCGGCCCCGCGCGCACCCGCGCTCGCCCCCACGAGCCGCGGCGAGGGGGGTGTGTCCGCAGCCATGTGGGGGAACCGGAGGGAGAGGCGGGAGGGCGGAGCCAAGGGGAGGAGTTAGAGCCTCGCCATTGGCTGGCCCGAGGAGTGATGTCACCCATATCAGACCCTGATAACTAGTTCGGAGAGAAGCCGCAACTTTTGCAGAAGGGGGAGCGCGATCCAGCGACATCTCTGGGTCCCGGCGGCGGCTGCTGTTGCTGCTGCTGCTGCTGCAGGGGGAGGGGAAAGAGCCGGAGCGAGTCCTGGTTCTGCCGCTGCTGGAAGGGAAGGGCCAGCGGCGCGCCGGAGGCCAGGAGGGAGAGGGAGGGAGAACCACACGCGCGCACGGGAAAAAAAGGGAGCTTGCCGCTTGCAGCCCGGGCTTCACCTTGCAACCCAGGTGGGTGTGCGAGCCGCCGGTGGGAGCCACGGCAGTAATAATCGGAAAAGAGAAGGCAAGCTGAGCCTACCACGCACGAAGGGCTGCGAAGCAACTCCAGCGAAAGAAGCCGCCCCCACCATGGTCCAGCAAGCGGAAAGTCCGGAAGCGGAGAGCAACCTGCCGAGAGAAGCGATGGATACCGAAGAAGGGGAGTTCATGGCTTGCAGCCCCGTGGCGCTGGACGAGAGCGACCCGGACTGGTGCAAAACGGCTTCGGGTCACATCAAGAGGCCGATGAACGCCTTCATGGTGTGGTCGAAGATCGAGCGGAGAAAAATCATGGAGCAGTCGCCGGACATGCACAACGCCGAGATCTCCAAGCGCCTGGGCAAGCGGTGGAAAATGCTGAAGGACAGCGAGAAGATCCCGTTCATCCGGGAAGCGGAGCGGCTGCGCCTCAAACACATGGCCGACTACCCCGATTACAAATACCGGCCGAGGAAAAAGCCCAAAATAGACCCATCCGCCAAGCCCAGTGCCAACCACAGCCCGGAGAAAAACACACCCACCAGCGCCAGCGGCGGCGGAGGGGGCGGCGGCGGCGGCAGCAGCAGCAGCAGCAACAACGGCGGCGGCAAGAGCGCCAAGAGCTCCTCCAAGAAATGTAGCAAAGGGAAATCGTCGTCGTCTTCCTCCTCCTCCTCTTCCTCGTCTCCCCCCAAAGCGGGGACGAAGGTGGCGCCGCACCCGGGGGACTACGGCGGAGAGGATTACCACCAGTTCGGGGCGCTGAAAGTGAGCAGCAAGACGGTCAAGTGCGTCTTCATGGACGAGGAGGAGGAGGAGGAGGACGACGAGGACGACTTGCAGCTGCGGATCAAGCAGGAGGACGAGGAGGAGGAGGAGGACGAGGAGCACCCCAGCCACCACCACCAGCAGCAACAGCAGCAGCAGCAGCAGCAGCAGCTGAGGCGGTACAACGTAGCCAAAGTCCCGGCCAGCCCCACCTTGAGCTCCTCGGCGGAGTCCACCGAAGGGGCGAGCCTGTACGACGAGGTGCGCGGAGGCGGCGCTGCCCCGCACGGCCCCAGCGCCAGCAGGCTCTACTACGGCTTCAAGAGCATGCCCAAGAGCGCGCAGCAGCAGCAGCAGCAGCAGCCGCCCAGCCTGTCCCCGGCTTCCTCCAGGTCCATCTCCACCTCCTCCTCCTCCTCGTCCTCGTCCAGCAGCAGCGGCGAAGAGGCGGACGATCTGATGTTCGATCTGAGCTTGAATTTCTCCCAGCACACTCACGCCGCCTCGGAGCTGGGCGTGAGCTCGGCTTCAGGGAACCTGTCCCTTTCCCTCGTGGATAAGGATTTAGATTCGTTCAGCGAGGGCAGCTTGGGCTCTCACTTCGAATTCCCCGATTACTGCACCCCGGAGTTGAGCGAGATGATCGCGGGCGACTGGCTGGAGGCGAACTTTTCCGATTTGGTTTTCACTTACTGAAGGAAGCGGTGGAGAGAGGGAGAGGAAGCGGAGAGGGGGCGAAAAAGAGCGACGGGCAGGCGAACAAGCTGAAAGAGAGAGAGAGAGAGAGATCAAATGGACGGTGGGGGGAAAAAAAGAGAAAAAAAATCGGTAAAGGAAAGATGATGCTATACGCTTAAAAATGGTGGAGTTTTGAAGTGAAGTAATGATCAAAAAATGTATTTGGGTTTTTCTTTTCTTTCTTTTTAATGTCTTGAAGTTAGTTCCAAACCAAGTCCGGAGTTGTGATTTTTTTTTCCCCTTCTGATTTTGTATTATTTTTTTTTCCCTTTTAAATTGGAGATCACAACAACAGCAAGTAAGGAGAAAAGGCAAACGGGACTGGGGGTTCAAAGATACAGAAGGCGCTGTTTGAAGCTTTTCGGTCTTGTGATTGAAGTCTGGAAGATGGTCTGCAGAAAAAAAAAAGTCTTTTGGCAGCACAACTGTTACTCAAGGGGGTTCGTGGATTTTTCTTTTTTGGTTTCTCCTGCAAAGATTTTAAAGGACTGTTCTTTTTAACTTTTTTTTTTTTTTGAAAAAGGGACCATTACAACTGGTATTTTTTGTTTGTTTGGAGGGAGAAAACTGATGTCTTCTATGCATCCGATTCTTAACAAAGCTGCAGGGAGCTTGAAAAAAAATGCAGACTGTACAAATGCTTACAAAAAAACAAACTGTGAACTGACAAGATCAGAGTTTACTTTTCAGATCAAATTGTTTATGGTTTTACAAATGTGATTTCTACTTGCCAACTTTTTTTTTGTAACTTGTTCCCTTATACCTCCTTGATTGAATACCAGACAGCCTAGACCTCAGTACACAAAGGTATTGAAACATTTTTGATACATAACAGACCTCAGTCTTTTTTAAAAATTAATATATTTTCAGGCGTATTTTTGTACAGTGAAAGGGAACATTCTTGCTGTGTTTTTTCAGTAAGACTTTTCAGGCACTTCTTCCCTTTTATTTTAATTTTTTATTTTTTTTCCTCTGTTTTTAGCATGCAAGTTATATGGGTACGTTTATGTCCTGGTTTTAAAAAAGGATTTAAAAAAAAATCCTTGCATCTAAAGGCCTTGTGGTTTAAAAAGAAAAAAAGAAACAAAACACTTTTTTTGTACAGTTATAGTTCAGATTTGTTCAATATTTGTAGGTAAAGATTTATTGAAAATGGTGATATAGACCTCAGAGCTGTTATCTTAGTTTAAAAGATTGTATATGTACTGTACTATAGTAGGAATTTATGTATCTCATACGCTGTGATAATGTGGATGGGGGCCGAGATGGAAGGTATGAAACTGGATTCTCAACTCTTTTTTAAAAAAAATCAAAAAAATGAAATGGGGGAAAGGAAAGGCACATAGTAAACGGAAAAGAAAAGTTTCTCATTTTGTGCAATATGATTCTTAAAAAGTACAGACCATCTGCATATTTTGTAGCAAACGATGGCAAAGAAAGAAAAAAAAACAGACTTGTGCACTGTCAACATCATTGCCTGTTTTTTTTTTTTAACGAAAATGCCAAAAGTCTGTATCTTGACAATTTTTAATAAATCAGCTGGAACTGATAGAAACTCGATTCGCTGTTAGTGTCTGTAGAAGCCAAGCTGTCGGATATGCCAGGGCTCCAAAGCTGCCCTCATCCGCGAGGGAGCCTTAGCTGAGACTCCATGGAGGGCGTGGAGAGAGGAGCGGGGAGTAGGGAAGACTGAAGGCAGAACAGACTTTCAAGGGCTGACCCTCTTCTTTCACACCTATTTCCTTGTTTTTCCTTCTCTCTCCCGTCTTTCAGTATGTTCTCTTTAACCCCTCTCCCCCCCCCGCGTCCAGTTTTTCCCTCCATCGGCTTAGTCTGAGAGAGGCTGGGTGGGTGTGATACAGGGACGGGAATCCGAGAGGAGGGGGAAAATGGCGGGATGAAAGGCGAGAAGTCTTCGGTGCGGAGCGTCTCTTAGGGCGGCGCGTTCCTCTGAGGTACCCACGGGCGAGCGAGGGATGCTGGTGCTGAGAGCGGGGCGAGGAGGAGGGTCGGTGTGGAGGAACGAGCAGCGGCGGCAGCCTTGGCTAGGGAGTGGGGGAGCTTGGGGGTCTCCGGGAGTGGGGAGGGGGGCTGCGGGGTGGGTCACCTTCAGTCTTGCTGTGCCTGCGCGCCTTCTGGGTGGGTGTGTGCGCGCGCGCCCTCGCCTAGCGGAGGCGAGAGGTCTCGAGCCAAGTGTGTCTCTCAGTCTGGCTTGCGTTTTTCACCCCGTCCAGCTCTTCCTCTCGCTCCCTCTCTCTTTCGCTGGAGAAGGAGCGTCGTTGTCGCTCTCCCTCTCCCCTCTTTCTCCGTACGGGGGTGGGGGGAGAGGGAGAGGAAAGGGAGGAGGGAAGCGCTCTTGCGTGCCGTCTTGGCCGGCCACCAGACTCGGTCTGCGCGAAGGGGGTGTGTCCTGACCATGTGTGGCGGGCGCTGAGTTAGCTCGGGATGCCTCAGGAGCGCGCGGCTGGAGGGGGAGGGGGAGGGGGGACGAGTGGCTGTGGCGCGCTGATGGCCTCCAGCCGCCCCAACGTAGTTAAATAAGCCTGCCTGACTAAACTCTGGTTTGGAGACGGAGCGAGGCACCTGAAGTGTAGGGTGCGCGCCTTTTAATCATTATCCTTGGAAAGACGGAAGGGCGCGCATCACCGGCTCCGTCCCTTCTTTCCACAGCTCGGCGGCGGCGGCGGCAGCTGTCCGGGCCCGCCAGCTTCGCTCTCTGGAACGGCGCTCTTTTTTCTCGTTCCCCCCTCCTCTTTCTCCTCCATCCTGTCTACCCGAAGAGGTAGAGGAGACGCGCGGGTCGGGGAGTGACGCGCGCGTTCCGGAGGCGGAGGCCGGGGTGCGCGCGGGGGCGTGCCTGCCTGCCTGCTGGGGTGCGCGCGCGTGTGTGAAGAGGATGCTCGGCTCGGAGACAGAAATGGGAACATCCATCTGCCCTCCCCTCCCCCTCCGTCTGTGTGTGTGTGTGTGAAGGGAGGGAGGTACCTTTTCTCCTCAGCGGGAAGAGGGCTGCTGATGCCTCCCCCCCGCCTCATTTTTCATCCAGGCAGCTCTCCTCCCCTTCCCCTCAAGCTCCAGCTCGTCCAGGAGCCCTTCAGTGGTTTAGTGAGCGTGGCAGTGGGGGGCCTTAGTGGGAACTTGATTGTGGGGTACTGCTTCCAGTGTGGCACCACGCGCACCCCTTTTTTTTTAAAATGTAGTTTTACTGATACTGTAGAAGACTCCGGGCTGTCGGTCACTCTAGAGCTGCAGCAGTTGTTGTTATTTCCCTACAGTGGCTCTGCTTTCTCTCTTTATTATGCCGGGCAGGAGCTGTCTGTAGTTGCAGAAGGTGCTCTGGAGAGAGAAAAGGTCTGCATCTTCTTTGCCTTAATACACCATTGCTTCATCAGCGCCAGAGCAGCAGGGAGCCGCTTTGCCAATGAGATCCGCTCCAGTTCCCTTTTCTTTACTGAGACCTGGGCCCATAAATGGGCTACAGGCAAGCTGGCGTCGGGGACAGGGCAGCTGAGCTTCTGCTGCAGTTACTTTTTTTTTATATATAAGCCAAAATGTGCTCTTTTTTAAAACAAAATGTGATCAAATTTTAGTCTTACACTTTGGGGTGGGGTGGGAAGCTGTTGAAGGTTGTAAGCAGGCTTAGGCACAACTGTGGAGGGCCATCCATTTGTTTTGATTCAGTTATAAATCAGGTGTCGAGTTATTAGTCCAGTGAATAAACTACTGCCCTGTTAATCCTAACCCTGTTTACTCTGGACTCTGACCGATTTGGGACTAGGTTCCCCTGAATTTTTTTGAGCAAGTCCAGAAATGTTCAGAGAAATTTATGCTAGCGTAAGCATTATTACACTTGCTTGACCGTAAGGCCTGGTCAAATCAGTTGGGCTTACTTTTGTGTCAGCATAATTTGGATCTGGGCCGCTTGCTTTTAGAAGGGCAGTTTGCATGGGGATTCACAGGACAGTTGCTGGGTGGCTGACATGAAGAGTCCTGCATACATATTTACATGACAAGTAAACTAGAACATTTAACATCTCAATTGTTTGATCATAATATAATAATTGGCATTTGAGTGGTGCAACCTCAGTTTTTAGATTGGTCAATGAAAACTGTTAGTAAAAAACATATCTTCAAATTAAGACCTACTTATTCTATTTTTTTCTTACAAAGAAAACAGCTTGGTTTAAAGCTTTTCTGGATTAAAAGATTATGGCATATTTCAAAACTTTTGGTTTGTGTCTTGCATTATGTTAAGCCTTTATGTTAAGCCTCTATGAGAAACTATGGTTGGTTTTAGAACAAAACCTAGTATAATCCGTAGCCAGCTTTGGCCATGGAGTGTTTTCAATAAAAGAAAGATTCTCGAATTGTCAGTTTTGGTCTCTTAAATTATTAGTGTGTTACTGACTTATTATTATTTTGGTGTTTTTATAAAAAGAACAGTTAATTTGGGGGGAAGAGAACAAACAACATATAAACTCAATTTTTTTCTGCGATTTACAGTGCAACTTGAAATATGCTTACTCAGAAGTAAGACCCACAAGTTTCTGTAGGGTTTACTCTAATCCAGTTTTTCCCATCATGGTAACCCCCTAGATGTTTTAGACTATGAGTTCCATCATCCTCAGGAAATATACTGGGGATTATAGTGAACACATGTGGAGGGTGATGGGATTAGGGAAGGGTGTCCTAACATATGTGGAAGTTGTACCACCTGGAGCTGAACACCATCAAGTTCATGGGCTGAACATATTGAAATTCCAGTTAAGCCCAAACCAAGCCAAAATGTTTTCATTCTCCAAGCTAAGGTCTCCCAGCACCTCTATTTCAGCCTTGTTTATTAAAATAATTTGGCAGTGGAATTGAAAGTGTCTATGTATTGCAGGCTTTTCATTAGTTATATACTGATTGCATTTAATATAGGGTGACCTGGACTGATAAAAGGAACTGTGTTTAAAATTTCATTCTTTTCTCTCTCGTATTATATGTAAGTGACTAACTTTCTCTGTGTAATTTATCTAGATAAGGAAATGCTTATTTTGAGCAGTGTACCTACTTTTGGTGGCATTGAGTGGGTATTCAGGACTCAAAATAACATTTCCAAAAGAGGGTGTGAAATTAGTCTTTATTTTGGGGAAGGAACTACAAAACACTATATAAAATTTGCAAAGGTGCAATATACAAGGAAGGGGAACAAATTTCTGGAAAGTTTTTTTTCAGTTCATTCATTTGATGCATAGATTTTTCTGCCTTTTGGAATAGTAATAATTCATTCCATATAAACTACTGTTTTTCTGCTGTTGAAACTGATGCCAAAATACCCACTGTCAGTGGGAGGGAAGCAAATCCCAAGGCCACTGAAATTTGCGTTGGGCAGATTCCTCTCCATTTCTAGAGGCTGCAATTCCAAGCACACTTACTAGGGAGTAATACTCATTTAACTCATGAGACTTACTTCTAACTAACTTGCTGGTGATTGCATTTTGTGTTTACTACCATAGGAACATGTATATTACTAATTCTTCCTTGTAAATTTGCATGTATTCTTTTTATTCCCAGACTGCTCTAGTGTAAAATAGATTTACTTCATACATACTAACCTTTTCCCCATGTTGAACTTCTATCTTCTTCCCATTCCTCTTCTTTAAAGAGTTTCTCGGCATATTTTTTTTAAATCTTTGGTGAGGGGATGTATTGTTGAAGTGCATAAAACAAAATGTTTTAATGATTGTCAGCTTTTTAATGTATGAAAATATCCTGATGTCTTCAGGATCTCATTTCAAAAAGCAACCTAAGATTTTTGAAGACACTTTTTGGAAGGTGAAATCCAGTTTATATCTTTCCTTCTGGCTACTTCCTCTCTAATGTTAGAAGATCTAATTCTCACAAGAAATGTTTAATTCTTTAAGGGCAATATATATGACAGATTAAATAGAAAGATTGATTAAAATGTCTTTTAAAATTGTATTTACTCTAAATATAGATGTCCATACATGCAAAAGGTAACTTTTTCCTAGTGTAGTGTCTATAGAAAGTGATTTGAAACTATGAGGCCTTAATGGCCATTCATGCCAATGTAAATTGGTTATAAAAGAGTAGTTACACAAATCTCTATTGAATGTGAAGTCAGAACTGACACCACAGACTTATATTAGTCTTTAGGAGTCTCAGAACTCTCTTTGTTCTATATCTCCACCTTTGTCACACATCCCTTATTCTATGGCCTGGTAAGATCCTCATCCTGCACTTCTTAGAAAAAAAAAACTTTGTTTGAATCTAATTTGTATTTTTCAACATTTTAAATGTTGGGCCTTGATTCTCCAATAGGTTGAAAACTTGGTTGTTCTTCACAGCCCCACCCCCTTAATCTTTAGTAGTTATAGGAGCTAAGGAGAAATTCCTTTCATTAATCTATCCTTGTATTTCAACAAACTGTAGACACCCAGTCTTTTTTATCTCCCTTCCCACACAAGTTGTGGGGATATCTCTCCCTCTCCCTTCCCACGCACTACCTATAGCAATTAACTGCCTACTTGATTTTACCCTCCCTTCATGGATGCAGTGAATTTTTAAGAGAATTTCACAAGCAAGTAGTTTTTTAGTGAGTTTAAAAGTAAACAGAGTTTTAAAAGCCTATTTTTATATTCAGTATAAAGCACAAATGTGCAGAAAGTGTAGAATGACTTACAAAAAGGGAAGTAAAAGTCCATAATATTTCATGTATAAAAGTGATACCTTAATTGGGTATTGATCCTCCTAGAAAGACCCAATGGCTATGCCAGTGCAGAGCTAGGAAATGATGATGGACAGCAGTTTTACAAGAATGACTTCTATGAATAAAAGCAACCCCTAACTCACAATGGCCAAGAAGGGGTTAGTGGTTCTCAAGGATGCACAGACAACCTGGAAGTTTGAAAATGGAGTCCCCTGCCTTTATCACATCATCACACACCTCTTGGTTTTCTTTTGTTGGAGTGCTTTTCTTATATTCAGATCCTTCCCAGATGTGAACCTGAAGGGCATGTTCTGAGCAGATTCTCTAGTTAATTATGCTTTCAAGAAGTCAGGATGTACTGATTTACAATTCTTACTTGGTAGTAGATCCCATTAATTTGAATCAAACTTCTAAGTACCTCAATGGGAGTAAGCTTACTACTTCCTTTTCAACAAGGTTGGGATTTATATCCATAGTAGTTCATCTTGGGGTGAAATGTGATGATGTTATAAATTCTAGTCTAGGAACTCCCATTGTCACACTTTATTTTCCTTTCTGTATTCCTGCATAAATTATCTTTACACTCAGCTTGCCTCAACTCCTGCTTAACTCAGGAGTACAAATTAGCATCATTGCTATTATTTTTACAATTTATGGATTTGAATCTTGTACATATATTGGACGTTTGGAGTCAACATAATGCTATGATCCTTTCTTTCTTTCTTTCTTTCTTTCTTTCTTTCTTTCTTTCTTTCTTTTTTCTTTTTTCCTGGTGGGCTGTTTTAAGTTTGGAGGCCTATTGTACTAGTGTGGGAATCTTGATGGTTACAACATTTATGAGATGTTGCATGATGGCCACAGGTGGAGTAAACTGAATGTCTTTTAGAACAGTTTTTTTTCCCCAGCATGCCACTTTTTAAAAAATGTGTAAATTCAAAATAAGAAAAAAAAGAGGTTTCAAAGGCCACATGAAATGTAGTTTTTCATAGCCACTCCAGGTATAGGGAGGGAGGAACGCAGAAAAGTACTTTTGGTTTAGAAGTCTGAATGATGGTGGTGTTGGGGGGGAGACCTTCTTAAAGGTTTTTGCATGCCAGTGCACGGGCCTATTGCTGTAAGAAGGGGGGAAAAAAGAAGAGAGTAAGGTTTGCTTGAGGCAATGCACTGGAGGACAAAAGTGTTTTCTAGCACTAGGAAAAAAAAAAGAAAATGCATGGCAGAGTTTTGTCTTCTAGTAGACTATATAGCATGCAGAGTTTAGTATGTGTCAAAACAGTGTATGACATTGCTGTATCAAAGTTGTAAAGTTAAGCATTATTTATTGAAAACTATGTATTTTTTTTGTAAAAACCTGATCACCTAGAGGATTAATATCATTTACTTGTGCTAGTGCTACATTCTTAACCAGCTTCTTTACTACAGTACTTGATATGCAGTGTTAAATGCTCAGGGTTGAAAAAACAGTCCACTCCAATGTCTCTTCTCTCTTTTTCTTTTTTTCTCCATTGGGAAAAAAATCAAATAAAGGAATCACTTGATACAGTTGCTCAAAAGATTCTAATAAAATTGTGTGATCAATCTTCATATGTGTTTTTATGTGGATTTTTTCCCCTCAGCCTGTTCCGTATTTTCTGTATATAAAAAAGGGCTCTGCTCTGCATCTTGTGGGGCAACCAGAGTTTTCAGAAGTGTTATGTCTTTCCAAGTAAACATGGCTCATGGCTCTGGCCAGAATAGCTTGAGCATAATGCTATTCTGTGTCCATCTATGATGCCTTGGAAACAAGGCAAATATAATTTCTTTTTCCTGCTTTTTGGAGCTTTGGATAAAACCAAAGCAGAATACCCTTTGATTCATCATTTCAGATAATGTTTTAAAACTGAACATGAAATAAAGAAATAAGAGAAGTTTCTACTCTTGGATTAAATACCAGCAAACTCCATTTCTCTGTATCTTTTTTCTACAGACAATTTACACTGTAAATGTATTTTGACATAGAAATAAATCATTCTGTATTAAGATTCTTGATATGAAAATGTTTTTATGAAAATCTGTAATTGGAACTATAATATGTTTATAAAATGTGTTTATGTGGTGGAAGTTTGTTGTATATTAAATATGGTTTTATATAAATGATTGTGTTATATTGTAGACATTTCAAAATAGACAATTAACACAACCCATTTACACTGTCCAGCTTGTGGTTATCTAAAAATTATTTTAATTTCATTTCAGCGTGCAAGTAGTTTCTAGGTGGTAAAGTCCTATATCATCAATATGCCTGTTTAGCTTCCTGCGAAATGTTTGTATAAACACTTATTTCTCCCTTCCCACCCAACTATTGGAATAAAGAGCCCATTTACCAGATATTTAACCCACCCTGAATATAGGCCATTTCAGTCTCTTGTAAAGACAGTTGAGCCTGGCTTAACAGGGTCTGTTCTCATTTCATAAAGTGAGCAAGACATAGCTTTGGAGAAATAACTTTTGAATACCTGGCATATTCTGTATCCTGGTGAACTTCTGCCAGCAGCACAGACTGGCAAATTGAAATCCCATCTCCCTGCAGCTTTTTTACACCCTCCCAAACACCCTCCAGAGGCACCCTCTAGAACAGATTTGAGGGATTCTTAGAAGGCTGTGTGGGAGAGATTAAGTAAAAATCCACTTGTGTGCAAAATTACCTTTGATTATGCCCACAGTTTTTTATCATGTAAAAAATATGTGGCATTCTTGGATAATGATGCTATCAAAACTCTGTTGGGATCTTTAAACATTAAGCCTGAAATGTTCTGACACAGCCATGCCATGCTTTGTGTTCTTTGGCCAGAATGGAGTACAGTGTTCAGTGTACTTAAGGTCACTGAGATCAAATGGACTGAAAATGTACCTTACTCTGCTGAACTTTTGGCTATTATGAGTTCTGCATGTAGAAATATATCTTTCCTTAGAGTGGAAAACATCTCCTTTCTGTGAAAGCAGACAAAAAACAGTTTCATTTGTGCCTGGTCAACACAAGATATGCAAATGTCTGGAATTCGGTGGTGAATCACAGATTGGCATCTTAGAAAGTCTTTACAATAGTATCTATTACTATATTGGTACATAATTAGTTGCCAACTCTTTTGATAAGCTCTGGTAATCTACCATGTTAAAATAGGTGTTGCCACTACTATTAAACTAAACCGGAAGCATGTTGGGTGGCCTCTTGACAGTAGTAGTTCTAGAACAGGGTTGTGATTCATGTTGGGCATCCAGCTCCCAGCATTCCTTATTGATGGCTAAACTTGATGGGAGTTGCAGTCCAATCACTGCGAAGGGCTGCATAATTCTCACCCCTATTCTAAATATATGTATGAGCTAGTGATCTTCTCATCCTTCTTGATAATGCCAGATTATTTGGCCCAAGCATGTTCATAAAACCACTGGTATGATCCCATTGTGGCTTGGGGATGTGAACTGAGCTGATTCTTCACATGTGGGCCCAGATCTGCTATGATGCTTGCAGCAGAGTTGGGATTTTCAGCCTTTCCCCAAGGGAACCCTCTGCAGTGTCTAAAATATGCTCCAGAGGTTTTACTAGAGCAGGAATTTTTTGTGGGAGAAAGGATGCAGGAGAGATGCCTAAGTACCCTAAAGGCACCAGATCTTGTCTGATCTTGGAAACTAAGCAGGGCTAGCACAGATTAATACTTAGATGGGAGACAGCCAATTCCAGGTGCTGTGGGCTATATTTCAAAGGAAGAAACTGGCAAAAACCACCTCTGATTATTCCTTGCTTAAGAAAACCCTATGAAATTTATGGGGTCATCATAAGTTGGCAGGCAACTTGAAAGCACATTCACACACAGGGTGCGGAAGGGAGGTTATTCTTCTGCCAGCTGCTTTTCCTGAAGCTGCTCCTGTAGGTGCAATGACGGTACTGCATACAGCTCTTGATTCTCCATCTGGCCAAATAAGAGAAAAGATAATGCAGGTTTTATTTCCTGTTATAGTATAAAACTTCTAACACACATCACTGTTTTGTCTTTCAAACATTTCAAAATAATTGGTAAAGAGAATAATAATTTTACTCTAAGTGTGTTATTAAACAGTTATTTATAGACTGCTCTTTAGAAGAAATCATCATAAAAGTTCAATTATTAATAATTAATTAATTGTTGTCATATTGCTTAAATAGAGCGATTATTTATTCCCTTAATTAAAAGGAATAATGCAATATGATATAATATCACAACAGGTTGTAAAAATGGCATTGGTCAAATTATAAAGTGAGTGAATAGTAAAATAAAGAAAAACTTTGGCATAAGAAAACACATTTTCCAGTCTATATGAAGGCCACAGCTTAAATACCCTAAAGGCACCAGATCCAGATCTGGTCCTGGAAACTAAGTAGGATCAACTCTGGTTAGTACTTGGTTGGGAGACCACGAATGAATACCAGGCTCCATTTCAGAAAAAAAGGACTGGCAAAACCATCTCTTGAGTATTCCATGCCTAAGAAAAACTCATGGAATTTATGAGGTTGCCATAAGTCAATAGGCAACTTGAAGACACACACACACACACATACACACACTGACCACAAGAGAAAGTGCCAAAGTTTACATGGGAGAAAATCCTATAGATGTGGAATAACTATTGAAAGGACAATCACATCAACCTCTGTAGTAGACCAGAGAGGAGGGCCCTGTAGACTGTCTTAGGCCCTGGGCAGGTTCATATGGGGCAGGTGGTTTCAGAGGCACTGAATACTATCCCCCCAAAAAGATTGAGCACTTTTGATAGTTCCTTTAAAGATTGGGCTTGAGCCCAGGATTCATTTAGTTCTCTGCAGTCATGGAAGCCACCAGCCAACACACTGTTTAGTACATGTGTCAATAAGACCTTGTCCTCTTGGTTTTTCAGCCAGCAAGCCAGTCTAAATGGGTGAAAATAACCATAGAACATTTCCTGCTATTTGACTTATCAGCACAGGTATTAAGAAATTTATGGGATAAGAAAGAATAACTGTAAAGGGAAGTGGTGATTTTGAAAAAGGAGTGTGGGGCTGCTTTTCTCATTCCTCTGGTCTCCATTTCTTTTGTCCAATTTACTCACCAGAGCTGAGACCAACAGGAATAATAAGTCTGTCTGACTGTGATGTAATCAGAGTTTTTAATCACCACTGATATGGGATGCACTTATTATGTGTGAAGAAATCTAACAAGTAAATCACATTTTATGCATTTATTTCCATGTTTATAACCAGCATCTAAGAAGGACTTCAATTTATGCATATAATATTCCCAGACTGGCATAAACCATAAAGCACCTCATAAGACTACATGCAGTTTTTAGAATAAATGTTCAAGGTAAGGGAAATGTTTCAGAACACATACACACACGCACACATGCAATGCCTTTAAATCTTCATTGCAGGCCTACTGTATGTAACTGCAAAGCAGTACTAATATAAACATGATATTATTATTGTTGTTGTTGTTGTTGTTGTTGTTGTTGTTATTATTATTATTATTATTGAAGATTCATATCTTGAGATGATCATTTGAGATGATTCATATCTTGACATGAGCATTTTCTCTTTCTAATTTTGAAGCAGCTTCTTTTCTGCTTCAAAGGTCTACAAATATTAGATAGATTTAAATCCATTGGTGTTCCAATCTTCTAAGCAATGAAGTTGCAGGAAAGGGTATTGCATCATTGACAGAGAGAAGGAAAAGCCAATTCAGGTGTTGGAACTGGGTTGTATTTTATGGCTTTCCATCACTGGCCCACACAGAATTTGTGACACCATGCTGATATGTTGTAGTTGCCCATGCGCACACTTTTTGGCTAATGATTATTTACTATGGCAAAGATCCATGGAAAGGTACTGAAACACATTGGAAGACATTGTTCAGCATTGGAAGACATTGGTCAGCACTGGACCAAAGCAGTAAAATAGTGAGCTGCAGGCTTAGTGGTGCTGCCAGGGTAGTACTTTATGACAGAGGTCTAAGGCAGCCTGATATGGGGGAGGTTACCAACAGCGATGGGCCTAGGACAGTCCATTGAGAACAATACCTGGTTTGTTCTCTCGTCTCTGCTATAGAAAGAAGAGAGGAGTACGAAGAAAACTAGGGTGGTGGTGATGCCAGGAACTCTTGCATACTGCCAGGAGTGGAAGTGGTAGAGGTGTCAGAGTGCCTGGCTATCATTGGAATGCCTGCTAGAGTAAAAGCACTGTCTGAGGGAAAGACAAGAAAATCACCTGTGCTGTGACCTTAGAGTTATAACTCTGAAGCACTCTATTCTATGGTTCTGAGATGCTCTAGACTTATAGCTGTGCAGAAGATGTAGTATTCCCAGAAATTAAAACATTAGCACTTCCAGGAGGCTTCCCAGAATGTTATTGGCATTCTCAAGAAAAACTGCATGTCTTCTGCAGCTTGGAGAAAGAAAGAAGCAGAGGACAGTTTAATGGAGCAGATTTGGGTTGCCACCCCCATTTGGATCCAGAGAGGTCTTTGAAGTGGCTTTGTTACAACCCTCAGCGAACCATGCTGAGCTTTCTTCCCCTCAACCTCCGCTTCTCTCCAGGACTACGAGACCAGATGTCGTATTACCCATTCCCCCAAAACTCTCCATTTCTATTTCTCAGTTGGTTAGTGTATGTCATATCTTTCGTGTTGTTTGTTCTCAATAAAATATTATTTGTTGCTTTAAACTGCCTAGCCGCTCTCTGACCCGACGCTGTATACATAGGGTACAAGATCCTAGCTAAAGTTACCCTGCCTCTCATTAGCTTAAGAGAGTGCTCGAGTTAATTTCCCCCATCTTGTGTTTATTTGGTAATTTGGGTGCCCCTCCTGAGACCCTCAACATACAGGGTAACAGCTTTCCTATGCTTTTTTCCACCCCGAACAGAAAACATTAATAGTAATGCACAATACAACAATTTTTTTTCTTTTACAAACTTAGATCATTTCCACACTATACTGTTATAATGCTATTATTCCACTTTCAACCTCCTATGGAATCCTGGGGTTTGCAGTTTAGGGAGGGGCATTTAGAATTCTCAGCCAGAGAGCTCTTGGGCCTCAGTAAACTGAAAACCCCAGAATTCCACAGGATGTTGAAAACGGGCAGAAAGGCCCTGAATTTGAGAATAACAGGTGTCAAAAGAACCTACTTTTTAAAAAGTGACATCTCATGCTCTGCAATCTGTATATGATAACTGGCATATCAGGTATGCAGTCCTGTAAGGTCTTCACACTAGCAGTACTGTTTGTACACTAATGAACATAAGCATATATTACACTGTTGACATTAAACCTTCCATTAACTCTGTAGCAACCACATTGATGTCAGACCACACTTGGTCAGCCTGCCTGGCTTATACTAAATTTCAAACTCAGACTGCATGTGTAGTACCATTGACCTCCATGAAATTGTTCTAAGAAGAAATACTAGAAGTATGATCCTTCTCCGAATGAGGCCTGTCCAACTGAATGAGAAGATATCCCCCCCACAGAGCTCCAGGGAAAATGGTTTCCTCTTTTCTCAGATTGTCTCACTATTGAAATCTCTGGGGACCCTTCCATGCACTGAAACTACACACTTGCATGGGGAATGGTGGATACAGATAGACAGCTTTCCACTATGAAGTCATCATAGGCCAGGAGTGTTCCTTCCAGATGTTGGGTAGAATTCTGTTAGTGATACAGGCATGCTTAAATGTGGATTACACACATGTATGCCTCTCTTTGGATGGGGTCCAGGGGGTTATCCTCTAGCCCTTTGTGCCTCATCCAAACCTCTTCCCACAGGTAATTGTCAAGCTCTGGGGGAGGCTACTGCTTACCAGTGAAGTGGGAGGGACAAGAGAGGCAATTCAGAGAAAGAAGATCTGACTCATTCAGCTTCAAGAGGGTACATTACCAGTCTTTTCACCCTCAGAGCTGAGACCAGCCACATTACTGCCCTCTGCTATAGTGTCCCCTCCCTCCTTACTTCCTACTGGTATGTAGCAGCTATATTGTCCCCTCCCAGAGCTACACAGCTGCCAAAGAGAAGGAGGCAGTGATGTAGACTTGAGTTGATTGACTCAGACTCAAGTCAGACTCAGGTCACTTGAATGACTTAACTTGGACTCGACTTGACAATAAAGGACACACGTGTATATTTTTACTGACTGACTTGCTGCCCTTGGTTCAGTAATGTAACCCATTCATCCAGAAGCTTTATGACTTTGAACAATGCTTCCATATCTTTTTGTCCACTGGTCATGTGACAATCTGTCTCAAAACTGAAGTGTGGGTGTATTTTTTGGAGGGGAACTGTAAATGTGTTAGGCAATGGACTTGAGGCAGGGTTGAGGTCTGCTCAGCAGTCTGTCCCCGCTGCATGTTGGAGGAGCCTTCTAAAACTTTTCCTAATACCAGAATGCAGGATTTATCTCTGTGGGGCGTGTTTCTCTGAGGGGAACAAAAAATGTGTTAGGCAACAGACTTGAGGAGGAAGGATCCTTCTTTCTAAAGCGTTTGAAGCTACAGTAATGGGGACTAGGAAGGATCCAATTCCCCTCTTCTGAAGCTGCAGATTCTTTTATGCTCACTGACACAAAAGCCTCCAGCTTGAGGAATGGTGAGTAAGATGGATCCTATTCCCCACTTCTGAAGCTGCAGACCCTTGTAAGCTCATTGACCCCCCCCCATACACACCACCACCACCTCTTTTTTTCCTGTTAAAATTGACTGCCACACTTGACTTGAAAATAACTTATAAAGACTTGAACATAGGGACTTGATACTTGACTTGAGACATAGACCCTTTTCGCATGTTACCCATTCGCGCAGCTGGGTCTCACGGGTTTCGTCTCACGTGAAAAGCCTCAGAAGGAAGGCTGCCGCTTCCCTGCTGCTTCAGTTCTGCAGCACCTTCCTGGTTGTGCGAGCTCTGTGCAAACGCCCCGCCCCTTCCTACCACAGCACAACCTGGGAATTGCAGGCTAGCACTGAGGCAGGAAGCGCGACCAACCCGGCTCCCGAAGCACCGCATACCAGGTAAGTGCGCGCGGCCCCTGGGAGCATTGCACGACTGCGCACCATTTTCAGCTTTAAGCCGAAAATGAAAAGGTGCGTGCATGGTCCGCATCGGGCCCTTGAGCGTCACGTAAATGGGAGTGCATCACGCAGACCGCTTCTCCCATGTGCGTGATGCTCAAGGGGCCCTCTCACTTTAGAAATGCCATGCGAAAAGTAAAAGGCTTAAATGCACCACTCGAAATCACTTCTAAAGTTACTTTGAAAGGTGTGTGTCCACCCTCTGTTTAGAAACCTCCACTGAAGCAGAATATGTCACTTTCTGAGGGAGTCTGCTGAACTTTATTATAGGTAAGAAATGTCTCATTAATTGGTATAAATAATGAATCTGAATTACACTTTTATCTTTCTTTGGATAAAATAGTCCAAAACTTAAACAGGCTGGATTTAAAAAAAAAAAAAGACACAGACAAGTTATTCTTCTAAAATCTCAATCTCATCTATAGGAACTTTGCATAACTACTGCGCTATAAAATGATTTCTTAGAAAATAAAAGAAGAAGAAAAAACACAGCACTGTTGTGATTGATATGGTACTGTTTACTCCATTATAATCCAAACTGATAGATTAATCAATATTTACCATCAAGGAGAATAACCCACTCTCTCCTCAGACAGAAGAAGTCTACTAATGTAAAAACAATTGTGCATATTTATCCATGAGAAAATTTATTTTAGACTCAAAACTGGGTGTTATCTTCATTGAGCCATCTGATATTCTTTAAAGAGATATCCGGTAGCAACTGGCTTGCCCATTAGCAAATTGCACAAAATGCTAATAAAATATTTAGTTGGCTATTACTTTTCTTGGCCTATTTGGTGAGTTCAGTAATGAATTCAGCATTCCCACGCAGGAAGTAGCACAATAATTTCAAGTTTCACCAAACAGTTCTTACCCACAATGTTTGCTCTTAGGCTTGCTGTTAACACAACCTGTCCCATCTGGTAAAAAGAAGAGTAAAATCTATATAACTCTGTATGTGTGTCTGTGCACACACGTGCACATGTGGGGAGGGAGGGGTATATAAGAGAAAAGAAAAATTGCAAGCAAAGCAGATAAATAGCTGGCAGCTTACTCATTACTCCTTGTTTTTAAACATGGAGCAGAAAAAGTTAAGCATAGAATGGCCTGGGGACAGTTTAGGAAGGCCTTCCTTTTCCCTGAAGTGACAGGAATCTTTTATTTTTATTTTTTTGTCAAGGGATGCATTTCCACAGGGCTAATCTTTTTTTTTTTTTTCCTTCAAGGGGTGGTGGTGGTTTTTTCCAGCACCGGGCAGGGTTGAAGCCAATGGTGGTTGAGGACAGAGCCAAAAAAGGTGAACCTTCCTTCCCTCCTTCCCTCCGTCCCTTCCTTTCTCTGACACACCTTTTCCTCTCACCTCCCCTTCCATGCTTAACAGGATGCTGGTAGTGATCAGAGTGCTCTTCAAGAGATCTGAAGTGTAAAAAGGAGGAAGGAAGGGTGAGGTAAAAAAAAGAAAGAAAGGTGGCAGCACATTTAAGACTGACTGGTTTTTATTTTCTCATGAGCTTTTGTGAATATAAACTCAGTTCTTAAGATGCAGCCCAGGGGGCCATACAACACCAGACCAAGTGCCTCAGGTTGCTCACCCCTCCAACAGAAGGTGCTTGCAAAGCAGGGACTGTCTCCCCTAAAGTAAGGCCATCCTGCAGAGGCATCAAAGCATGTGAGGAAATGCTTTGGCAAATAAAATTGCTGCTCCCAAATGGATTAGATCTATGGAATAAACTGTTGAATGTTCTGTCAGCACTTGCATTTGCTTCAATGGGTCTACTCTAGGCGGGAACTAGCAATTGGATTTAGGCTCTTAAGTAGGTCTGTGACACCAAAACTTTTCAGAATGTAATCTATCAGTTCTGTTATCCTTGAGAGGACTTTATTTTCAAGACTGTTATGATAGAATCATAGAGTTGGAAGAGACCACAGGGGCCATCCAGTCCAACTCTATGTAGGAGCCCACATCAAAGCATTCCCAACAGATGGCCATCCAGCCTCTGCTTAAAAACCTCCAAAGAAGGAGACTCCACCACACTCCAAGGCAGCATATTCCACTGCCGGACAGCTTTGACCATCAGGAAATTCTTCCTGAGATTTAGGTGGAATCTCTTTTCCTGCAGCTTGAATCCATTGCTCCTTGTTTCTGGAGCAGCAGAAAACAACCCTGCTTCCTCGTCGATATGACGTCCTGTGATAGCGACATCCTGTGATAGCAGAAAGCGATTGTCAGTTATTGTACAGTTTAAGACTTATCTATGTATTATCACCTAAGGGACCTAAATAGCCTTCAGGCACCAGATCTCATCTGATCTTGAAAGCTAAGCAGGGCCATCCCTGGTTAGTACTTGGATGGGAGACCACTGGATACCTGGTGCTGTAGGCTCTGTTTCAGAGGAAGGAACTGGCAAAACCACCTCTGAGCCTTCCTTGACTAAGAAAACCCTATGAAATGCATGCAGTTGTCATAAATTGACAGGTGACTTGAACGCATGAACACGCACATATATCATCACAGAGATTAATATGCTTGTAAACACTCACCATCTTTTGTCTCCTGAAGTTACTTACCATCGCCACAGAACTTCATGGATGCCTCTTCCTGTTTAGTCGGCAAGCCATTCTGCAGAGCCTCTGCATGCATGACATGGATGAATAATCTTTAAATTAACGTACTAAGAATACTTTAAAATATTAGCCTATCCAAACTCTTAAGACCACTATGCCTCATTGCCTTTTGTTGTTGTTGTTGCTGCAGCTTGGGTTACTTTCCCACTCCTTCTGCCTAGTGCACACAATATCCATCTGTCTGTCAGTCAGTCTGTCTGCCTGCCTGTCACCAGGTGCCAATAAAATGTCTATGTGAGCAATGCAGGTGCTTCATAGGCTGAGAAAATGAAGAGAGATTTGTGGAGAACAGTTAAATGTGGCAACAGGCACAAAACATCCCTGGGTCTCCTCCCACCTCATCCCATAGAAAATCGTATGTGTAATATATGAGGAGAATGGCATCATCTATAAAAGGTGCTGAGTTCACAGATATGCCAAAAATCATTCATTCAACAAAATGAAGAAACAGTAAGAGGGGTGGCTAGAGTCATGCTTTTAAGCCTATTTATTATTTACCCTAGCCATCCCTTTTTTTCAGCTTCTCCAGAGCTTGTAAAAACAGCAAGTGTTGCCATCTAGGAAACAGAAAATCTAAATGGTCAATAATTTTTGCTTTGTGGTCCTACCTATACCTACTTCAGGAAGTAGGGGCTAATCTTTACAGCAATGCACATATGTACCTGCAAACAGGAATGGGTGCATATATTTTCTTCTGTTGTAGACACCTTTTGCTTTTCTTGCCATCACTGCAACTCCCAGAGTTCCTCACCATTGGCTGTGTTGGCTGAGGCTGATGGGAATTCCAGTTTGAGAATATCTGGAGGGTTGCATAGTGCCCACATCAGGGCTACAGAAAGGACATGCAAGATCCAACCTTTTTGACCATGTATGAAATTTCTGAGTCATGGCCCTTTTCGCATGTTACCCGTTTGCGCTGCTGGGGGGAGCGTCTCGCGCGAGAAGCCTCATCCGGAATGCTGCTGCTTCCCCGTTCCTTTGTCCCACAGGTCGCTTCCTGGTAGTGTGACTGTCGCGCTCGCGCCCCACCCCTTCCGTTCGCAGCGCAGCCTGGGAGCTGTAGGCTGCGCTGGGGGAGGAAGTGCGACTGGGATGGCTTGTTCGGCGCACTGCACACAGGTAAGTGCGCGAGGGCCCCGCGAGCATCGCGTGACCGTGCAGTATTTTCGGCTTAAAACCAAAAATAATAAAATGTGCGATCGTCCTGCTTTAGGCTCGTGAGCGTCACGTGAGTGGGAGTGCGTCATACGGACCGACGCTCCCATTTACGCGACGCTCAAGGGGCCCTCGCGCAAAAAAACCTGTGTGCAAAAAGGGCCATAGTTTTGGAAGTATATAAGCTTCTACAGTTATCAAAGAATTAATTCTAATGGACTAAAGTGCATCTAACCAAAAAAGGCGCCTCCACTGAGCATGGCCACATCATACGCTAGAAGGAAGTATTATCTGTGTTGCATTTAACAGAAGTGGCAAATTTCTTCTTAATAGACAATTGTTTTGATGACGTAGTCTTAGGCCATTTCTGCCCTACACTGTTATTATAGTGCTCTTATTCAACTTTCAACATTTTGTGGAATCCTGGGGTTGGCAGATTAGGGAGAGACATCTTTGGCCTCAGTAAGCTACAAACTTCAGAATTCCACAGGATGTTGAAAGTGGAATAATAGCACTATATCAGTGTAGTGTGGAAATGGCCTTAAATTGCTTTTAGAGTTTTTCTGTGTTAATAGTTAACTAAGATGACCAATAATATCCTGACTGTGTCTACTCAGAGGAAAGTTCCATTGATTCAGTGCTTAGAAATAAGTATGCATAGGACTGCAGTGTAATAGCACAATCCCAGACATTTTTTCAGAAGTAAGTCTCATTGAGTTCCATGGGGCTTATTCACAGGCCAAAGAGTGTAGGACTACATCTTTAGTCTTCAATGTTTTCCATGCAAAATGTATGTTCCACCACTAGGCTCTGGCATTTCTTTGCACCCATAACACAAAACATTTATGTACAAGTGCAACCAATGAGGAAGAAGAACACAAACAGAACACTGGTTCAAACAGAAGCCCCGTCTGAAATCCTCAGCACTGGCAGATCACACAAAAAGATGCTGTTGTGTATATATGAACCTGCGAATACAACATAAGAAATATAACAAATACAACAAAAGAAAACGAAAAACATAACAGCCTGTGTAACAGCCTTCCACAGTCACTTGAATGAAAAGAAAAACTTGTTTGGCTTACTTCCATTCCATTAAGACCAACTCTACATGCAGGAATTAGCAAATGAAGCTTTTAGCTCCATTAAGATAAGCATTGTTTTCTTAGTTTTATATTTATAGTTATATTTCTATCCACTTTTTCCTCCAGTTTGATGAAGGCAGTGTACATGAGCTACTTTCTACTCCACTTTAGCCTTATAGCAACCCTGTGAGATAGGCCAGGCTGAGAGAAAATAACTAACGTAAGGTCACCCGGTGAGTTTGATGGCCTGAACAATGTTCTCCCAAGTTCCAGTCCAAAATTGTAATCACTGTATTACACTGATATAGAAATAAGAGCACCATTTTTAATCTTTAAACTGATGTTGGTGTGTGTGTGTTCGTAGAGAGAGGGAAGGAGAGTGGGAGAAAGAGCACATTTACTTTCTTTATTATAGGTTATTTGGGAAAGTCAATGAAGGACAAGGTAGACACTTCCATAATAAAGAGAAAAGGAAACAAGCATTACTGCCTGCTAATGCCTGCAGATCACATTTCTGTCAAAGACATGCTTGACCATTTTTTCTCTCAGGGCCAATTTTAGCCTTAGGAGCTAAACAATCCTATTGACTTACCTGGAAAGTGGATATCAGCAGTAAACAGCTGAATTAACAGGTGTATCATCTTCATTTCTGTGTCTCTAAATGATCCTGCTTTCATTTAGCCAGGAAACTCCAGTGATCTAAATTTCCTAAGACTTTTTTCTGGCCTGAGGCAAAGGACACATTGGTGCCCTCTTTGCCATTCCATATACTGACAGTGACAGAACTTCCAAGCCCAGTCTTTTTTTCCCCTTCAAAACAATAGGACCACATATTTCCCTGCAGCCAGTGGTGGCTTCCATTTGAGGGTGGTGGTGAATCTAGTCTGGGCTTTAATCTGAATTTTAAAGGATCTGTCTGAGGTGCTGAACCTCAGAATAAGACCCAGTGTGGGTTCACTGCTTCACTGATTGGGAAAAACATTGCCTGCCACTGTTTGTACTAGAAGGCAGCAGGGGAACAGTGCAGGCTGTGCGGTGTATACAACTCTGTCCTCCAAGAGAGGGGAATGATTGGAGGATACCCAAAGGTAAGGTTGGCCCTGTTTCTAAGGGTACAACACAGATTTACAACAATATCACCTGATCCTAATACAGGCATTGTTGTTGTTGTTGTTGTTGTTGTTGTTGTTGTTGTTATGTGCTTTCAAGTGGTTTCCAACTTATGGTGATCCTAAGGTGAACCTGTTACTGGGTTTTCTGGAGCTGAGAGTATGTGATACGCCAAGGGTCATCCAGTGGGCTACCATGGCCAAATGGAGAATTAAACTCAGTTTGATGCTCAAACCACTACACCACACTGGGTATCTACAGGCTTGCCTCCTTACCTTCAAGGCAGTACTATATTATGATAATGGCAGAAATAAGGAAAGGGATGTGGGTCTGTGAGAACAAAACTAAAACCAGGATTGACCATGCAGGAGGAAGTTATTATCTTTATTAGGACCCATGGAAATTCTACATGAGTGTGCAAGCTTTTGATTTGTTTAGAACTCCTCATCAGGTGAGATATTTCCAAAATACCAGATTTTTTTTTGAGCCACCTATTATGGTGATATGCCTATATCACCATGTTTCTGCTCTTATCGCTTTCCTTGGAAATTACACACATATACACGCA